>OZ038486.1:102789529-102967029 GCA_964036315.1 Acanthosepion esculentum
AATTGAAGAAGTTGATCTCTGATTGGGATCGATAGGCTGTCTTTCTTCCCGAGAATTGGATATGCTACTCCATGTCTATTTAAAGGGATAAATTGTCGGCGAAATTTGACACAGTGAGTAAAGGCGTTAGTTAGATCCAGTGACAGGACCCAAAGAGTGTGAGTTCAATACCCGGTTAAGGCAGTGGAGAACTTGAAGCGGGGAATTAACAGGAGATATCTGACAACTGACATCCATTAAAACATGGCACGTGGAACTAGAACAGTCTACACCAGTGAGCGAAATAAAGGGTTCAGTTCGACATTCCAACCACCTGAAGAAGGCCGGAGCGTACAACGGCCGAAACGTTGTAATAAATATGACGACAAAGATGAAGACAATAGTCCGAATAATGTAAATAGTGTACATAATACCTCATCTCAGAAATATAGACAGATAATGCTACTTCATGTCTATTTAAAGGGATAAATTGTCAATTAACAACGTTTCACTAGTATATCGTTTATATTGGTGTCTATCGTATTTGTTAAATTTTAAGGAATTTTTAAATTCACCCCTTATTTAATCTACGACAAGAGATCGTCGTCATTCTGCGGTCGATACTAGAGAATATCTCGTATCAATTAATTCTTCCTACACTTGAGTTTCCAATAAAAGGAACAGCTGGATATATTTTTTAAATAAGTTTCAATATTGAAACGCTTTGTCCGAAAATGCTAGTGGTCTAAATTAAGTGGTGGGAGAAAATTTCGTAATTTTTTAGCAAAAGGCGTGTTTGAATATCCGGGGTGATTTTTTTTTCTCCAATAGCCTCGGCAATTTGAAACTCAAATGTAATTAATCTCGTCTGCTATTGCTTTTCCCTTCCATTGAAACAGAGTAAATGTAATTTTTGCACAACCCAACCGAAGATTGAACTTACAACCATCAGATAATTAGAGTCAACTTAGCCAACGCTTTTTCTCCACTAGGTCATGTATCCCGTGGGAAAGGTAAGGGATACGTTTTTATTTTTGGTATGTACAAGAATGAAAAATTAACGCATGCAGATTAGCTTCGGATCTCTTGACAATTATGGTTGATTGATTTTGTGTGTATATATATATATATATATATATATATATATATATATATATATATATATATATATATATATATATATATATATATATATATATATATATATAGTTTTTTTTTTTTTTACAGTTTATCAACCTATTAAAGCCGAAACATATTCTGGAGTGTAAGAAAAAACATTTTTTTGCGAGTAAATATTTCATTAACATTTTTTTCTTTTTGGAGCTAACAATAATTTTTCTTTATAAATCCTACTATTTAACCAACAGCTAGGGAGGGGAGAACTGATGGATTCATACCTTTCTCAGGGGTATTTGCGTGTAAGGGAATGTAACAAATCCGACTTGAATCCGAACTTAGATTACAGATTTGTACATTCCTAGCCAGTATCCATTATATCACCTGTTGATCGTGATTAAATGCAAATTAAATGTCATAAATTAATTTTCATAACTCCTCCAACCAATGGCAACACATATTTAAGCACGCAGTGCGAAGAAAACCAAAGAGAAAATGCCATGTTTTGCATTTAGTGTTTATCACTCACAGGACATATCAAAGGCAAGAATAGCAGAGGGAACCAGCGAGTAACCTACTAAAAAAAATCTGTGAGAATGTATGATAAAACAGGGGTGGAGAGCTATGGCAAACGATGAAAAGTTACATAAGAGTAACAAAAGACCAGAAGCTGTGCAGAGCCATGTTTGAACACCTCCTGAAGGGATTGGATTAGATCTGGTATTTAAACGGCATATCAACTCCTTATGGGTCATTTGATGCCGAAATTTAATTTTCTTGGAAGCTTTGAAGTAATAAAATATATATGCTATTCTGCTTTCACATTTGAATACATGGTAGATGATACTCTGCTTTTGTGCATTTGTGGGATATAATTACTAGAGGCGGTGATATGTGTCTTTTATGTTATAGTTTTGTTGAAATTATATTTTGGTTTGGTTGGTTGATTTTGTTTAGCAACATATCAACTTCTGTGGGTTATTTAATGCCGAAACTAAATATTTTGAACGCAATTGTATACCTTCATCTACAGATAAAATGTATTGTTGGTAACAAAAATAAATAGGTATTGTTGGTAATTTTTTAATATAAAAATGTATTGCTGGTATTTGTACTATAAGAAATGTATTTTTATACTTTCATGGTGTTTGGGGCTCCGCTATTTGCCCAATGTTGTGTAACAGATAGAGTTTGGGAACCACACACAAATACACACATATATATAATTAGATCAGAACAATTTTGTTTACTGATGGGAATCTGATCTAGCCCATTTGGAATTGGGTCATTAGGAAGACAATGGATGATGATCGAGATAAATTTTATCGGTTAAAATTTGAAAAAGACCTTACTAAGGCTGTGAGGAACTTTGAAATTCACATGATTTGGGGTTAAAGGCGGCACTCGTGATAATCGACTGCGGGCCAAGGGTCGATTTATGATCAGCCAGGTTTATCTATATAAACGCGTACAGAAATCTGTTGACAGAGTGGTTGGCTCCTCTGCCGTCGAGTGCAGTCGAGCTGGGTAGAGAGAGGTCGGAGACTGGAAGTAACGTCAGAGATTGGAACCAAACGCCCGCTAACATATTTTGTTGATATAAGTACGAAGAAGCGAATTACTCCTCCAACAATCAAAGACTGCTACTGCTACTATTATTACTACCACTGGAAATGGAAACGTCGAACAAGCTACAATAATCAAAAGGTTGTTTTTGGGCTCGTCTGTCGTCGAGTGCTGTCGAGCTGGGTGGAGAGATATCGGAGACTGAAAGTGACGTCAGGGATTGGAACAAAACCCCCGTTAACATGTACTGTTAATATAAGTACCGATGCTTCTGCTACTACGAAGATTACTGTTACTACCGCCGAAGAAGAACGCAACTATAAACTTTAAGCCGCGTACAGAAATCTTTATCTCTCCATCGCAAGAATCGTATATCGTTCTGAGACGATTTCACAACAAGCTATTCACAACTCTCTCTCTCTCTCTCTCTCTCTCTCTCTCTCTCTCTCTCTCATCCAGTGTATGAGTTTTTACGTGAATTACTTTTCTTTTCTGTAACCCGTTTCTTTTCTATACTATTCTTTTCTGCTATATAAAAGACATTAACAATCCAACCATTGAATAGTTGTTTGTCCTTTTTTCTGCATATATATATATATATTGGTGCATTCTAAATTTCTTAGCACAGACTATTCAGCCGTGTCTACATCTTCAGTCGACCGTGAATGGATAAATATCACTTCTGCTTTCTGGATCAAACCAAACACAACGTGGGCAGGAAGCAGGATTAAACCAGTGGACCAGTCGAATGATCTACGAATGCTCAGGGGACCTACGGTCACTCACTTAAGTTCGGTTAAGACTGAGTAGACACCTCAACTCCGAGAGTAAGACGTTGGAGGTTGAGGGGCAGGGGCGAAAGTGTTAGAGTTGGGACCCTAACAGGTGCTACCACCTCGGGTCAGAGTGGACCTGGGAACAACAGCAATTAAGATGTGGTTCCACACTCCCCAAACCCTCCAATCTCCCGATCAGAGGCCTTGAAGCCGGATGTAGTTTATCGTCATGCCCAGGACTATCCTGAAGGGACACAGCACATATAAGAAAAAGATACATTTTTTTACTACATGTCCTGAATCAAATGATTCTTGTATTGGGTATCCAAATTTGTATTCCTCACTTTCCAGCTTTGATAGAGTACAAAAGCGTCTATGCGGCCTTATGGGTGATGAATTATTTTCCACTCTACAACCAAGTTACCACAAGTAAATTACCAATGGAAGTTTCTTGATACACTATCGCTATTTCCATGGCAAATATTTTGACGAGCTACATTCCTTAGTTCCACCAGTTCAGACCTTCTCAGCTTACCCCCCCATGCCACATACACTGGAAAGAATCGTCCCAATTCCCTTTGTATTTCATTAGTAAAAAAAAAGAACTTCTACTCAAACAATTTTTTTCCCCCAAGAACCGTTACTTTATGAACCAGACTCCCGAGTGGATACTTTCCAGATGACCACCATCTTAACCTCTTCCCGTCTAGGGTCAACCATTATCTATCCTGCATATAACCTGCACTTCTTACCTCCTCCTCTTACGTTCGTGCAATAACATCTTTCAGTAACCTTCTACCTTGAGTGGCTCTTGCGCCTTGTACTAGGTGAGCAATTAGTAAAAAAAAACGGGGTATAAAACGCGTTTCAAATTTAATCGCGAAGAAACCACAACAGCCAAGGCATTAAATCTTTTTATTAGTAACATCTTCATACAGACATTTTGTTATTTACATTTTTTTTTTATGAAAATTTGATTTAATTTTTTAGCTTTAAGAAATCAAAGGTTTATGAGAAAGATTTTCAAATCTCGAAGAGGTGTGATCTTGTGAGTTCCACGCTGTCAAGTTGTTAGCATAATCAAAAATCTTGTCAACCATTACTACTACCACCACTGTAGTGGGTTCAGTTCTCATTGGAAGCATTTTTAAATGCATCAGTCTGTTTCGTGTTAATTAAGCTAAGAAATATAATTTTGCCGCACAACACTTTTGTCGTTTATTTTTTATTCATACGTGTGTGGGAGAGAGAATTGATGGGCGGATGCAAAATTTCCCCACGTGTAATACTGTTTTTTTATATATTTTTTATGTGCATATATGTGTGTCTGAATACATGCCCTCTATAAAATTCTCCGCGTTGGATGCGGGATAATCATATGACGATGACACTTACGCGTCTCAGCTGATGGACGCGTATGAATTCCGGAAATGGACCGGTCAGCGCTTAGAATAACACAGAATAGGTAGAGTGGAGGTCAGATCTCCTTCTACTAGTGAGTGGGAATTTAGAAATTTCAGTCAATTAATTTAGACAACAAATTCATCGGTGCATCATCAATGCGTATTACTTATCGTTTGTGAATACACTCATAAAATTAGTGTTTTTACTGTTTATAGTTAGCGTACAGTTCTGACACACGTTTGATTCAGTGCTTACGATTCTCATCCTTGATGTGTCTCATCGCCTTGTGATGTACCTGAATTAAACACTGTGCTTACTGAGGCACAGGTAATTTGTGTCAATCGTGTTAAGAGTCGAATACACTCGCGTTTGACTAAAATTCAAGTTAACGACTTAGACATATAAAGTAAAGTCATTAACTTGAATTTTAGTCAAAGTGTGTTGGTTCAGAGAGGAGATGAATTTCGTGTGCATTGTTCAAATAAATCTATACAAAAAGCATGTACCTATGTTTTGTGTGCAGATGTACCAATAAACGGGTACTTGAGAGCGATTTAAACTGAAAGCAACGTGTGGCTGGCATGTTCAGTTTTTTACACAAGAAAATGAATCAATGTATTTTCATCTCGCTAACTTGAACGAATACTACGTACTGTGTGTACTGTACTGCATTCATTCACATTTGTTGAACGACTATCGGCTTTTCTTGAGAACTAGGTACAATTAATTAATTCTACTATTATTATTACTGTTCAATACTACTTGTAACTGTTTTTGTTGCTGTTAAGGCTTATTGTTGTTGTTTCGTTATTTGTGACGAAGATCATCCCAGCTTGGTCAAGCAAGTTGACAGGTCTCAAGAAACAGCAGCAGCAGTAGCAAACATAAAAACGCATGCAAACACAAAATCTCCCCATTTATCTATCATCTTCGACTTTTCCCTTTACACACACAACGAATACGATTTTGAACAGCAAAGAGAAGAAGAAGAGAAATAAATAAATTAATGTTCAAACATTCGGCCGTGACGTCAGAAAACACGTTCAATTCACGTGCCGGTACTATCTGGGAGAACGGTTCAGACGGAAAATAGCGAGCGGCGCTTTGGCATTGAACGGAACGTGTATCGATCTGTGAACAGGTGGTCGATTGAACTGGCTATAGTGTTGAACAGTGACGGGCACCGCGGCTGCTTCTATCAAATATGGCTGCTGTGAACTCTTCGTTTGATAGGATACCGACAACGCAAGACTTTTAAAAAAAAGAAAAAGAAAAAGGATATATACAATGTATTCGGGAGTGATTACGTGAAAAATGTGGATGTAGCGTTTGAATTTTTTCTCGGAAAATTATGTCATTATTGTGTATATGTGGTAAGTGAATGCGCTTTTTTCTTTTTTTATGTATGTATGTATGGTACTACTACTACTGTTGCTTTAGTAATCATGTTACTTTATTATTATTACTATTTGTTGAAATGCTTTATGTACTCGAGGTGTTTTATTTGCTTTGTTTTTGTTCATAGATTGGTTTATATTTCATTTAAAAACTCAAATCACAAGCACTGTTTCTGTACATTAAAAAAATAGGTATTTCCTTATTTTTTTTAACTTTGTTTCTTTTTTTTTCAAGTGTTGCATTTGTTTTACAATAAAATTAGATTTAAAACTCAATTGCGTGTATACAGTTGTGGAACATGCATCTTCTTATTTTTTTCAAATAATAATTTCTTTTATTTATTGACCGATTAATTAATAACATGATGCGTTTTTTTTGTTGTTTAATATTTCTCTGGGTAATGAAAAATAATGCAGTGAATGAACTGTTCTCTTTTCTTCTGTCTTTTCTCTCTTTTGTGATTCTTTTTAGTCCTCGAACTGCTATATACTTACTTTGGTTCGATCTCTTATTTTTGGTATTATTTTTCTATTAAAGACTAAGAGCATATATACGTTCAATGTTGAAAAACAAATTGCTAGTCAAAAACTTCTTTCTTTTAGTAATGTAATGATTATTGAAAAACAAAACGAAATTGCCAAATAGCAGTTCTTCTTTTTTACTAAATCTATGATCCTCTCTAACTTAAAATTAAATTGTCTTTATGTCGACACGAATAATGAACGGAGAATAGAAAAAAAACTTTATTTCGTTATTAATCTTCTTTTGGTTGAAATAAATGTCATTACCTCTTTTTTCTCTGGATATATAAAATACACACACACAACCTTTCTTGATTTATGCGTATATAAATTCGATGTGTTGTGTGCGTATATGTAGGCACCATTTCACTACTGTGTAATTAATTGGAGGAAACTAACTAAATACTACTTCATTTATTGATTGATACTTCTGAAATAAAAATCTCCATAAAACGAAGAAAACCATTCTATCAGCAGAATTAATGGTTTATTTGAAGGTTTCCTTCATTATGATTCTAAATTGGTGAAAAGTTCTCTTTCTAAACAAGAAGAAAGACCTTCCGAAAAATTAAAAAATAAATAAAAATAAAATGTTTCTTCCGATTTGTTGGGGAACTGGGTCGGGCCGAGAAATTCTCAGCACCCGTAATTTTAAAATTTAAATTATGTATTCCTTCTTTGCGATTAATCCAAACCAAAAATGAACTAATTTTGGCTTGAAATTAAAAACCTACTCGTGTAGCCTAGTTTCATTTTCGCTCTTTTCCTTTCTTTTTTTT
Source organism: Acanthosepion esculentum (assembly GCA_964036315.1). Taxonomy (NCBI): domain Eukaryota; kingdom Metazoa; phylum Mollusca; class Cephalopoda; order Sepiida; family Sepiidae; genus Acanthosepion; species Acanthosepion esculentum. The sequence goes on from OZ038486.1 coordinate 102,797,069, forward strand.
TTTGACTCTGGATATTTATTATTATTCGTAGTGTCGTGAGTTTTTTCGTATTTCTTTCTTTCTTATTTTTTTTTAATAAATCCATAGTTGACCTGAAATTGAGAGCATTCACTAAAAAATACATGAATATTTTACCATCTACCTCGTGATTATTAAAATATTAATAATTCCTTTCCATTCCCTGTGACAGATTTACCGTGGATGAAATTGAAACCTGTAGAGTCTCGTGACTTGATGTTCTTTTCTTTTTACCATTATTATTCATCATCAGCTTTTCACTTGTCTTCCTGATTACCGAAGAAAGAATGACCGTATTTTCTTTACAATATTCCTTCATCTACTGTCATTCTTGTCTTAATTCTGGTCATTTCTTACATCTGGTCTCATATTGCGAATGCTACTCTTTTTTTCTTCATTTTTAAAAAAATTTTATTTTATTTTATGTTACTTTGTTAAACTTTGACAGCAATAGGGTTGTGTGGTACGGTTGTTAAAAAAATTAAATGATAAAATTGTATTTAATTTAAGAAATAAGAGCGGGAAATTGGAAACTACAATCACAAAAATGCCGGCATTAAACACTAAGGAGGTGCTTGGTCACGTGAATCTGTTGCCGTAAAACGTACCTGAGATAAGCTGGAAAAATAAACGATTTTTTTCTTTCTCTTTCTTCAGATTTTCTGAGCGTTTTCCGATCTTATATTTTTTTTTGTTGTTGCCAACAACCTTCTTTTCTTTCGTTTTTGAATACAAATATCGAGCTTTCAGTTTTTTAAGCGAATTTCTTTATTATTATTATTGAGGTAGGGATTCTTTCTGTATCACTCTCATTGTGATTTTTATTTTATTTTCTATTTCTTTGGCAATATTCCCGGAATCAGTCATTAATAAAGATTAGCGACAAGTAGTTTCCACCCCACAGTCATGTAAAAATAACTTAAGCTGATGAAAGCTTTTTTATACTTGAACTTGAGTTTACATGTCACCCCCCCCCACCTCAAAAAAATAAATAAAAAAGGAAATTGCAGACCTCCAAGACTGCTTTTAGTTTTGTGTTAATGTATTTTTTTTTTCCTTAGTAACTTAGTTACAATTTGACTGTTTTTTTTTTTTTTTGTTTTTTTTAGTCCAGGTCAACAAAGATGGTCTGGTTTAAAAATGTAAATGATTTATGAGAAAGTTACGATTCAATGAGGTTATGCTTCATTTACTGGTATCCTCATCTTCGCATCGTAGATATTTTTTTAATAATTATTCAAAATAACTCGTGTATAACTTGCATATTACTTGGAGGTTGTGAGATGTACTTTCATTGGTATTAATTTCACTGAATGATAGGTTTCACTCAGTTTCAGAAATGCTCTTGAAATCGAACCAAAATCCACTATCTTTCTCTCTAAACATCTTGACTTAAGAAGCCACTTTTTTAAAATAATAAACATTACCAAATTTAACGCGTTGGTGAAGAAGAATAATGATTGCCCACAAATTAAATTTTCGCTAGCCACCCTTTGGCAAATCCAAATACCAATGATAATTGGCTAAAATTACTGGCATTCAATGAAAAAAGGACATAAATTGGTACGTAATTGAAAACGAAAAGAAAATCTCCAAATAATGTATGCCCACTGCTAGGATCGATCCCGGAAGTTCACCCACACCTTGTTGTTTGGATAACTAATACACCGGATGCAAATTGCAAATCGAAGACGCTCTCGATTCGCTCAAGTTCGAAATCGCATCCATGTCCAATGTCCCTTCAGTCACTTTTTTTTAGATTTTCTTGCGTCATTACATATTTTACAAGTAGACAACTAAACGGAGAACATTAATTTTTAAAAATTTGAGAAGTCGAGATGTTTGTTATAATTTAGAACAGCTGGACAAATGAATAGTTTACTAGATGAGCCACGACCATTATGAAGCGTTTTTTTTATAACGGAACGCGCATCTTGTTTTATGTTTTTTAATTTTTATTCAATAGTGTTTTTATTTATTTTTCAGTGAAAAAAGCAAGGTTAATTGGAAATGCTGGTGAGTAGAAACTTTATTTTCTACTTATTTTTAAAATTCAAACTCTGCTTCAATCTTTTTGGTCTGCGAATCAAATCCTGAACAACCCGAAAAAAAAACCTTTTCTTTTCACTGTTCCTCCCTCTATTTCATTGTCACACTTATTTTTCCCCCTCAAGAAAAAAAAAATAATATGATCACTCAACTTTTCATTCTATTTGTAAATTTTTCATCTCATTTTCGCTTTCATTTTATCTTGCTTTCTTTCTTCTCTTTTCTTTTATCATTCTCCGACATAGAATGTTTTTCCCGTTTCTTTACGTAAAATGTCCTCTGCAACTTGCCTGTCCCAACTTTTTTTTTTTTTTTTCGTTCAGTATTTTACTTCCATAAATGTCACCAAAAGTTTCCTTTTTTTTTCCTCTTTTCTTTTTAATAAGATGAAAATAAAGAATGAAAACATGCTTACAAGTAACAAGTAGAGAAAAAAAATTATTAAAAAAAACTGTCGTTTGCTGCTGTTTGTGTTTTAAACAATGAATTGGTGGAGTCGAGTGCATATTTCATTTTTAATTTTTTTGTAAAGCCTTCAGGAATCTGCTTTATTTGCATCACCGGCCAGAGTAGTTTTTCTTTTTTTTAATGAAATCATACAAAACTAAAAAAGACTAAGAAATCTTAAATGAAACTGGAAAACAATCATTTTTTTTTTTGTGTGTGTTTCAAATAAATAAACTTTAAAAAAAATAAAAGTATTTCACAATCATTTTTTAATTTTTATTTTATTTGTTATAATTTGCCAATTTTAATTTTTATACTACATCCACATATTTGTTTTTAAAGTCTGCTCTCTAACCCACCGATGCTGATATTTTTTAAAGCCTCAACACTTGTGATTAATTTGTTGCACTTTTGTTAGTGTTTTATTGATTTTTATTATTTTTTCAAAAAGGTTTATTTTCGAAATATTCATTTTTTTTTCCTTTTTTAAGGAACACTTGTTTCCGCTTTAGATATGTAAGTTAAGCACAAGGCCACAAATGTGGCGCACTCGTAACGGTCGGGTTTGTGAACCTTAGTTTGTTCACCGCTGCACCACGTCTTTGTTATTTTACGCTTTTTTTTTCCATTTTAATATTCTAAGGAATCTTAATTCTTAATTCAATAATTGAGTTAAATAAAATTAAAAAGCTCATGGCGAGTTCTACGACAATAAAATATCTGTAGCCACTATCGCGTTGTTAAATATTTGAGCTTTTAGCAAAAATATTACAATAAATATGAATAGTGGACGTTTTTTTAGGAAGTGGGTACAAATGCTCATAATCTTTCCTGGGTGTGTGTATTGTACGTACTGTGTACCATTGTGCAAAATATAATTTCATTGTATGATCCAGATTCCAGTGTAAGTTACGTATGTACACACATACGTATCATTTTTCCCAGTATTATCCCACTGAGTAGTTTCAAAATAATATCAGTTCAGGGGGCCATCCTCCCATATATTACCCCTCTCCTTCAGGAGGGGGCTGGAGTCATTACACGACGCCTGAGGTGTCTTCAAAAGGGTAAGTGCCAAGCGGGCTGAAGTAATATGTCTACGTTATTGCTGGGGGGTTAAACCCACTTTACTGACTTTGTGTCACATTCGGTAGCGACGTGGGTACACTGAAATACTGAATTTTAAATATCATTACATTCCCAACTATGTTTAATTGTATTTTGAATTTTGATACACAACTCAATGTTTTCTTCAATTTAAGAATTCAGTGACCTAAAATATTGAATATTTCAAAATGAATCAACCTAATAAAAGTAAAAGTAATTATTTATGTTATGCTTTGCTATTCGGATGCAGCCAACTCATTTTGGTTGAAATACTCATCGTAACATTTCAGCCATTATATCCTCTGGTGTCAGGTGAACTTAGTAACCTTCTTGGAATTTTGAACTGAACCCTTTATTCAATTCATCAGATTAGATTGTACACATTCTAATGTCCCTGCTTTGGACATATTTCATATTACTTAACTCACCAGTCTTATTCACTTTTGTGTCACTTGTCTGTTTCTTCCACTGAACCAGGGTATTGTGACATATGACCTAGTGGATTATAGCATTGGTTAAAACATATCCAATTCTCTGGTTCAGGTAGTACTAAAAAGTCACATTCTCCTCTTGTTTATTGGAAGAAATGAACAAGCAAAATAAATGTGAATAAGATTTGTGAGTATTATTAACTGATATGAAATATCACCCTCCGCCCCCACATCTCTGTGGACTGATTAAAGGGTTTGGTTGGAATTTACAAGAAAGTTACCAATGTACAAAGACACACCTAAAAAATGTCTAGAAGTACAACAGCGAAAATGTTATAAGTATAGCAGCTAAGATAAGCATGTTGGTCTGAATAGCAAAGCATGTAATAATAATTTCTTATCTAAAATGAACAAGCACAAATATGATGAACAATGGTGGATATTACCTGATATGAAATATCCCCTAAGCCTGGAAAACAGAATAAGAACAACCTACCTCTGTAGATGGAATAAAGTGTTCACTTCTAAACTCAGTTTTGCAGAGTATGATGACACACCTGAAAAGGGCTGGAGAATAAACAGCCATAACATTATGGGTATAGCAACCCATAAGTTGAGCATACTTATCTGAACAACAAAGCATGTAATAATTTCTTATCTAAAATGAACAAGAAGCACAAATATGACTAACCAAAGGTGGGTATTAACTGATATGAAATATCCCCCTGCCAAAGCATGGAAAGTGGAATGAGAACTATCTTTGGACTGAATAAAGGTTTTGGCTGGAATTTCCAAGAAAGTTACCGATATACAAAGACACACTTAAAAAATCACTAGATTGTAAAAACAGCCAAAATGTTATAAGTATAGCAATCAAGATGAGCATACAGGTCCAAATAGCAAAGCATGTAATAATAATTCCTTATCTAAGAAATTACAACAAAATGTTGTTTATGGTACTTGCTTGGGGTGATACGATTAAAAAAAAAAAAAAAATTCATTGAATTTTATAAAGTATCAGAATAAATTTATCTTTTTTTTTTTTAAATATTTTTTATTGATCATGACATAATACTTTTTAAAACTGAAAATCATTTTTATATCTTTGTAGTAAATGTAAATGATGTAATTGTGTGTGTGTTATGAAATTTATTTTTGGTAGGTAAAAGTTCTTGTGTTTTACTATCTTAAATAATTTCATGGGATCCTGGTAACAAAAACTGTTGAAAAAATAATTTAAACTCTTCCAAAATACATGTTTCTTTTCCTCCATTCACTTATATAGTGCAAATGAAACCTGTTGTTCAGTAGAAATACTTGCAAAATAAACAAGATTTCTCATTTGCTTTGTGAAACTATTCTCTAATTTCTAATTCAGAACAAAGAATAGATCTGTTTGTTCCATCTGTATTTATTACTAACAACTTATAATGCAATTATAAACATTTGAAAATGAACACACACACACGTGGAAATTGTATTTAATAAAATTGAATTTTGTATACGTTTTTATTCATGTAAAGTACTTACTTTCAAAAAATCCTGTCAGATCTGTGATAAACAGTTTGTTTAAAAATATTTACGAATTGTTTGTTTTTTAAAATTTTAAGTCTTCACTTTATGTTGCATTATGATTTTTTTAATTTTTTTTTTTTTAATGAGTTGTAGATCAATTATTCATTCTTTCTTTTGTAGGTATAGTTACCTTTATGGACAGTCACTATGACATTGAGATCATGTGCCAGAGATATTTAATCTCAAACATGAAGCCATTTTCATATATATTAGTTTACAAACCATCTGAGTATTCAAATCAATAGCAAGACAAATACTGATTATATTGATATTTAATAAGCTTAGCTTGCTTTGATATAGGGCCACAGTAGTAGATAACACCAGAAGTAACTCCTTACATTGGTGACAAATCTGCAAAATTGCATTGTTGACCATTGGTCTTTATTATAATATCTTGGGCCTTTCTATTATACCCAAGAAATACATAATTAACAATGACTTAGGCATTAATCTAACAAATGATAATACATTTACTAAATGCCACTTACTAAAAATGCTTTATTTTCTTAATTTGTGTGAGTTTGTTAATTCACTATAACATTAGTCATATGAAATATGAGATCCTTGTTCTTCATTCATATCGTAGCAGTTCAAGATTATCAGAAAATATCTTAATTAAAATATTATTGTGCTGAAAGCAACAAAGACATTATTAATCAATATCACTCTTATTTGTATTGTAGCATGCTGGCCAACACAAGTTGATTATCAAACAAAATGTGGTTGACTATTTACATTATATGTAAGCTCTGATGAAGAAAATACTTTATATTAAATAAATGCTCCTGTTTATGCACTATTTAAGATAAGATATAAGTGATATTTCTATGCTTACAGATGAAGTATAAGCCATAGTAGTGTATCTTTTCACAAATGGTAAACCACTTGAATACAAAATTCAATCCACCAGTAACAAAACAGTAGGAGAAAATAAAGATAGACATGATGAAATTTACAAAAATCCAACAAGATAAAATCATCTCTATAATTTTGCTTTTCTGGAATGCCCACTCTGGCAACTGGTCAGTTCCTTTGCTGGTAGATTTAAGAATCATGTTGTTTTCATTTCCTTTTTTAACATTACTGAATCAAGATCTATAAAAACCTGTTACTTGGATATTTTCTGTCAATACTTTGCCATTAGATCTGGCAGAGCTTCCAGAAGCTACTGAACATTCAGCAAATCTGCCAAAAATAAACAATGATCCCCAAGAAAATGTATCCTACTCCAATCCAACTTACCAAAAAGAAAATAATATTTTCTATTCAAATGGTTTGTAAGGAAAGGAAAAGAAATCTCATTCTTTACTGATTATTAGTTTCATTTACTAAGATTTTTTTTTATCTATTCAGATCAGTTATTTCTTTTATCCATTAAAAGTAATATTTTCTTTTATCTCCTAATAAATTTGTGTAATAAAGATGACTTATTTAGAATATAATTGCCATTTGCCCTTTTTTATTATTGAAAATATTCTATTTATGGCCATAACATAGTAATACAGCCAATCATAAAATGAAATTAGTGACCAAAGTTAGAAGTTGAGGAAATAGTACTGTAGACCCAAAAATCAAATTTCATTGCATTTGTTAAGAAAAATAATTCTACTAATTACAATTTTAGGACCAATTCTTTGGTCATGTTAATTTTGTTACATGTATTTGCATGGGTACATTTATAGCCGTATAAAGCATATATGACTACAATATCTTTCTTTTTTTTTCTTTTTTTTTTTAAATATGAAGGTGCGCAAACTAAGTGCTTGAATCATTAGCTAGTTATCAACTGAAATGCAACTTGGAATTCTACTATCTCTTATAGTGGAAAAATTTAGTTGCTTAAAATGCCTGAAATAGATATACACATATCTATTTCTCTCTTTACTTATTGATTATTCAAGGATAAGTGAAGAAAGCCTATGTAAAAGACCTGTTTGTTTTGTTTTTTTAGATGGAGAAACAGATTTTATCTGACTTCCACCAACTTAAAAATCAGCTTAAGTGAGAGCTGGAAGAGTCCCAGTGGGAAGTGTCTCAGGAGATGCTGGTTAAATCAGTTCAGGCTTAACAGTTGATCTTTAACGAATTGTAAGTCTAAAAGTCATTGTCTAAACAAAAAAATGGAATGCTCTAGCACTTACATAATTCTTTATTTTTTTAATAAATGAAAGCATTATGCTTCATTATTGATAAGATGTAAGGAATTTTTCTCTTGTATATGAAGAATATAAATTCAAAATGGTATTAATAATCTGAATTTTAAACTTTGTCACCTTCATTATCTAACAAAAATTGGGTCATTCCATGCTTCTAATAGACACTAAATCCAGTACAGCATCACTTTTATAATTTGCATAAGATTATTTTTATCCTTTTGTGAAGGCATATCTCTATAATTACCAAATCTCCGACTAGAAACACTTTCTGAAATATAAATTGATTCATTTTATTGATGATGGTATAAAATTTAAACACCTGAGAACTGATAAGTTCAAAGAAGAACAATATACTCCATTCATAATGTAGGTGAAAGGTTGAAGGTTAACCTGATATGTCCTACCTAATACTACAGTATTGCTATTTCACTCAAAACAGTAATTGATTAGCTGACCTTTATGTAATGCAGTATGAAAGTGAGTCTTTTGCTGGTGAATAACACTTTATTAAATTTGTTTCATTTGAATAAAGCAGTTGATTCTTGTACCATTGAAACAATACAAATTTTACTCTGGCTTTTAATTCTCATTTTCTTCTCACCATCGCTCATTTGAGAATTCATTGGACCTTTTAGTATAAGTCTAAGCACTATACATTCTATACAAGATTTTAATTACATATATTGAAAAAGAAGGTAATGATTTTATTAGTTCCTGATATGAGGGTTTAAAAAGGATACATGGAACAAAGTTCTAAATAGATGCTTGAAAATAAAATTGGAATTTTCAGTTTCTTAATGCTTCAGGATGAATGTCATTGTTCTATATCAATTTATTGGTAGTTTCATAGCAGAATAAAAATGCCTGAAAAGTGTTCAATTGGCAGTACTGGGGAAATGTGCCATATGTGATTCATCTTAAAACTTGCTTAAATTCTATAAGTATTCATAGAGCAGTAAAGAAAAAAAGTTGAAAATTATTTTAGACTGGAGGTTGACAATTATGGAATTCATATAAAGCAAAGAAAATTATTACTTTATGTATTAGTTCATAGCTAATTTCTATACATATATCATACATAATGCTACATGTTTTATTTGAAAATCAAATTTGATAAGTCATTTCGTATTAAAATTGTCTTCTCATCTACCATGCTACAGAAATGCTATTCTCTAATAATTTCACTAAGATAGATAAAAATTATTTATAGATTTTCCCCTCTTTGTATATGATAAAGATAATCTTAAATTGGTATAAGGCAAATGAATGCAGGAAAAGTGTGTTTATTATAGTTTATTATAGTTTGAAAGTTGTTTCATGTGTTGGATTATTTTGGTTACTTTAAAGTTTTAATGAGTATTGTAAGGCTAATTTTTCTAGCATTAGGAGTAATGGAGTTTTGTTACCTTCTATATGAAAGTTGTCCATGGATGAAGTTCTGAAGGTTCCCCAACTGAATTTCAGTTTGGTCTGTCAAATTGCTAAATTGCAATTAACAAGTTTTACTGTCGAGATCTTTCTTGAAACTTCTAGTGTAAAATTACCTTGATATTAGAAATTCTTATTATATATAAATATTGTAAATACATTTTTTTCTGATGAGAAAAAAAAAGCAATCCTAACTTATTTTAAGTCAAAAGTAAATCTCTCATTATCAACATAGAAAATATTAGAAATTGTCATGCTTATGCATCATTTTTAATTTACTTTTAATCAAAGTTATATTTGAAAGTTTAAAAAATGGTCTTTATATTACACAATCCATTCATCTCTGTTAACAATTTTTGTTAACTTTATGCATAACAAAAATATACTTGAAATGAGATATATTTTGTGTCATTGGTGAGAGTTCAGGGTGCATTATAATTTGCAGTTTAATATTAGAGATGACTAATTTTGACTTCTTTAATATAACTTGGAAGAGTGGAGAAAATTAAAAACAAGTATGTTGGAAATTTTTTTCTCATCCACCCAATGCTTAATTGAAAGCATAATAAGAATGGTATATTTTCACAGCTCCAATGCCATTTGAGTTAATTCCAATGATTCCTCCTATGATTAGTGCAAAGCACAACTGATTGATCATCATTAGTAGACCAGAAAATGCAAGTATAGGCTGTCTAATTTGATATAATACTCTAAAATACCTGGGGCTTGTTGAAATATCAGAGAAATCTTGTTCGCTTATCTTTGCCTCTAAATGAAATTTATTTTTATGAAGTACCTTTGCCCCCCCTCCCCGAAAAAAACACTCTTCTAAGTGTTTATGTTGCTAATCAAATAATCTGATTATAGTAAAATATCATGCCTGACTGATGATTTGAAAGTTAAATTCTCACAAAAAGAACTTTAGTATTTGAATACCAAAAGTCATTAGTAGTATTAACTATCAAAATGTATAAATTGAATAGTAGCAGTATTATTATAATGTAAACTGGCCATTTTCTCTGATAAAGGCCAAGCTTTTGAAGAAGTATTTCTTCCTTTTTAAATTAGCATTATAACTAAATTACTAATTACAACTTACATGAGGTTTTACTGACAAGTTCTCATCCTGATCATAAAAGGATTAAAAAAGTGGTCATCTAAGGTGGTGAGCTCTGGTGAATAGTAAAAACTAATGCAGTTAGGTATCAATAACCTGCCCTCTGCAGGTTCTTGATGCCTAACTGCATTAGTTTTTACTGAGTTGTTCGCAATGTATGAAGTTTTGTATTATTATGATGCTGAGTAGAAATGTTTAAGTTCTGATGAATAAGTTCTAAATCATAACATTAGGACTTTGCTGCAATAGTGTAATCAGGTTGCAAGAGACTATAATGGATTACTTCATTACAGCATCATTAACTGATCAAAAGGATCATTTGAGGGAAAAGATTTGGGGTTGGGGCAGGTTGAGGTGGAAGGGCAGTTTATCAACCCAATGCAAGTTATATTTTTATTTTCAATTATCATATTTTATCACAACTTTTCATCAATAGTGAGATGGCAATCACAAATAGGGTCTGTTTCTCTTCTTTTTTTTTTTTTTTAATTTTATTAAGCAAATTGCAACAAGTGTCAAACTATTTCTGGATGAGCCTCCATGGTTGCCTGAAACTCTTAATCATCAACTTGGTAACAAACCCAAGCTCGTTTTTGTAGTTCCAGATCACCAGGAAAGAATTTTTAGAATCATCAATACATTGTCTGTTTTGAAGCTGACTCCACCCACAAGCATTCTTAATGTAGCAGTGCAATGGCCAACTTTCAACTCCTGGAGCATAATGTCATGAATAATGACTCTAGAAAATGTAAACTGTAAAACCAATAAAAAATTCAAACAGCATCTGATGAATATGTGAATCTTTAAAATGATATATAGATGTATGTATGAACAGAAGTGAACAATGACTAAATATCTGTAATGTGTTATTTGATACCTGCTAATAACTGATCTTAAAGTTTGTCTCTCAAAAGTCACTTACATATATCTTTTGCTTAAGTCTTTAGCCCATAACATAAATATTGGTACAGAAAAGAAAATCTTTTTTTCTCCCAATCATATGGATGATAAAAGTATCATTGTGTAAAATGTCTGATATTAGATGCAGATGATCATTGGTCTTTTGCATCTATGGTTCAATACAATCCATATCTTCTCGTCAATATGCATTAAAGCTAACATAATGCGGTGGATGTTATCTAAATAACTGAAACACAATCTGCATACAGACTAGAGTAATCAAAGTTTATAGTAAACTGAATGCTTTGAACCATGCCATAAAATATAGAAAATTTGCAGATGAAAAATCCTTATAATTATCTGGCTGCTTCCTCAATAAAAATATCTTCAATTGATGAAAAAATTATAAATTAAATGGTGTATATTTTGTTTTTTTAATGGAAACATTCTATCTTTTAGTGTTAACTAAAAAGAATTTTGATCGATATGGTGTAAGATTTAAAACATTTTTAGTTTTATATAGTGGCTATTGATGTAACTTACCTAATCATAGATTCATATTACTATTATATTACTTGGTTATAATTTTATTTTTATGCACTCAAAATTAACAATGAGACAAATGTGATGCTTTGGTGTTTAAAAACGTTTTTCTTTCTTTTTAAGTGTCCTCCTATTGAAATGTTTTTAATCCCTCTATAACTTTAGATAATTTATATTACTATGAAACTATTTATATATAGACAAACTAACACCACTCTTTATATATCACTTTGCCTTTAATAGGTCTTCCAATTTTGTTAAAATTATTGTTTATAAAATCACTTTCTTTTTATGCTATATTTTTCTCCATGTCATCATCTTAGTCAGATGATGCTTTTTTGCAAGATAATTTTTTATTCATGTTTTATAATGACTTCATACATGATTGTATTAAATTTTACTGTTATTTAATAAATACAAATGGAATTCAAATCTTTGGCCAACATGGCAAACAATGTGTGACATTTAAAATGATTGAAATAATGTAAACTCTATTATTTAGTCATTAAATCAGAATTTTTTTGTACTTTACAAGTTTTTTATTTATTATTTTATACTGAGGTTAAATTTATAATTCAAACAGTGCGGGTGATACTCATTTATGCTTAAAGATAATATATATGTCCACTAATGAGTTACAGCAAAAAGTGCTATCAACTTATAGAATTGTCTTGATATATTTCATGAAATACTATTCTGGTTAAAGCAAATTATTGCAGAGATCTTTTAGTAAACAAAAATCAGCTTCTTAATAGGGTTTAAAAATATACTTTTGCTAATATAGTACAACAAGGAGGAAATCAAAGCCTCAGTTTATTTAATCTTTTCCTAGACTATGCCCTGCACATATACAAGCACAGATGTGAAGAGATAGGCAAGCGATCATTTAAGCATTCCAAATGAATTTACTAGTAGAAAACAGCTTTCTTGCTTTCCCACACAAAGCCAATTTACTGATGATGAGGGGGGACTATGCTGATAGCATAGGTATTCATAGTTTGGATAAGAATGATCTTCAATAGAAAATCAGCATCCTCTATTAAATACTGCAAGAAATGGAACTCAAAATAAACTTTTCCAAAACAAAAACTATGGAATTGGAATAAAAGCAGTGATGGAACATACCCTCAATCCATCATAAACATTTAGGATGTAGAATTAGCAAATACTAAGTACCTCTCCCTATGGACAAGTTATAACAAATTTAGTATAGGAGATAAGGAAATTGAACAGAGAATAGGCTGTGCTAGAGAGTTTTTCACCCAACATCACAAATAGCTATAAAACCAAAACATTAACCTTAAAACTCAAACCATGTACTTCAATAACCTCATCAGATTGAGATTTTCATATGGATGCCATTCATGGCACCAGACACATTCAAAAATATCTAAATTATCATCTGTATGTAGCTACTTTCTCAGATCAATGGTTAAAAATGGCTTCAAGTGCATGAAGCCTCTAGCTCTTAGTGAGGGTCTTACTTCTTTAAATCTTGCAAACTGGCACTATTGAATCACAAGCAAAGAACTGTACAAAATAACAGAAACCACATCATTGAGGACTTTCAGCAACAGTAACAACTAAAATTATTAGCACATGTAACTCAGAGAAAATGAAGATGTTGACAAAATCAAGATGTTGACATTCCACACTACTTCAAATAAAATATTAGGAACAAAGATTCGGAAAGCGCAATAACAGTTACTGGACTTGAGAAACCTATTTTTGCACCCTTGCATGGAATACTGCTGCCATATATGGACTGGTGCCCCCATTGTTCGCCTTAAGGTCCTCAACAAGATCCAGAGACAGATAAGCAATGTGGTTGGTCCTGATCTGGCATCTCATCTTCAGTTGCTCTCTCACAGATGTGCCGTCACCTCCCTCTGTCTTTTCTACAAATACTTTCATAGTAACTGCTCTGACAAGCTACTTTTGCTAATTCCCAGACTGCATGAATTTAAGCGTGCTACTAGGCTGGCATCACAGACCCACCCTTTCACTGTCAAAACAGTTAAATGTTGCCATCTCTTCTACTTTAATAGCTTCATGTCTCGCACCTCCTGTCTGTGGAATTCCCTTCCTTTTACTTGTTTCCCTGATAGCTATAATCTCCAACTATTCAAATGTAATGTCAATTGACATCTCCAGATGACCTGAACTATCACCTGCCCTTCTCTTCATCCTTTCCTCTATCACACTTTTTTACTTATGTTCCCATTCTGTAACCACCTGCGTACTAGTGGCATCCTGCCTTGCTTGGGGTGAAATGCTTAAAAAAAAAGATTTTATACATTTCAACCTAAAGAAGCACTGTCTGCTCATTTAATGAATGCCAATTGTTTCCTTATAAGAAAATGGCTAATATTACCATTACCATATTGCTACTGATTATTTATCATTGTTTTTTAATTATATTGTATGTGTCAATATTTGATTATTACTCTAAATTACTGCCTTAATTATATCCTAAATCAGAATAATCTATCATGAGACACAAAAGTCAGTTTTCTAACAGTTTTCAAAATTTTCATATTAATAAAGAAAAACATATCTATGATAAATTAATGTGTTAATATAATTTTATTGCATATAGTAATTTTCTATATAACATTTTGTTATAGCCTGAAGAATTATTTTTTCCAATTACATTGGAATACTAATGTTAACACTCCACTGAGAAAAATTTAAATTGTTTCTCAAATCTTTTTTAAAATTTTACACCAAATAAAACGACTTGAATGAAAATCTCTTCAACAATGATAAAATGTCTGGATGTAAAATTAAACTTACATTTGGAAATCACTTTTACTCAAAAATTCCTTTGTATCCCTCCCCTTTCTATTTATTACGAGTGTTTTAACCTGCAGTGTAAAATTTTCTTAGTCAACTACTTTTATATTTTAACAAATTTGGCTATTTATTACATATACTTTTATTCTTAGTTGCATATGATTGTCACCTAGTACTGGTTTTGGTAAAATTAGAAAAGGAACCACCTCTACAAGTTAGAGATAGGATATTGACTATTTTTAAAAAAGAAATTGCCAGAACTTTGAATTAACTTTATGATCATAATAAAATAGTTTAAAATAAGAGGAAGCATCACACAGTATAATATGTCTCTGTCTGAGTGTGCCAGTAAAATCATTGACAAGACCAAAACAAAAGAAAAACTCTGAAAGACATATAGATAAGGACCAAAGTTGAACTATGCAATAGTACAATTCCTGGAGCACTGCATGAAACTTGTTTGAAAAATATTGCTGCAAGATTAGCTTTTGCTGAAGTTCACATTAGTGATTTAAAATGTTTGTAGCAGAAGGTATCATGATCATATGAACTCTATGTATTATATGGCCAAAATTGAAAATGCTATGTGTAGTGAAATACTGATGCATCACACCAGGTAACAAGCACTATTCCACTTGTTAAGCACAAGGTGTTGATATATAATGCTTTGGAACTGTTTTTTTTTTTTTTTTTTTTTTTTCTGCAGGAGAGCTTATCAGCATCAAGTAAACAGGGCCAAGTGTAATCAGATTGTTAAAATTTCTTGAAATTATCCACTTGTATTTTCACTTTCCACCAAGATAATGACCAAAAATATATCAAGTTAAAATTATGTAGTTAAAATTAAAGAAAATAAATTTTCAACTAATCAAAATCCATATTTCAACCCTATCTGGTGTGAACTCAAACTGCTAGTGAATAACATTTGGAATTGGAACAAATTGGTTTTGAACAATGTTATAAAATGCTTTTCATCTGATGCAAAAAGCTTGTCTCTATTTTAAATAAATGAAAACAATCATTAAGACATGACTTTTAGATGATCTTCTGTTTATGGAACTAGAACAATCTACTCCAGTAGATGAAATAAAGGTTTCAGTTTAAAATTCCAATAACCTGAAGAAGAATGTTTTGGCATACAACTGCCAAAACATTGTTTAGATTGTTGTTCTCATCTTTGTCATATTCACAATGTAAATAATTATAATAACCCATTTCAGAAATCTAAATAGAAATTTTGTTCATTTTTCCTTAGTAACATCACATTATTATCTTGAAAAATTTTAAATTCATAGCAAATTTAAAAGCAAGAACTAAAAATGTAAACATTAAATACATTTAACATTCTATAATATCACGCTATTCTTTATCATCATTATTAAGCTAAACTTCAGAATCCTGATAAATGTGACAATTATAAGGATAGTCTCTTTTGCTGTCATGTTACTGTTATAAGTTCTTACATATTCAATAAACAGGGTAGTTGCCATGGTGAGGTTGGCTTCTTTCATAATTAGTTTTTTTTCTGCTTTTTATTTGGAAAGCCTTATTTTATTAGACTTTGAAGTATATAATCTGTGCTTTAGAATATTCTCACTCATTAGGAACCTTCTGTATTTTTATATGCTCTCCTTGACTATTAAAACAGATTGACGTTTGTACACAATATAAGGGAAATTAGTAATTTGTATGTCAAAATTAAGGTACTCAGTAGGACTTGCTTTTCCATGAGTTTAAAAACTGTTTAGAAAGTTTTTGTAGCAAATTGTATTTAACTTTTATCTTCAGAGTATTGTTTTTACAAAGACCATTAAATCTGATGCTTTGGCAGTCATAATTCATACAAGTTTGATCTCCAACTATGGTTATAGAAAGTTTTTATGATTCTCATGTAGTAAAATCTGCTATCTTCTGGTACAATAATCATTTGTACAAATTATTATTTTAATAATATTACTGTTTCTTTACTCTCTTTACACAATATTACTCTCTTAGTGTATTGAATAAATTATCTGCATATATCAGAATATAGAAAATTACTACTGCTGTCAGTGTTCCATTTTAATGTTTATAGCTTAATGCTACTGCAGTATTTTTCATGTTAATTTTTTTCCTGTCTATAACATGTATTAATTTCCTTTGACATTTTTAAAGCTTTTAATTCTTGTAGTTTCTTAGTGCCCTGATGTAAATTGTGCCCTGATGTAAATTGTGCCAGTGAATCTTAGCAAGATTAAACTGTATATTTTACTCAGCTACAGTCCAAAGCCTGCCATCTTTCTTAGTGTCATTATCTTTACTGCTAGACAGAAATAATTCAGTTGGTTTTATTTTGTTTTATATATGTATTTGGTTCTATTTTATTTGTCTAGCCACAATATATTCAAAAAGAAAGATTCCTCTTTCCCAAATTGTCCTCTGTTTAGTTATTCTTTTATTAGTATTGTTCTTATTGACCTATAGTTGTCATTTTCAAAGCATGTGTTACAAAGTCAGTTTCATATACACACATCCTATTCTGTTTCTGCATCTACATCTATCTGGTAAGAACACAATATTTTTCTTCATTAAATTTTATATACAAACCTACAATGAAATTTTAGAAATTTCACATGACTTATCAACCTATAAATTTTGCATTAAAATTTCTAATGAACAATAGTACATCAAAAACAGAAAACCAAATGAACATGACTTCTCTTTATCAATTGAGATATAAAAACTAAAAGCTTTGGTACATTTTAAAATAAAATACATTTTCCAGCTCTTGAGTCTTAACATTTTGCTTTTTTTGTCTGCAAGATTTTCTGTAGATGAGACAAAATTATTTCTCCTACTTTTTTTATATGTTGTGTCCATTCAGGATATTGCTCTCTACAACTTCCTTTCCCTGTTTACATTTTAGTAGTTTATATATATACATACACGCACATACACACACTATCCTTCGCACTCCCTGTTCTGTTGTCCATTTTAAACAAGATTGCTAAGTAGGTTACTTGCTGTAACTCTCTGGCTTTCAATATGTTTTTTGTGTATCAAATTCTACAAGCTCTCTTTCCTCATTAGTTATCCCAGGAATTTCAATTATTAACCTTGAAAGTCAAGTTATATTTTTTTTTTTTTTCATTTTTTTTTTTACTTTTCTTTAGACTTTGTGCTAGATATGAAGTCCCTTATGGAAGTTTTTGTTTGCAAAAGAAAGCCATGGAAACATTAACATATAATTATTAACTTGCTTGTATATGTGTAGGAATGATGGAAAGTTCTTTCTGACCAAACATTAGATTTTTTTTTTTTTTTTTTTTTAAAGATTTATTCTTGGTTTTGCTGAGAACTTAGCAGCCCTTCATATATATATATATATATATATATATATATATATATATATATATATATGTTATTTTTACCACTTCTCTTTAATATTTCTCTTTTTCTATGTTGACAGTTCAAGTGTATTAACATTGCCAATTTTTAAGCACTTATACTCTACTCTCAAATGAAAAGTTAGATTTTGAATTTAACTGATGGACACTTGAGATGAAAAAAATCCATCTATTCTATAGTCAAGACTAAACTACAGACATTGAAGCTTACAATGATCCATACTGTAATCTGTATTTAAAAATGCTAACTTGATTAGTTTTTTTTAATTACAATGTATTATATATTCATATCATTTAACTTATTTTGTGAATTTAACTTCTGGCTTTTTATTTATTACCGCATTTCAATGAACAACATTATGATGATGCAGTAGGTGAACTTTATTACTAAATTTTCTAACATTTCTTTTTATAAAATAGTGACATAGAGTAATATTACATAATTTCTTCCTTCCCATAAATACTGAACAGTAACTGTTTATAAAGTTTTTGAGTAAGGTTTTTAAAGATTGTATATATCATTGTTTTGTATCTCTGTTAATAGTTTCACTTTCATGTCATTAAACATGACCTGACCTGCAAACCTAAAATAAATGAACGCAGTAATCAAACTCTTTTACATAAAATAATTATCAGAAATTTATTTCCAGTAATTATGACTAAAACTGGTTTTCATCACTTAGGATTAACTTATTACTAGCATAGAATATTTTTGTTTTTTTGTTTTTTTTAAATTTAAGCACTTTAAAAAAACACATTGCAATTTTAACTATAGTATCATAAGCTAAATTATTATTTAAGGTATTCAGTTAAAGGATTTTTTCAATAGATTCATGTCTGTAAATTGTTTAACTAAACTCAAAATGGATATCTTTTGGTTAATATTTTTTCAGTTTGGACCAGTTGTAAGCAACAACAGCCAAAATTAGTGATGGAAAATTCTCAATTCTGAAGCTACTTAAAGTGTTTAGAATGATTAAACATTTTAAAGCACACGGTTATGTTTAGGGAACAGCCAGCAGAAACTGGAGTAGTTGTAAATGGCTATTGAGATGAGCACAGCTTAAATTGCATCATGAACAGGTTCTTAAATCTGTTAAAGATTTTTGTCTCAAAGTCTTTTCTAAAAAGAATAAGTGTGCAATATTTAGATTATAATACATGATACTTGAGGTGTCCTATTTACAGTTCATCTTTCATTTAGGTATTTTAAGGTTATGAAATTTAAGTTTTAAATTTCAGTAATATTAAACTTTCAGGATAAAATTCAAATGAATGTGCACCTATTTTATTTTATTGAATAAATTAGATAGGATATGTTTTTGTACCAGTGACAGCAGATCAAATGTAGTACTTTCCATTTGGGGGGGGGGGGGGTGTCTACAAAACCAGGAATGAAAAATTACTATCTCCACTACTTGTAAGATATAAATATTTTCCTATTAATATATACAAAATAACTAAACATAAGTTTGCAAGAAGGATATTATTTGTTTTCATATGATCTTAAAATCACTAATATTTTATATTGCAGATTCTCTGATAGTATATAAACAGTTTTTACTTGACATTTTCTTGACTTCTTAGTGAAAATATTGTTAGACAAATAAAATTCTTCATTTTAAAAGAAATAATTTTCTTGTACTCAGATATTATTTGAAATGCCCTTCTATTTTAAGTATGCCCAGTTTTTATTTTTGTATTGGTAAGTTTGAACAATAATTCTGTTGAAAAGTGTTTATGTATATAAAAGAAACTGTTTTATTCTATTCATGAGTTCTTAAGAGTATTTAAGTTTTTTTACAAAATACAAATTACAAGCTATTTTGGTGGACATTATAAATTGATTGTTTCTACATGTGATAGTTTTGAATATTAACTCATGCCCCGATGAATGTCTGTCGAAGCAATGGTTTTCATTGAAGCAACCAGCAAATCACCCTAATGGAAAGTTTTTTTGATTTTTCCCAGTGGCATCAGCATATCCTGTTTTTCAGACACCCATTGTAAGTTCTTATCAAAAGCCAACATCCATTATATTCTGGGCATAAATGAAAAGGTCAAATTTTCTGTTCAATCTACTCAACCTCATCCAGACAAACTAGAAGAATTTCATATTCTATAATGCTTATGTATCTTTACCTTACCTGTATAAAAGCATTCATTTTCTCTGTTAAAATCCAGTTGTTTTTCTTAAATAAGTTTATAGTAATATATGTTGAATGAACCTGCTAAAATTCATGCATAAATTTGGATAAATTTTGCTAACTTTAGCAGAAATAATCCCCCATGAACACATATTCAAAGTTGGGGGTTAGAAGACCAATTTAAGAGATTTCTTAAACTTCCTGCTTCAGGCAATTTCTTTTTCAACATTTGAACAAGATTGTTGAATAGAATTAGTTAATGGTGTAATGTTTTAAAAAGATGCTCAAATTCACAATCTTAAAACATTAGTCTTATGATTTTTTTTCTATAAAACCTAAAAATAAGCATAAAAATTATATAATACTTTTAAAAGTAACTTTGCTGGAGACTAATAAAACAAATCTTAGATTTCATGTAAAAATACCTCTATGTAACTTTTTTCAAACTTTATAGAATTTCAGGCTATTATATTCTTATTTACCTTTGACCATAATAAAAAAAATATTCTTAATTTTTTTTCCAAGTACATAATTATTTCAACAAGTTATTTAAGAAAAATATAACTCTCACTGATAGTTTCTAAATTTACAATGTTTTGTAGAAATTGTTTTTATTTATAAAACTTAAGTTATGGCAAAAAGATGATATAATTAAAATGAAGTTGTTGACATACAAAATAAACTCTTAAGAATTTTACAGATCAACAAATGGCTTTTGCTTGCCTTGGAATTGAATCTAATCATAATTAACTAGCTATTCCTCATGAAGATATTAATGTAAGTGACAACTCTCATTTTACAAATGTCTGAATCAAAATCATATGAACTTTACAAAAATACAAAACAGCATTAGTGGTTGCACTGCTGCTTACGCAATTTATTATATGATTTTACACGTTGTTTTCAATAAGAGCTTTTCATTGCTTAATATTTTCTTGATAACTTTTCTAATTGAAAGTTGAGAGCTGAGAAGCATGCAAGTATTGGGTATTTTTAAAATGCTGTTTGGATTACATATCTTTGTGATGAAGTGCTTGTTTAAAGTGCATTTCCTGTAATTAAAATGTCATTTAATAAATACATTAGTTCCTATTTTTAAATCTTTCCTAGTGATCATTGCTTGACAAGTAATTAGACAATGATGATATCAAATGCTTGAAACCTTAAATAAACAATTATGTATGTTAATTTTTCATCTAAGAAAGAAAACATTATTTTATATTCCATATGTAACAAAAGATCTCATTAAAATTAATTGCCATTTTTTTTCTTATGTGATTTTACATTGGTGTATAATACTTCTATTTCTGATGATTGAAAGAAATTGGATTTAATCATTAACATTTATTTTTTTAGACTATCACAGCCTATCAACAACATTTTTGCAAAACCATTCATTTATTTTAGCAATTACCTATAAGTTTTCAGCAATAGTTAAAATTTGATAGTGGAAAGGTAATGATTTGTGCAATTGAAAGAATTTAGTGTTTCAAGTCATACAATTTTTGTTTTTGTATTTATTCTACCTAGAGTAATTAAACAATGAACAGCCTAAAACATAAATATTCTAAAAATTAAGAAAATATTTGGAATTTTCTTATTAAGGTAGAAACAATAGCATAATTATCAACTTATATTGATAACATTTAGCATAACTCACAAAAGCCTTTGTTCCATATTAAAAAATACTTCAGTAAAAACATTCACACACCAACATGAATAAATCTATTCTTTCTATTCATCTTTTTTAATGTCCTAATCATTTCCTTTCCATTTATAATTTGAGTGAATAGAATAGTGATCTGATGAAAAAAATTATTACAATGTTTTATATATATATATATATATATATATATATATATATATACACACACACACACTTTAAGAATACATTTAATTTTCTATGATAAACTTAAGGTGACAAATTAAAACATAATTAAACAAGTTATATTGTATGTTTGCTAGTTCATGCACATAAAATAAATATTGATATTTAGCAAATGTGATTTTGATTATGATTCTAAATAGCCTTGTTTATAATTTTGAGAAGTGCCATTAACATTCCAAATTTTGTTCAGACAATTGAACTCCCTTTCAGCATTCTTGATGGTAAGACTATTTTGGTTGATCTGTTCTTCAACATTTACCATGTAATATATATTTTAAGTAAATAGACCTTGTTTATTCGTAAAAAAAGTTGGTCATTAATATACCAATTGAGTGGTGTTTGGTTACAAAACTCTTTTCAACTTCTTTACTTTATTTAGTCCCTTACAGGTTTGACAAAAGATTTCATTTATAACATTTTGAGCAAATCTGGAAGTAATGTAAGTGATAATCCAACTGACCCTTAAAATCAGGCTGAAGAAATAGAAAAAAAACTGACAAAAGGGAAAGTAGAAAAAATATGGTGTGGTCAACTACATCTGGAGAAAGAAGGGCACTTATCTTCTCTGAGATAATGTCCAGATAAATAGAGAACAACATTGGAGAGTGAGAACATTGAAAGAAGCAGAATTTGGTGACATGGGCCAACTGCATATCAGACTCATAATGAGTTCAACATCTGTAATTTCTTTGCTGAGCAAACAAGGTGTTTGGAAGCTTCTCTGTATATAGGTTGGAATTGCCTGTGTATATAGATGATGGTGTAGCTCCATCTGTATATCAAGCACTGCTGAAATGGGTTGATCTGGTTGGTCCTTTAATGACCATGTTCTTTTTTAACTTCTGAAGAAATAAGGTTTTTCTTCTTTTAGGTTGCAAAATGAACCAGATGAAATATGCTCACAACATTGAGCATGTTGTTCAATTGTCCAAACAAAATTTTAAATCTTTATTGAATTAATTCATCCCAAGTCTAAGAGATATCTGATAAGTGCATCAAGTTTTACACATAAAATCAGTTTATGTATAAACATGATTTAAGCTAAAGTCAATTTTCCTGGTGAAGTTTGTGGAACTAAACTATCCTGTTTTTGGGGGGTTTTTTGGGGGGGTTAGGGTTTTTTAAATGCATTCATTTGGGATAAGTGGAAAAAATTCAATATAAATGGTGATGTGACTGTAGCTACTTGGGAATCAGCAAGTTTAGTAGACCTCACTAACTTGACAATGGGGATTGAACCGAATACTACAATTTCCAGTGCTATATAAGATCTATTTTTTTAGCTCATGTTAACAAACATGTTATAATAAACTTTTTTGATAACACATTAAATTTTTAGTAAGTATAAAATACTTACCATCTTTGAGCATTTAGTTAATACAATTCTGTGCCTAAATTCATTATGTAGAAACTATAATGGTAATATTTGACATACCTGTTTAGATTTTCATATTTTAATAGCCTCTGTTGTTACAAATGCTTAATATTTTGTCCTGTGATTAGAAAAGTCTTAAGATAGACTTAAAGATTTTCAGTCTTGTTTTTCAAACAAGAATTAAAAAGAAAACATGTAATTTAAGAATTCACTCCTTGATTTATAAAAAAAAAAATAAAAGAAACTTAACATCTGGAACCATATTAATTTAATATTTGAAAAATAAATTACCTTAGTTTTAATAAAGATTTGTGCATATTCAGATTTCAACAGGACTTAGATGAGTTAATATGATATTTTTGTTGTGAAAAACACTTTCCATCATGAGACACAAACTCATAAAATAACCAATATGTTAATCAGGTGAGCTCTATTTCAAATCCTTGAGTAAGGAAGGAAACAGTTCTGCAATATAAGAGTTTAAATATGAATTAACTTGTAATTGTATCACTAATCAAATTTCTATTGGTTCTACTGAAAAATAGCTTGTAGGCTCTTATATCAGCTAGTTATTATAATACAATTAAAATATTTTCCTCTCATTATCAATTGTAGCTAGCTTTTTTGTTTAAAAATAAAAAAGAACAGTAAATTGAATGTGGTGTTAATGCTAAGAACAATTTAATTGTGTGCATAATTGCTTTTTGTAATCAACATT
This sequence comes from Acanthosepion esculentum, assembly GCA_964036315.1. Classification (NCBI taxonomy): domain Eukaryota; kingdom Metazoa; phylum Mollusca; class Cephalopoda; order Sepiida; family Sepiidae; genus Acanthosepion; species Acanthosepion esculentum. Next base: position 102,821,150 of record OZ038486.1, read on the forward strand.
ATATGTTTACATATAATATGTAATAAAAGAAATTGTTTATATCAGTCAGAAAATTAAAATATGTATATGCTCTTGTTACATAATCTCTGCAGGCAAAGTTGGTGTCATAATTAATCTGGTGTACCTGAGAAGTACCTTGAAGTAGAAATTGAAGAGGTTGATCATTTGATTCTCTTACTACTATGTTTCTGCCCTCTTTCCATTGATTTATTTCCTTTCATTATTATTGCTTCAGGTTGTATCTTGGACAACTTGAGTCACATTTTTTCTTTTAGTGTCTGTCATTTTTTTTTTTTTTTCATATTGTCATTATCAAACCATATAATAATTATCAAGGTGTATTTATTTATATATTACCAGTGTATTTATTTATTGATTTATTTATATATTTCCTGTCCCATCTATAGTGAAAAGGAAGGTAAATCAATTTAATAAATTTGTGAGCACTTACTTCCCTTATTTTAATCTATATAAATAAAATATTTTTGTAATCTTTTCAAAATATTTATCTGCATTTAGACAAAATTAGTTCTTGTACAAGATGAACCATTTAATTAATCAATTCCTGTACTATACATTTCTTAAATTGCAGTCTTATTTTTTTTCAAACCTTTCATGTGAGGCACTCTAGAACTTTTGTCTATTAAGTGATTGTCTTGCTTCAACTTGGTAATGAAATAGGTTTTGTTGTTGCCGTCTTATTCTGTTGCTAATCTTTTTCTTCTGAGAGATATTTCCAATCCACTGTTATATTAAACACATAAAATTTTTAACATGAAAAGATATTGAGCAAAAAGTGATTTATATAATACCAGGAGTAATCAGTAAATCCTAGATACCATTAAATGTCTAAAAAAATATAAAGGGAACGGATTAATTAAATGGTTCATTGGCCTCTATTTTAGTTGTGAATTCTTTATCTCCGCTTTATTGAATTTCAATATATTGTTTCAAGATTTTTGTTTCATTGCATTTCACTATTACAATTTTCTAGCAATTGCCATACACAAGTTGTATATAATATTGGAAATCTAGAATGACTTATAAATAGTATTTTACATTAAATTCTTTGATGTGGGCTTTCTTTTGTAATCTATTTAAGGTAGTGTGGAAAGTCGAAATCTTGATTATGTCATTATTTTCTCTTCAAGTTACATGTGCTATCTTAGTTGTTTCTGCTGTTGAATGTCCTCAAGTGATGTGGCTACTGTTATTTGGTACAGTTCTTTGATTCTGTAGTACCAGTGACAAGATTTGACAAAGGATGGTCCTCTTCAAAACTCACTTTAATCAATTTTTAACCATTGATCAGAGAAAACAATCATATATAGCTGACAGTTTAGACATTTCTGAACAAGTTGGACACCATGCATGACCCCCATATAAGACTCCAAATCTGACACAATTTGATGACATATAATCAGAACAAAAGCCAAACTGAGTCAAATGAGACTTTCATAGAATGATGATAATCTAGTTAGTAAAATATTTGTTAGTATATTCACCATGATAGATTCAGTTGAGAAACCTCTGTGTGTGTGGAAGGATATTCAGCACTACTCTTTAGTTTCCACAGTGCATTAATGTGTGATATACTTTTCATCTTTTGATGTGCTTTTGATTCCAGACTTCCTTCATAAAATTTAGAAACTCATTTTTGAATTCAAGGAGAGATCATGCTATTTTCAAAAGTTCAGCCTCAATATCAAGTGAAGATTTTTGTTTTTCAGATTTTTTTTATAGCTTTCTTGATTTTCTCATCACTTGATTCATTGTTGTTTTGAGTTTGCAGACAGACTTTGTAACATTTCAATATATCTAGGTATATATCCTATTTACTCTGGCATCTTCAGATTTGTGTGGTCAGGGTCACAGGTCATTAACAATATAAGCAAAAAATGTAGCTGTTGCAGTTAACGCAATCTTGGTACTTTGTACACACTAATCTCCAACTAAATAATGTGTATGATATATAAACAAAGTTAATATCAGTATTTTCTAATTGATTATTTCAAATTTAGAATTATTTTTATTAGTTATTTTTATGGCTTAGAAGAGGTATGCAAACATTTTTGAATAAATTATAATAGTTATGAACAGTTTATGTGCTCTGGTTTTTGGTATAAAAATAAGAAAGCTTAAGTACGCCAGAGGTTTCCATAAATTTCCTTCTTTTTCTTTTCCTGTGTACTGTGTCCTTAGTTTCAGTAATTCTTTTAACCAAGAGAAGCTATAAAGAAGTCATGCTGGCCTATTGGCTCACTTTACTTTCCTGATAGTCTTTCAATAACTTGTACCTGTTCAGTAATGTAGTCTGCAGATAATCTGTGTTAGGTAGATTATCTTTTATGAAAGTAGCTAGTAATAGAAAAATGTTTTTAGTAATGCTTCAACAACGTTTCTTTTACTTTCCTCTTCATTTCATACTTTCAATATTTGATCAAATTTATCCTTGGATAATAATCCATCAAGTGATTTATTGAAATGCTTTGAAGATTTCAGTCGGGGTTCTAAGCTTTTTCTGCCTATGTTCATCTTCACCATATTTCAGAATGTCCTCCAACATTGCGACTTTCAAGTTGGCCTTATTTAAAAGGTGCCATATAAAATTGTACTTTATAAAAAGATCAATATCCCAACAGTCAATTTATGGTGCCTGTTCTCCACTGAAATCCTAAAATTTCCAGTTCAAGAATTACTACTTGCAAGCTGAGAACCACTAATTTAAATAATGGTGATGCTAATTCATTTTTACAAGCTTTTTATTCACCTAATTACAGGTGTGTGTATATATATATATATATATATATATATATATATATATATATATATATTTTCCTTTATTTTCTTCACATTCTTGCTAGTGATGAGACTTGGTTGAAGGTAAACTTCCATTTCATAAAACTTTAGATTTTTAAAAAGAAAAGCTAAGTATTTTAATATTTTCCTGTTCATTTTTGAGATAATATATGGTTGATATTACTGTTCTGATGCTTGAATGCTTTTAATACATAACTTCTTTTAGCCTATCAGCATTTGGATATTCATGATTGTAAGTTTATAATTTTTCAGTCAATGTAATTCTTTTTGATAAAATGTTGCACCTTTTCTCACTTGTTTCTTTGACATAACAGATTTTAACATTGCTTTGAAATAATAAATTTCACATTTATTTAATGTTATACTTGACCAGTGTTTAGGTATACAAAAAACTGACCATGAACTTGAAGTGTACCATTAAACTTCCTGTATATTTTGTGTTATCATTAATTCAGTTTGCTTCTTCAGTTTTGATATCTTTTATTAAATCTAAAAACAGTACTTTGAATTCCACTTAAGAATGGAATTGTTACAATGATCCACTTTTACTGCAAAAAGCAAAAATACCAAGAAATCAAGTGACTACACTTTGTGTTGTCTACAGCATTTAAATGCTATTTTTAAAAGAAACACAACAATCGTCATGAATTATTGTACATTAAGGTATCCACTGATTTGCCACCAAAAAAATTCCATTTCTTTATTAAGTATAATATTGCCAAAGAAATAATCTTTGTATCACTTTGTCTTGATGATTTGCAAGTAGAATAAAGCCAAAATTTCTTTTCATCACCTACCTCCATTTTTTTTTTTTTTATACAAAATAATTGTTATAGCATTTAGCAGTTACTTTAAGACTACCTTTTTTAATATAGCAATAGTAAAAGTTGCAGTTTATAGTTGGTATCTGTGTATCTTAAGTGTTATTCTTATCAGTAACACAAAAATTACTATATATTCTTAAGGCAAGTGAAGATAGATTATTCTGTTGCAGAATAATATATTTATAACCTTTCCTTACTGTACTCCTTGTCAGTATCTCAGGCATCAGTTTATAGTTGATTGCTTGGCTATAACCCAAAAAAGAAACAGAATCATGACTTCTCTGAATCAGTATTTTTCAAGTAGAATCAGTGTTAGATATTTTTATTACTTGCCCTTTTGCAGATTTTATAAGCTTGTAGATGTAATGATCTGTGAGTAGTGAACTCCATACCCATTTATCTATGTTCTAGATGACTTCCTAAAGAAGTACAGTTTTTACCTGTATAACCAGTGAAAATATAACTGCCAGAAGAGGCTTTCAAATGCTTAAAATTTACACTGATTGAGTATTGTATAATTGACAAGTATATAAATGTATTGATGATAAAAAGTTTTGCAGTTTCTGTTATGATGCAGAACTTTATTTCATTTTTTTAATAGCAAAGGAAAATATATGTTCACAAGATATCTGAAAATTATTTAAATGCTGCACTTTGTGTAATATCTTAAACAAAAGAAAACCTGTTTTTTACTTGTCATTGTATCTTGTAAAAATCTTTTATAAAAAAAAACTATCCTCTCTTTGAAAACTAGCCATACCTGTGTCTTCTCTAGAGTATATATTTGGACATAAAATCTTAATGTTTTCATATTACTTTCTTTTAATTAGGTTCTCTCATTTGCTAAGAAGTAAGCTTTAAATCCTCAGCTCTTTTTGTAGTGCTTCTTTCTTTTAGTTGACAGTAATTCATTGTGTTATGTAAGTTTCTTTAGGCATGACTGGAATATTAAGTTTCATCAGGAAATAAAAAGATTTTATCAAATTATACCTCTAAAACTGTATTTAAAAATATTAATGAGATCAGATAGTCTCAAATACCTAATGTATTTTATTTTTATCATCTGGAATAATGTAAAATGTTTTTTTAAACCAACTGTTTGGCATTTTTCTACAGCTTATTGCTCTCCAACAAAATTGCCACTCCCCTTTTTTATAGCTGTTCTAAGGGAACTGATATTGGAAATATTAATAATTTAATGACTGATTTATATTAACTATAAAGTGTCTTGATAAAAATCAATAACTCTCTATGCTATAAACTAAAATGTTATTGTTATTTTGATCAAATAATGTATTTTAAAACACTCATCTCTCCCAAATTCACACTTTATGACTGCAGTGTTGTTAATATACTTAATCTAAGTACACATAAAATAAGAACTGTTATTTTTCTGACAGAGCAGTTAAAAAGAAAAAAATAGGGAATATGACAACAATACAAAAAGGTTAAAAAGTTCAAATAATTTGACTTTCGTTTGTTTTTTCCTCATCTTCAAACAGGTGTTGAGACATTCTCTTATATGATTCTGCATACACAAATATGCTTTTCTAAATTTCTATTAAGAAAAAGTTAAATTAATGACTTATATTTTCCTCACATATTCATGTGACAGGAAAACTTATTTAAAACAGCAGGTCACTAAAACTACATTCTTTGATCATTGAGTGGTAAAAAAGCCAAACTTTGCATAAGGCAGCTTATTTGTTTACAAAATCATTTCTTTTCAGTAAGTTAATTCTCCATAATGTAAGCTTTTATTTTCATACCAAATTCACATTGTTCCCTTGTATATACAGATATTTATAACATTTGTGACTGGTTTTGTATTTCCTATGTATGTGTACTATTCTCTAATCTACTGTAGCAGACATAGTAAATTGGAACTCTAGTCAAGGGGTGGAAGTAGTGAATGAGTTTTGTTTATTGTTTTTTTTTACTGGCGTCAGAAAACAAGAGTTTGTCTGGGTATGGCATGTAGGATTTCTATTTGAGAGAGGACGAGTGCCTCATTCTGTGAATCGAGACCATCTTGGAGAAAAGAGTGAGTTCTGTCGGGGTACATCGTACGATATGTGCAGTAGTGACGGAACAAACGAAAAAAGCAGATACAAGACAGAACAATAGATACCAGGAAGCTGATGTAGAGGAGAGAAACGCCCAAACTGAAACTGTGTCCAACAACAGAGTCACTAATTTCTTTTGACTACATACACCTTCTTCAGTATGTTAGCATTATTTGCACTCTCAGTAGTTTCCAAGCTCTACTGGTGGGAATAATGTACTTGTAAGCCAATAGTGAATTCAGTTATTTACTTGATAGTTTTTGAACTTGACTTTGTTTTGCTCATAAATCAAGGCATTTATCAGCATATATCTTCTTACCCTTATGTTAAGTAATAGCAAAAACAAAAAACCTGATTGTTGTCATTGTTTATTAATAGTAAGCAAGCCAAAATTAATTTTTACATTTCCAAGTGGTTTGCTTGTATATTGATTATGCTAACAGTCTACAATCAAGATATTCATGCAAATTTAAAATCTATTAATTAAACTGTTTACCCAAACACATCACAATTAAAGCAAATTATATATGATTAAGAAATGTCAAAATAGCACTTTACTGTATTTATTCTATATTTGAACTTGAAGGATGCGAGGCATAAGTTTGTGAGCTTTGTTGAAATTCACAAATGTGTGTGTGTGCATGCATGAATAGTCACTTTATGACTACTGGCTGAGATTTAGGATTTAGATTCTTCTAATATATATCATTTGGCTCCCAATTTTTGTGATATATTTGGTTCTTTAAACTTTTTCTTTCTCTTTTATCCTTGTCCGAGGTTTGCTTACATATCATATTAAAAATCTTGCAATTTTTTGCTTTGCAGAAATATCGGGTAATCCTATAAGTAATATTCAGTATCGGTGATATATGGATTAATATTTTGCTATTCTGAAAATGTCTAAATAATAACATATTCCTGCAATTTTTAAATGAGTAACATTGTCACAGTATGATTCAACTATTTAACACACTTGACCTTCCTGAAGATAGACATGTCAATAGAGTACATAATAAATGTAAGATAAAATTCTCAGCCAAATCCAGTCCTTAAAATTTGACCAAATATAAGAATTTATTTTAAAATCTCCTGTTAGGGTGAGAGCTTTTCAGCACCTCCTTTTAATGTTCTGATAGTTTATAAAAATGCTGCATAAATGATTAAAAATATTCATAATGTTTATGGACAGATTCTTCAATGAAAGAATTTGTTAAAGGTAGCCTGAAAGATTTAGAAATGGTTTTCAAAAAGGTTATCCTGTTAAGTTTAAAAATGACCTGCTTTGATCTAAATTCTTTAGAAATTGTGCTTTTAAGCTTGAAGAATTAGTTTAGAAACTGAATTCAAGTCTCTCAACAATTCACCATCTTCACAAACTTGAAAGAGTGCTTAAGCTTGGAAGTTCCCTATAATTTAACAAAAGCCAATTGTGGAAATAGGAATAGGAGTTGACATGCCGTTAAATCCAACATCCATCCATCCATCCAATTGTGGACATCTGCATTTGTATGTACTCTCACATCTTGCCAGTTTTGAACTGATTAGTGACCAGTGATGAAAAAATGGATATTTTACAAGAATATAAAGTGATGCAAATGATTATTTAATGGAGGCATGTAGACTGACATGCAACCCAAAATGGACCTTTAGCCAAGGAATTTGTGTGTATGTGTGTGTGTGTGATATGACCACCTGTTACTTTGATTTACAACTAGTCAATCTGATTACAGCAAACATTTTTTGTCAGCAATTAAAGCCTGCTTTGAAGGAAAAGAAGCCAAGTTTGACCATTCACAAAGGTTTGATGTTCCATCATCATAATGCATTGACCCCATGCAGCATAAATCATTTCACTAAAATGATTGAAGACCTTAGCTGGGGAAAAATTATTTACTTTTTTTTTCTTTTCCTCATTGCATCTGATTACCAATCTATATCAAGTTTACAGAAAAATCTTGACAGACTATTTCTTAAAACATATGACAATATAAAACCTCTTCTCTCCACTTTCTTTTTCTCCACCCAAAATATATAAAAACAGTATTATGAAACTTGTTGAAAATTGTTGTAATGTCTTTATTGATAATGATGGAACCTATATTAATGAATAAATTGCAGTCATGAATCTTTTATATTATTCTTGACCTTAAATTTGAGCATTAATTCTGATATGACCATATAGATTTTTTATTTTTCTCTTTTTATTGAAACTTCTGAGATAAGGAAAATAGATTTTTAAAATACTCTATATAGTGATTCTTTCTACGCTCTATCTTTTCTCTTCATTTACCTTTTTGTTTTCATTCCCTTTTTCATTTCAATTTTAAAAAATGGTATCTCTTCCTTTTATTTCTCTTACAACTTTCTTCTTTATTTTAATCTGTTCATTTTTCCACCCATGCTTTTCAGACCAGTGATAAGAAATTCACTTTTTTTTTCTTTGATTTGAAGACCCTAGCTCTGTTATTTTTGTTTTGTTGGTGATGAAGTAAATACTAGTAATTTCAATTTCATTGTAATTTTTTGGTAAATTTTCTTAAATTCTCTATCCAGGAATCATACTAACTCTGTACATTAATTTTTTTTAAATTCCAGTATTCTTTAGACCTTGTATGATTCACTCATCTACATTGATTGATAGTTTCAGAACAAGAGATAGTTTTTTTTTTTTTAGCTGAGCTAAATGTCAATACTGCTGTGAGAATTATCAAGTTTCTCCCCACTCCCAACAGTTTTTTGTATTCTTGTTCTCCATCATTAAGTAATTATGCTGTCCATTAGCTGTTTTCCTCTCCCAAAGCCCATAATGTTGTTTGACTAAACTTGAGTGTTCTCTGCAAATTGCTATCAAAAAAACAGTTATGGGGGCTATCATTGTATGATTGCTTGCCTTTTTATCTTTTTCATTCCCCTGCAAATACAAACTATATATATGCGCAAATACACACACATACACACTGATGCATTGCATTTTATATAATTTTATGATCAGAACATGCTCCAAAACTATGCTAACAATTCACCATTGAATCTTAGTACAATTTTGTTAACATTTAACACCAGCAACATGTGAATTGGTATGGTGTGGCAACTTTCATTAATAACCGCAGGCAAATAATTGAGTGAAAATTTGCTTTAAAAAGACAGCTAGCATACAACTTTTGTACTTTCTCCATTAGGTATCAGTCATAGCAGAGAGATGTTTCAATTCACTATCAGTTATGACTATATTGCTTTTCGTTTTCTTTATATTTTCTTACAATGTAAAAATTAATAACTGCTCTTTGTACAAAATTTAAAAAATGACCTTCAAATTTCTGGAAGATAATCTGCCATTTTGCATTTTTCAAAATGACATTTTTTTTCTTCCTTATTATATCGGTTTGTGCAGAGTATGCATGACAAATAAGAAATGCCATTACTAACCAGTGCTAAAAACTTTATCAAACCCTTAATATTTAACTGCAAATTATTTTTCATAAAATGTAAGGAGAAATGAGTTATTTTTTTTATAAAACTTCTTACAAAAATAAATACAGAATTAAATCTTTTCAAAGTTATTTGTATTTTTTATTCTTTCAACCGCATAAAGTATTATCATCATTTAAACTTTTTTTAAGTAGCAAATCACCAACTTTTAAAAAACTATATATTAATTTTGAAGTGTGTAGATAGGTCAATTCTTGCTTTTTGGCAAAGGAATAATTATTTTATGTACTTCTGGTCTAAGTCAAACACATTTTCTGAGCAATAACAGCAAAACAGTTTAATGTATGACATATTAAATGTATTTCAGAAAATTTGATTAAACAAGCAAATTCCTACTCTAAATCCATGTGCTATATTTTCTAAAGTCACTGTATATCTTTTAATTTTATGTGCATATATATATATATATATATATATATATATATATATATATATATATAATATATATATATGTGTTTGTATTTATTGTTGTAATTGGTAAATGTTTTTCCTATTAGATCTTACAAAGTAACCTTCATCACATGTAGATATAATTTGTCTAATTTTAACAAGATTTTATGATTGAAGTTTTAATAAAATTAAGAAAAACTTTTAGCTATTTGGAAAATATTTAAAATTTTACAAGTGGGTGTTTGACTTCATATACTTCCTAAAATTAGTACTTCAATAACCAAATATCAAAATACTAATTTCAGCACCTCATCATCTTAGTTTGATAGAGGAACTATATTTGGTCCACAAAGTCTTACATGTCTGGCAAGGATTCCCAATACCAAAACATTTTGAACCTCATGAAGAGTATGACAAGGAGAAAATGAGTCCCAGTCTATTTAATCTTTTCCTATACTATTCTCTGCACATATACAAACACAGATATAAAGAGATGGGTACTGATCAGTTATACCACATCCCAAACAAATCTACTAATAGAAAGTGTTCTTGCTTCCCCCAACCCATGGCAGTGTACTGATGATGAGCAGGTGCTATGACAATAACATCGGTATTCATAGTTGGGATAAGAATGATCATGAACAAAAATCAACATCTTGTATCAAGTATTCCAATAAATAGGACTCCTGATAAATCTTTCCAAAACAGAAACTACGACCTGGAATTGGAATGAAAACTGTGATGGCACATACCCTGAATCCATCATAAAAATTCAGAATGTAGAATTAGTAAATGCTAAATACTTCAAATACCTCAGTGTATGGATCAGTTATAACAAATTTAGTATAGGAGATAAGGAAATTGAACAGAGAATAGGCTGTGCTAGAGGTAGTTTCACTCAACATCACAAATAGCTATAAAACCTCAAAAGTCAAGCCATATTCTTCAATAACCTCATCAGTTTGATACTTTCATATGTATTCCATGCATGGCATCAAAAATATTCAGAATAGTCTAAACTATCAGCTGTATATAGCCACTTTCTTAGATCAATGGTTAAAAATGGCTTCAAGAGAACGAAGCCTCTAGCTCTTAACAAGGACTTTTTATCTTTGAACCTTGTGAACTGGCACTACAGAATTGCAAAAAGAACTGTACAAAATAACAGAAACCAAATCACTTGAGGAATTTTAACAACAGTAACAACTAAAATGGATAGCACATGTAACTCGGAGAAAATAATGACATAAGATGTTGACATTCCACACTACTTCAAATAAGATGTTAAGAAGGAAACTCCATTGATATTGGAAAGAGCACTAAGTTACTGAACTTGAGAAACCTATTTTCCTGAAAAATTGTTTTAATAGAAATATTTTATAAATTTTAACTGGCAGTAGCACAATGAATGTCAAATATTTCCTTACAAGGAAACCGTTAATATTATGACCAGAATTTTTTTTTTTTTAATAAAAATCAATGTTGGTAATTATATATATATATATATATAGAACATTGTTTCACTGTAGTGTTAGATTCAGTGTTATTTTGATAAATGAAGGGATTTTCTCATTGGTTGGATATCTGCCAAATAAGAGGAATAGAAAACACAGCAGCACCAGGATCAAACAATGGATCACGAGAAGCAGTGACTGAATCTGACAATATGTACAGGACAAACTCAGTTCAGACACCAGAAACACAAAGACAAATGGATTTGAACAACACTGGGTAACATGAACAAACACATGGCAACGGCAATCTCGTTGTGTGGTCAATGTGGCAGCCAATCTCTGGTATTTACTTGTCTCCTCATAGTGACAAGATATGACACAAAGTTGAGTTCATGTGGTCCACTCGAGCACATGCACCCAGACCAGGGCCAAAAATTGCCCAGCCCCAGCATCCATCGGTTGCGCTGGCATCAGTATTGCTACCGATCCCCTTCTTTAGTGCAATGAATGGGTACTGCTTTGAGCAGCTCTTCCCAAGGACCAGGCACCTCTCAATATTTTTTCAGTTGCACTCTGTCCACAGACAGAGACACAACCGTGTTGCACTCTGCCCAAAGACAGAACGATAATAGCAGTATGAGCAAACAAGTACTGCCAAGCTCTGCCTCTTCCCAGAAAATCTGCCTGCTTTTATGTAGCCTAAACCTTTAGAGGTTGGCTAGCAAATTTATTATTTGCATAGGTAACACTGCTTGGTTCACTGTCCTGACTATCTTATGGGAAGCTGGTAAACACTTTCTTTCTTTATAACCAGATCTTCTGTGGTTCACACAGGCTCTTGTTCTGGCAGGGCAGCCATGTGCTGTCATTCTGCAAAGATGGCACACTAAACATGGTCCCTTTGACCAGTGGGAGAGGGAGGGTACTATTATCAGTAGTGATAGGCTGCATTTCGTTTCCACTAAAATTAAATTTAATAATTTTTTGTAAATATTTATATTATTTTCGTGTTTCAAATTGTTGCAAATCTTTGACAATAATTTAAAAAACAATTTTTTAAAAATATTTTTAAAATGAGAATGTATTACTTTGAGGATAAGCCTAAAACTTACACAATCATGTGAAATAAGTTGAAGTAAGGAATTTGAAGAGACTTAAAAATCGGAATATTTATATATATTTTATCACTTAAGCATTATTTTTAGTGGATACCCATACTTGATTAATTCTCTGTTTATTTATTAAACAATATATTTATTTATTTTCATTATCATCCTGAATATTAGAAAAACCTTCTTAAAGAAAAATATGTGCTCTCCAGCAGGAGTCAAAGCTGCATTCTCTTAGCAGGAGAAACTATCATTAGATCCAATGTACTTTATACCAACTCAGCCATGAAGTGTCTTGCCAATTGAGGAAAGCCGAATAGTGCCAGTAAGTGCAAATTTCTTCAAAAATTCTTGAAGCATTCATATCTGCTCAGTTTAGTATCCTAATTTAAACAAATGTTTTGGGACTCTTTGAAGAAATTATTGTTGGATTATTAAATAAGAAATATATGGATCTGGTTACTGACAAAATTTTTCCTATGAAAATAAATTATCAAAAATGCACATAGATTAATTGTTTTTGTTCATTATAATTCTGAACTATCATTGTTTACTGTGATAATAATTTAAAATGCATCCCTACCATTTCAGGACATATTGCATACACATGTTATAACATTGAAAATGAAACTCTTTGAAAGGGAAAAAAGTCTAAATCTAGAATATAGTGAGCTCAGCATATAACATCTTTGATGATTTATGTACTCATAAAATCTGGAAGTATTCTTTTGAGACTGTATCTGCTAACATAGAAGAACATTGCTAACATAGAAGAATTTATCACACATTAGGAATTATGTGAACATTCAACTAGTAGTCTGTAATAATTATATATAGCATCAAATTAAAACTCGGTATTATGTTCAATTTTTAATTTTGAAAATTTGGGATCACTTAGTTTGAAACTAAAGAGTAAAAAATGATTCCAAATAGAGGATTGATATTTATTTTCTAAATCCATCTTGCTGTAATTTCTTTTTAGGCAAGAATGAAATTTTCAGAATCAATAAAGCATGTTTTGACATTAAAATTAGGAACCCTGGATTCTTGGTAATTCTTATGAATAACTCTATTTATAGCATTTCATAAAATTTTTAGTTTCATGACTGACAATTAGCATAAAGTCTTTAACTCATTTTTTTCTCTTTTTTTTTTATTTTAGTTCTGATAATCTTCAAGCTACAGGTCCTTTGGCAAACACTTGCCAAAAATAAAATGATAAAAAAACTGTTTTGATATCTATTTGCATATTGGTTGTTAATAAAATATCTTCAGGCTAATGAGGAATGCATCATTTCTTGAAACGGTGTTGGTTATTCAGCTCTACTTTTGTCCTAAGCTATTGTTTTTTATTTTTATTGCTTAATCAGTATTAGTAGGAGTTTATCAAATAGATCAAATGTGTATGCTGACATGATTTACTTTCCCAGTTCACTTGTCTTCATCCATAAATCCATTGAAAAGTTTATATGCTTTCTGTTCACCTGATTATTTCAAATAAAGATGATGGTAAGCTATATGATGACAAAAATGATGAATTTTTACTTCTTTCAAAGTGCAAGAAATCCAATATAGAATACCTAAGAATTTTGGAATTAACAAAAATTATGACTGGTGGGTTAAGTTTATAAAACTCCCAGAACCTAATTTTCAAAATATTTATAATATCATTCTCTATATTTCTGCTTCCAACTTGTTAACCTGTTGTCACAAGTAACAACTATTGATTATTCTACTTGTATTTTATTATCACACTTGTCTTGTTTACATAGCAAGACATTCATATTTCATATATAGCAGGACTTTATAGCATCCATATTTGACATCAAACTGTTTCATGAATGTTTGGAACAAGGAGTGACCTGTTAATTTTAATGCCTCCAAAATGAAACTACTCTCTTTTAATTGTGTAAGAGAACCTTTTTATCTTCTATCAGGATGGCTGGTGCTAACCTCCAGGAGAGTGACTCATCACATTTTCTCAAACTAATGTTTTCTACTGACCTGAAGGAGATAGTATATCAATTCAACTGCTAAATCTTCAGCTAGGAAAGTTGGTTCACTGTGTCATACTAGACAATATTTCTTACCAGAATTTATCTTACATATTTATAAGTATACCATTCATCCTTACTTTGAATATTACTACTATATCAGGTCTGGTGCTCCTGCTATATATTTTAGAGATTCTTGATAAAATCCAAAGTATCTGCAATGTTACTGGTTCTGAACTGGCATCTCAGATTCAGTTACTTTTGCACCACTGTAGCATAGCTTCCTTGTACCTTTTCTATAAATACTTTCATGGTAATTGTTCTGATAGACTTTCAGCTATGGTGTTTAAACTTTATGAACTTAAATGCAGTACTAGATTGGCAGCAAGGTTTCATCATTCTACGGTTGAAATGGCGCGATGTAACCGTAAGTTCTATGCTAACAGTTTCTTCTATCACACTTCTCACTTGTGGAATTCACTTTCAGCTTCTTGCTTCACAGTCAACTTTGATCTTCAAAAATTTAAATGCAATGTCACTTGTTATCTTCTGTCTTAATTCTTGTTCTTTTATTTAATAGTATATTTTTCTCATATTTTCTAATATTCAGTAACCCCTTGTATTTTAGTGACTCTATTACCTGCTTAGGGTGAAATAATTTAAAAAAAATATATAACATTAACAAAAAAAATCAACAAAGATGAGGATTTTAAAACAAAACCCTTTTATCATGGTATTTCATCTTAACTTTTGACAAATGGCATATTGTATTTAAATTTCTCTCTTTGGTCAGCTTTATCTGATAACCAGGTAGCATTTAACAATATGCTTTCAATAACAATATATTATGAGTTGTCATCAGATTTCAGATTAATCATTTCATTTAGTCATAGAATAGATTTTAGACTTTGATCATTTTTCTTAGTGCCTTCAGTTTTACAATAATAATGAAACTTTAGTTGTGAGCTTTGCTGTTTTCCTTCCCCCTTCAATGAAAAACATCCTCAATTTGCTCTGCCTGAATAAGCAAAGAGCAGATGCTAATTATAAATCAGAAACTCAAGTGGGAAGGAAAGAGGGAAAATAATGAAAAACAATGTCTTTGCAGCAGAAATGGCTGCACTTCTTTTCCTCTTAGAATTTTTTTTTTTTTTTTTTTGTCTCTTGACTTCTTTTATTTTGTATAGATATTTTTGTTACTATTTATTGCCCATTTATCATATTTTATATTTGGCTTTTTAAGTATGCATTTTACTTTCTGCTTGTCTGTTGCTTTTGTTTTTAATTTTCTTCACTAATTTTGATTTATCCAAGTTGTTTTGTTTGTAGAAAAAAGTAGATTGTATGCCTCATAAATATTTACTTTTCTGTTTTATCCTGTAATTTAACTTATTTTTACTTGTAAGAAAAAGATTTTTATTATGCATTTTGAAGATACTGGTAATACCTACATTTTCTCCTGATATAAACTTCTACCTAATTAGTCTCTTTCTTTTTTATGGGAGAAAAGTAGAAAGAATGATAATGTCACAGTACATCATAATCTGTTATCTTAAACTTGCTTGAATGCATCAAATCAGTAAACATTATTGAAGAGATTGTTCTTTATCAAGAAATATTTAGGTAGGAGTATAGAATATAAATCTATTACATATACAAGTTCCTGTTTTAATAACCAAGAGTTAGTGATTTCTATCTTATCTATGATTGGCAGTAATTCATTTTTGAAGAGTGACAAAACTTAATTTATAACAAATATTTTATTATTTATTTACTGAATTTTCATGTCTTAGAGTCTATCTTATTTGCATTAATATGAAATATATGGGATTCCACCAGAGTTTCACTCCTGTCAAATTCTGTAAGACATTTTTCAAAGGAAAGGAAGGAATATTTCTAAAGTGCTTTATTATAAGTGTTAGATTGACTGGTATATTTACTGTGGTTTGTAATTAAAGTCATAGATAGTTTAATACATAACTTTATATAATTTAAATTTTATTAGTAACAAAGAATAAATAACATTTAAGAGGACTTCTGAATTTGTCAACAAATATCAATTGTTCATCAGAAAAATGAAAATACTTTTGTAACATTTATTGATTGATACTTTCTTTGCTTGCAATTTACAATTATCTTAGATTGGATTGAACTGGTCTGACTATATATTTCTCCCTTTTTGCATAATAGAAGTTATTTTTTTTTAATAGACCAAAATAAGTCACACATAAGATACAAGTTAATAGGTAAGTACAAGTACAGCTTTTGCTATAGTTTGTAGGGTGTTCATTGAAAAGTGAAAGTTATCAAAACTGTCCCTTTTTATTTTACTTTTCAAAAGGAAAATATTCACATATCATGAAACCCTAATATTTTTAGGGGAATTATAAAAATGTTTCTCCCAAATATTGAAAATAGTGTTAAACTTTTTGAAACACTGACAAAAAGATTGAGATGATTCTAGAACTGAATTCATTTTTGAAGTTTAAGCAGTAATATTTCTTATAATTATCTGCAATATTATAATTTTACTTTCATTTGAAACAAAAATTAAATTTCATAAAATTTTCTCTAATCACATATGTAAACCATTTCTTTAGTGAATGTAATGAAAATACTTTTAAACTTTGATTTTTGCCTCATATATAACCCAAAATTTGAAATTCTATTAGAAATTGTGTACTCATTTTTTATGTGGATGTTCTTTTGTTGGTTCATTTCATATTGGGGAAAGCTAGATTTCAGTTGTATGTATGTATGAGAAAGAGATTATAATTTATTAGCTTGGTAAATGAGCTACATGATCTTTATTTTATTTGATTCTTATTTAATGAAGAAATATTCTCCAATGATAATTCACTCCTCTTGTTTAAGTGAAACATAAATACAAGTACAGATGACAAGACTCTTGTGATATTGTTTAATCTATAATATGTTTCTTTTTGTATAGTTGTAGAAATAGACAGTGACCATTTTCTTCCTCTTTTAAAGGGCTTTTGACCCATTACTAAAGAAAGTCAACATTGCTTCTGATTTATGATAAAATACAGGCCTGAATTACCAACATGTTATGACAGGCGTAAATTAAATATATAAACAAAAATTAAATGAATCCTTTTGATTTTATAATAAATTGTTGTTTCACAAATAAAACCACAGCTTAAGTTCCAGTGCACCTTACATGATTGAATAATTATTCATTTTGAGATCTCAGTACTTTAAATACAGCACCAATCTATTGATAATCAAAGAAAAGTTTTGGTTAATAAAAAAAAAAAATAGACAATACCTTCATGGAGGTTAAAATATAAATATGGTGTATTAAATAAGGTTTCTTCTTAGATCAAAACTCTCTGCTCTTTAAAACTATATATTGATTTGTAAATAACCAGCTGCTGTGTAAAGTGCTGAATGAATTGTAAAGTTTAAAAAATAGCATTAAATTGTTTCCCTTAAAATAATAACCAAATAGAAGAATTTTTTTTAATCTCTCATCTGAATTACATATTGAATAAGCAAATATTTTTCACTGCTTGGAGTTGATAGAATAACGTGCAAAACTATCATTGCTTTGTTGGAATGTCTTTTGAAACTTAAACTAGCCTTATTAGTAAATGTAATTTTATCAATGACACTTTTCAACACAACAGCATAAACCAATCAGATATTTTGAATTCATTATAAAATAGTCATTAAAATATCTAAAGTGATTTAAATTCTTCCATGTACTTTTTAAAATACATAAAATTCTTTCCTTGTCAAGTAGCATTTACCTGAGATTTCATAAGGGATGCATTTACTTTAAAGTGTTATGAAATAAAATAAAACATATCTCAGCTGATTTGCAGGCAAATAAACTAACATACTCAAGAGCGAGAGTCGGATGTGAACGGGACATGGCCCTGTCACAAAATGACCATTATCGTCGTTTACACATAGGCCCGATGCATGAGTTCCAGTCGAAAAATAAAATAATATTTCAAAGTGCTTCTATTTTTTTACCAATAAAAATGCTTCCCTCCTAATTATACTCACATCGTTTTTTGAGCCGGTTAAGCCATAAAAAATGTCATAAAAAGGGTCACATGGGGAAGTCTGGGCAGTCAGCAGCAGTCAGCAGGAGGAACGCCATGCCAACCAGCGGGAACTACTATGAGAGATCAACCCGGATCAGCAGCAGGCTTATGAACTATACCACAAGGTAGCTGTCCCAAAACCACACGTTCCTATTGAAATAAATCACGTAAATCTATTTCTGCTGTTGTCGTATTTCTGTCTTACGCTTGTCTATAACACTGGTGTCAGAAGCGTACAGCAAGAGAAATATGGACGACTACATGAGCTTAACCCGAGCCAAACTATTTAGTCTCATCAAGGAACAGAAAACACTACTATTCAACTTGAAGACGGGACCAACACAGCCTTCCGAAGCCACGATACAAGAAATTCAAGCCGACATAAACTACATGCTGACTGCCCTAAAATCAACTACTTTAACACCTCCCACCGCTCAAACAAACAGCGATTACAGCTTAATGATGCGCCAACAAACTATACGCGACATATTGAAGCTAGAGAGAATTTTTTACCCTGGACACAACGTGAACCGATTCATCACGGCACTAAACAAAGCATACACAATCCACGTCATGCCAGAACTCAGCACCTATCCCAGCCTGGAATGCGAATTCGTCAAGTCTGCTGAAGATTTGTTGGACCAAAGTATCTTTCAGCAGATGGTTGACTCAAAAAAAGACATATCCACCTTCGAACAACTGAAGGAATACTTATTAGCAGCCCACGGAAGCCAGATGACTTACTCCCAACACCTCAGTCAAGCCTGGGATCTGGAACAGCGAGACGGTGAAAAATTAACAGACTTCGCGGGTCGACTCGAAAACACCCTTAGAGAGGCAGCATAAAAAAACAAATACAAAAAAGACAAAAATACAGACTTAACAGTCGATGGACTTATTTCCATCATCAGCGCTATTCTAATGAGCGAAAAGGTGAAAATTTGGAACTCAAATCTCTACCCACATCTTGTCAAGACAATGGACAACCACTATTCAGCCATTGGCATAGCCTCCGAAGCTCAAAGATACGTTGATCGCAGTGTAAAATCCAACGACACGACTTCGCACGACACTGTATTTCACAGAGAAACCACAGTGGTCAAACCAAAGAAACGCACCACTTCGACCCAGCGGGCAACCAAACCCACAGCAGACATGCCTCACCAACCCTCCTGAACATGGCCACCATCCGACACGCAGAAACCATCAGCACACACCACGAATCAGCGTGTGCAAGAACTACCTCAGAGGTCGCCCCTGCCGCCATGGACTCAACTGCCTATATCGCCACCCACCTCGCACTCGGGCACAGGCCCATATCACCGCAACAAATGATAATATACAAGCCATAAATGATGTGGAACAGGATTTTCGCTTTGGGCAGGACGAGATGTGATTCCTTGTTCGCCGTACTACTACATCAGCCATCACACCTTCAACCTTCAAGGACTCGCTCACCATTCACTGCTCATCCAGTCCACCTTCAACGTCAGGGACATCACCTTCTCTGGCGTCGCAATGCCAGACTCTGGGTTCTCCACCTGCATCTTAACAATATCTCAGTTACCCAGAGAAGCCAAGAAACACATGACCCGCTCCGATGTTGTAGTAAAAGGAATCAACGGCAGCACCACCGCCCTTGGCGAACTGACTTGCAACATCACCATCAGCAGTCGAGACTCACCCACATTCAAACCACACCAATCCTGATCGGCCAAAATATCCTATGTCACAACACGCTCGATTCCTATCTAATCAACAACCAAAATGCAACTATAGAATTCAGATGCACACTTTCCTCAGGATACACAACACACACAGCCGCAATCATGTCATCGTCAACCAACGATCCAGCATATGGCGCCCAAACTGACGTCATCCAAAACCAGCCTACTATGGAACTACAGCCCAACATCCAGACACTGGATCAAAAGCTAACCTGGCTAAAGCATAGCATGGGGCTATCGCTAACAAAAACCACCCAAACTGAGACGAACTAGAGGCCACTGCAAACTTACTCATTCGCTACGCTGACATTATCGGCACCGAAAGCAGCAGCAAAGGCACATTCATCTGACCCATCTGCATACCAACCAACTGCCAGTCTCACAGCTAGAAACAACACCCGATTGCCCAGGCTTTGGAAGCAGACGTTGATACCGAAATCAAGCGCATGGCCGATGAAGGTATCATTGAAAACTGCAGCCCCCCCCCAAGGCTTCAATAGGCCTGTATTTGCCGTATGCAAAAAAAACTGGAAGATTCGCGTCATCGCTAACTTTAAAAGAACTCTCAACAAGGTCTTGGTCGATCTTGACCCTTACCCAATGCCAAGGATCGACCACTTGTTCAACAAAATTGGCAAAGGCAACTTCCCTCGATCTACGCAGCGACTACTGGCAAATTGAGATCGACAAGCGAGACCGAAACAAAACAGCATTTACATGGAAGGAACCAATGCTACAATACACGCGCCTGGCCTTTGGCCTTACATCTGCCAGACAAATCGTCTCCCATTGCATAGCAGAAGCCCTAGCCACGGTCACATCCTGTGACAACATTTCTTCCTATACCGACGACAACCTGGTCCACACTAGGACATTTAGGGAGTACATACTCTCCCTCAACAATTTTTTACCGCCCTCTGAAAATTCGGACTCCAGCTAAATCCAGATAAATGTTCCTTCCTCGCATCAGAGGCAAAATTCCTCGGGCGCATAGTAAACAGCAAAGGTTTCAAGGCTGATCCAGAATACATTCGTGCCATCAGGGAAATGAAACCTCCAACATCAAAAAAGGAATTACAAAGCCTTATCGGCCATTTAGTGTGGATCAGACAATTCCTAGAGACACATCTTCACGAACAAATCAGGTCAGATATGTTTTCAAAACTTATGGGTCCCATACACGAACTCAACAAGGTTAATAAACCGTTCATCTGGACGCAAAATGCTGACAGAGCCTTAAAAAAAAATCAAGGACTGTCTCTGTTCGCCACCCATCATCTCGTTTCTGGATTTCACCAAACTTTTCACACTCACTACCAACGTCAGTGACGTCGCATGTGGAGCAATCTTAATGCAAGAAGCCGACAATGGGAAGAAAGATATCATAGCAGTCGCTTCCCATACATTCAACTCCACGGAACAGAACTGGTCCACGACGGAACGAGAGGTATATGCAGTAAAGTGAGCAATATTGAAATGTGATTATTTCCTTCGCAACCACCCCTTCGTCATCTTCACCGACCACAGATCGCTGAAATATATGGACCAACAAGAGTTCAATAATGCCAAAATACAACGATGGCAAGAAACTTCATGTTATAAATTCGTCTTAGAATATGTCGATGGCGAATCAAATGTATGGGCTGACATGCTCAGCAGAGGCTGCGGACATAAGAAAACGAAAGCCCCTAACGACCTTACACCGGCAGCCAGGACATTCGAGATAAGTGGTTCAGACCTCCGCATATACATCCTATCTTGCTGCCTCGGCGAGTTTAACAGTTTACAGCTCATTCCCAAAACTCACACACCACAAAACGCCCACACCCACAAGCGCATCACCAACGCATTCTTCGCCTATCACTCTACCACCACCATCCCCACTGAGAGAATCTGCAACCACCTCGGCATTGCAAATGAACAACAAAAGGACGATGCCCTGGCAAAGATCATCAGCGCCCTCCAGTCACCCACTCCAAGCGAACCCCATATCGATCCTGACGACCACCGAGCTACGCTTTTCAAAAATCATTTGCACCAATTTTTTCTAGAACCATGCACCTCCATTTTGATGATAAGAGACAGTAAACACTCTCCGAGATTGGTTTTACCATACAAACTACGATCCAGATACCTCTACCAGGCACTTGAGGGCAACAACCACTCAGGTGTTACCCGTATGCAAGAACTCCTTTCCAGCTACTGGTGGGAATTCAAAATCCGCGACATCAAGGCCTATGTTGATTCTTGCGACATGTGTGCTAAGTGCAAGGGCAACTATGGTAGACGTACCCACTGGCCACTGCAAACGAGGAAAGAGACCATTCGATCTCATCTTTATAGACTTTGTCACAATGCCCAACTCAAAGGCAAAACACTACATCCTAACCATCTTGGATAGCTTCAGCCGACACTTTACAGCCATACCATGCATGAGAGACCATGCTATTGACACCGCCCACGGATTGTACCAGTTCTTCCTTCGACACAGAGAGATTCCACGCATAGTATCCTCTGATCAAGGCACACACTTCACTGGAGAAGTCTCTTGACAATTCTGTAACCAGATGTCAATCACACAAGAACTTCACTGTCCTTGGCGCCCGCAAAGCTCAGGAAATATCGAGAGACAACATCACACAATGAAGAACGCACTTTATATGTTATGCGAAGACAGCAACTGTGAATGGACAGACATTCTAGAATCTGTCATTTCGTCCATGAATGCCACGACAAACAGCGCCACCGGTGTCTCCCCGCACTATGCCATTACTGGCCATCACCCCAACATCGGCCTACCTACACTACACAGAAAAGAAATTGCAAGTGACGATCCTGGAGCATATGGATTGCAAATTAATGCCCTGCTGAAGCAGGTTCACCACCATGTCACCCTGGCCAATGACAAAGCTGACCACAAACTTGAGACTAACTTAAATCGCCTCACATACAAGGACCCAATACAAGTAGGTGACAAGGTTTTACTTCACCAGCCACACTCAACTGTTGCCCAATCCTCTCATGTGCCCTGGATAGGAAATTACACCATTATAAAAATGAACAATATGACGTGTCAGGTGCAAAACGATAACGGTAATATAATCTGGATTCACCGTGCACATATCTGACGACTGGCTCTACGTCCAACACATCTATCTAATACAATCCCTCTGCCCCCACCATGTGACAGTCACCAGGATCATTCTCCCCCACATCCCTCTGGGACACATAATTCAGCAAATAACTCCATACCAAAACAAATGCCAATAAGAACCCGAGGACAACTTCCCACACGCTTCAGAGACTTTATCATGAATTAATCACCCAAATATACACGAATAACGCTCACTGTAAAACAGACCAAGATCTGGGGGAGCCTTGTTATGAAATAAAATAAGACATGTCTTGGCTTATTTGCAGGCAAATAAACTAACATACTCAAGAGCGAGAGTCGGATGTGAACGGAACAAGGCCCTGTTACAAAATGACCATTATCGTCATTTACGCATAGGCCCAACGCACGAGTTCCAGTCAAAAAATAAAATAATATTTCAAAGTGCTTCTATTTTTTTGAGCCGGTTAAGCCATAAAAAACGTCATAAAAAGGGTCACACTGGGAAGTACAAAACGGTCAACGGGAGGCCGGGAAAGAAATCTGTCACGGTCAGTCTGGGCAGTCAGCAGGAGGAACGCCACACCAACCAGTGGGAACTACTATGAGAGATCAACCTGGATCGGCAGCAGGCTTATGAACTATACCTCAAGGTAGCTGTCCCAAACCCACATATTCCTATTGAAATAAATCATGTAAATCTATTTCTGCTGTTGCAACCATACGCTTGTCTATAGCAAAAGAAAAAAATATTTACACTAATTTTTTGACTTTAGAAAAACCTTTTAATTAATAAATTCAGTCATTAATGCAATCAGCAGGTTTTATTAAATTTCAATAATTAGTTTAATTTTTCTAAACTTATTTATTTTTGCAGATTAAAATGCATTCAAATTCTGTTTCTATTCATGTTTTGAAGTAAAATTTTTAACTGAAAAAAATAATTTTTCAAACACATATATTTCTTTTACATATGGGATAAAAATTTTATTTTATTTAATTTTTTTTTCTTCTAATAATATTTCTGAAAATTAAATTAGCATTTATGCAATTTACTGTAAATGGAATTTTGATCAAGAGTGTTCATCTTGAAAAAGCCTATGAAAATACCCTATGAAGAGTATTGTACTTAAAATTTCAAAGCCCATTTACTTGATTATATTAACTCACTTTTGCAGCTTGACTTCTCACCAATAACAATAACATGCACATGGAATGATAAAGACTAGCCAAGTGTGCTTGGATGGAAAAAACTTGACCCACTTTTTATTTGCTAGTTTGACGTTTGAAATTGTTTCCTACTATTTTGGAGCCCATGTATTAATATATGGGTACTGTTATGGTATTCAGCATGGAAAACAGAATTAGTGTGCCAAGTTCGAATACTGATCAAGTCTGTGTTCACATTACACTTGGGTTTTAAATAGCAAGGCAGACTGAACTTACTTGCTTTGAGTGGAAGCCAGTTTTGTAAAAGGAAAATTCTGATTTTAAGCCCCACAAATAAGAGCAGACTTACATTGTATGTACTATCAAGACTATTTAAGAAATTATTGCATTAAGAAAAACTGATTAAAGTGTCATTTTTTGGTATCAAATAGTTTTTTCAAATGTTTGCAGTACATACTTAGTATATCTTTGTATTTGTTTTAAAAATATCAGTTTAGATATGATGAGAAATATTCTTTGACAATAATTTTGTCTAAATTAATACTATTTTGGTTATTCACATATTGTTTTAAAAGAAGGAAAAAAAGTAATGATTCATTTTTTTATTTCTAATGTTCAAAAAAATTTACAAAGTCATTTTGAACCTTCCACTCAGATAAAAATTCAAGGTTTAAAAATGTGTTATATGCTGCAGCAATCTCACTACCAACAGACTGGCTTGACTCGTTTGAGTTTTGTGATGAGTGTTCTACAGTTAGCAACTGTTAACAGAAAAGAAGATATCAATGGGCCTTTTTGCCTGTCTTCCAGTGTTTCTTCATTGCCAAGATTTAGGTCACCTTACGAGAAAGATGCGCTTGCTATGATGAAGCACTCAGTAAATCAATATATTTGCCACTGTAGCTTGCTGTTGGATCCTGTTGACTGGTCTGTATTCCCAACTTTGATATATATATAACTCAAGTGGGACAGCAGAGTTGAGTCTCTCATCTAATCACTCATTGTGTCTCCCATTCAGCAGTTTACAATGCTTTTTTTGTTTGTTTGTTTAATCTTACTTCCCAGTAACCTACAGTTAAAAAAAAATGTTTCATTTATTATATTCATATATGCATATAGAGTTTTCCAGTTATATGAAAACTTAAATAAAAACAAATAAAAATAATAGGATTCCTTTGTTTTATAATTTTGCTACAATTTTTTGTTAGCATGATAAAAGCAGGACCAAAAGGTGAATGTTGGCAAGATCAAATGTTTGCATGGTTGGTAGAAAGACCTGAATAGATTTTAAGATCAGTCACCAAAATTTACTGAAGGATCTGACTTATTTTTTTCTGATGCAGTGTAACTGAAAAACTTATTTTATATTAATATTAATATTTTTATACATAAATTCATGCATAAACTTGATGACTTAAAATTAATAGAAAATATTTTTGAAAACAAAACTTAACAATATTATAGTTTTTAAATGAAAAACATAGTTTGAACTTTGAGTTTATAATAAAAAAAATAAGAGTAAATCTAAAGTCTGCCCCACCTCTGCTGGTCATTGATTAGAAGAGGAAATAAAATTAAAAATATCTTCAAAAATATATAAATAAGAGAAAAAGTAGTATAATTGTAAAACACATGACTAATTGATTGAACTTGAGATGTTCAATACTTTATCTCAGATTTACTAAAAATATTATCTTTTGATATTTCAACTTTATCTCGAGTTTGGCAAGTATTGATTGATGACACTCAGAAAATGAGAACAAAAGAGAAAAGAATGTGCAAAGAGAAAAAACAATTTAAATTGTCTCCAAATAAAAAAAATTAAATAAATTTGAAAAAAAGGCTCCTTAGTTGGACCAAGTACTTTTCAGAATATCTTTATATAGAGATATGTTAGCTAATAAAATGTCAGTTGTAATAATGTGTTGAAAGCATTATCCCATAAGTTGATTAATGGATAAAAAAGACTTATGAAAGTATTGAACAATCCCTCAATTGATAAATTAATGATGCAATTTGATTATTTAAGCAACATAATCCATATAGAGAAGTAGGAAGATTTTAGTAAACTCAAAGATTGCCTTATAATTTAATACAAGATTCCAGGTTAAAAAAAACTTGCATCGCTATTATTATAGCTTTAATTAAAGATACATTAAAGTCTCACATCATATTGATTTTTTCTTTAATTTTCTAATGAAAAGAGTGATTTTCTTCTCTTTTATTGTTTGGTGTTTTGTTTTCACAAATCAAAATATTAAAATGAGTGCATCAGATTTAAATTCTATTTGTCATATGATAGGTATATTTTTCATGCTATCACAAATATATGAAATAAAACTACTTTAATATTATTATCTCTGTGCTATGTTTTATTATTCACAGCAAAACATTTGTACATTCTATTCTGATATCTGACAAGTAAAATTCACTTCAGTTCTCTAATTTCAGTTATAAGTGGTGATCAAACGGTTTTGATTTTAATAAATATCATAGAGAAGAAAACCTTATTTCCAGCCATAACAAAAATATTCTCCTGAACACTGACTAGTTTCTCTAATAGTGGACAATACATCCATCATATACATCTCGGTATCCATTTCCTTAATAACTATTACTAGCTATTAATAGGTTTCTACATATTGTGCACTTGCTGGTAGGCAGATGTAGCTGAATATAGAACTGATATGTTAAAGGTCTTAGGCTTTATACAAAATAGTGGATTCAGTTGTGGCTTGTTATGCATTCACTCATTAAGAAAATGGATTTTATACAAGAATACATTCCACTTTCTCGATTATAATATTCTTATAAAATTAGTGACTGCATTAATATTTTGTTTGAAAAAGTTTCTATTTTATATAATTCTTTGTGCAAACTTTAAAAATATTATTACAGTTATTTCATACATACAGTATATGTGCACTTGAATATTTGTCCTCAATATTTGGCTTGCCTTACAAAATTTATTTATATAAATGGCAAAGATTCTTTGAATGTTCATCACTATTCTTTAAATGGCTGTAGCAACAGTTCTTACAATTTCTCTTTTTCATTAATAAACCTAGAATTTAAAATTAAACATAAATTGTATGAAATTATATGTTCCATTTTTGCATATCTGGCTAACCTGAAATAAATTGTAAATACATATTGAATATAGTTTTATTTAAAGGATAATAAAAAATATATTACCATGTCTAAAAGAAAGGCATGTGGTTCATTATTAGGACAGCCTTTTTCGTAGATGGAGAATGGTAAAGGTAGTTATATTTCCAAGAATGATACACATTTTTTTAACATGCAATGAAATCTATATCAGAAGGTTGTAAAATGCAAATCAGAAATAATTCAAGTATAAATTTTGAACAGGGCATCCTTTGTTTAGCAAATCTAGCAACTCTAACCATTATGCATGCAGAGATTTTAATCTCAAATACAAGTTATATTTTACAGTGTTGAAAATATCTCAGTAAGAGAGAATGTTAAAAATTGGAAAGGTGTGAACTGTGAATAAGTTAAATGATGAATTTTCAAACTGTGAAGAAAAGAATAAAAGGGAAGAGAAAATGTCAAGAAAAATCTATGAATAGATAAAATGCATTTGGTACAAAATTTTAGATATCCTCATTACAACAACATTCTTTATTTGAAATTATTATTACATCTTGAAAGTGGAGAGGAGAGCTTTTAGTTTGTATTTAAAATAAATTTTATTTAGAATGATTTGTTTTCTATACTTCTATAGCTTGTCATTAATACAATGGCAGGACCTTTTAGTGCTTCTCCTTGAATATAAATTTATTTTGAATGCAACATTTTGTGCATGCTACAAAGTAAAGTAATATTTCATAAAATTTGAAAACCATCAATGATGACTAACACTTGAATGCAATTTGTTATATCTGGATAGTTCTTATCTACTTTTAAAATGTATAAAAAAAACTTTATAGAAAGATTCTCTACATACATTATAACTGGTAGTAATAAAGTAAACTTTACATATATCTGTGATTCTAGGTTCTGTCAGTGATACTTTATAAAAACTGGGTTAATTTGACTAATAAAAAAGAAATTGATTTAAAATCACAGCAAATTAAATGATGGAATAACCTGTCACCCACATGAGTAACTACACTATAGGTATCTGTAAGTCAACAGACTGCAGAGACTAGCTGGGATCTGTTGAGTACGACTAAGACTTACGCGAGAACTACCGACCTTCCAATAGTAGCACTCACTACTGGACTTACTTGCGACGACCTTGTGCATAACTGTTACCTTTATTCTTATTGTACTAATTTTTTACAATAAACTTTTACTTATTTTATCCACCTTGTTTTTCAAGTATATATTCCTATTAGCATGGTATATAACATTAAACTATGAACTTAGTACTTGTAATTTATAGTATAAAGTTCCAAAAATTTGAGATCCCAAATATTATATGAAAAGGAAATGCAAGCAGAAAATAAGCATCACTAAATTTTTACTTTTATTCTATGGTAATGTTAGCCATTTCCTTATAAGAAAACATTCAGAATTCATTGATCAAGCAGCCAGTGTTGTAGGTTTAAATTTATAAAGTCTTTCTCTTAAAACTATTTTTCAAGAAAATAGATTTCTGAAATGCAGGAGCTGCTAAGGAATCATTAAATTATGAAATTACCTAAAATTGACCCATCTAAAATCTTAGAGATTATTATAAATTAATGGTACCCAATACCTCTAATGAAAATATAATTTAATCTGTGTATAATTTTTCCTTTAAAATAGATCTTAAATCCAGTATTGTGATATTCAACTGGAATTGAATCTTCACTTCTTTGTTAGTTATATTTAATACAGTTCTTTTATCTCATTAGATCTTATCTTTTTATTTTGATATTGAATTTATTTTCTACAATATAAAAAAAACTGCTATTGAAATTTTGTTTTAAAGATTATATAAAAGACAATCTCAAGTTTTTATTACTACTCACTAGAATATTGAAAAAACTGAAATTTTAAATAATGTATCATAAAAGGTATACAGCAATTAGATCTAATATTATCCATTAACAAAAATTGTATTTCTAAAATATTTACAACTTTCTATTTTATTTTCTTGCTAACAAAAATATTATATTGAAAGTGTAATTATAGTTGCTTCAACACTTTCTACATTGTCTTAAATTCATTAGGTTCCATATATAACACTTTGAAACATTTTTTTTTTTTCATAATACATTTTCATTTTTTAATACATATCAACTTAAACTGTTTATAAATGCTTGAATCTATACGGATATAAATATGGAAATACATGTGTGTACAAAAATATGATTATAACAATGTGTATATTTATGAATAAATATACTAGTAGTTGTAAAAAAAAATTAAAGAGAAAATGTTTAATTCTCACTATGCTTAATCATGGTTGCATACATTAAAAAGAAAAAGTTATTTGTTAGCCCCTTTGTGTCTTTTGGAATAATTGTGCAAAATGAAAAAAAGTTATTTGAACATTAAATGAAAAGACAATCTGGTTTGGTCACTATCAGTCACTTTAATTAGGCATATGAGTATAATAAATGTTATACCTGACTTGTTGTATGTTGGTGATTAGTTAAGTGGTGCTTTTTTGTTATTATCATAAAAAGTTGAAGTTTAATCAGAATGAATTATACAGGTAGATACAAAATTTGATTCTTCTGATTTCCAAGTTCCTGCTTTAAAATCAATATTTCTTCTCTCATCATTGTCCTCACTCTCTGCCCTTCCACTCTCACCACTTTTTTCTTCATGATATTGACATTAAGAAATTTTTTTTTTGCATGAGCTACCTCTTCCTATGCAGTATCTTTATATTTTTTCTGCTCTCTCCCCTCCCTCCTTCCTTCTGATGGCTGCAGCATGAATATCAATTCATGACTTCACCATGCTTGATAGAAATTCAATATATAGGCTGCTGTAGCTTTGATTAGTTCATTTCTAAAGATTATTTTTCTTTTTTTCACAACCTTAGAATTCAGCATCTCATTACTAACCCATATTGAAGGAATGAGCATTCTCTCCTGGCTTCTGATCTCACAGTTACTGTCTTTAATAACACAGCTTTGATAATATTAGTTTTGAATTCATTTTTAGTTTTTCTTTAAATCTATTGAGTCATCTAAGTGGAAACTTAATATTCTCTCTTTTTATTCTATGTATGTATTTTTTTTTTTTTACTTAGCTTAACATTTATAGGACAAACTGAGTCTTAATAATACTAATTACATTTTCATGTCCCAATAAAACTTTAAATAATTAGATTTTAAAAAATTTGCTCAAAATCATTTAAGTTAAGGCATTTAAGGAGGCTTTTGATTTGTTTACCATATTTTAGAAGTGTCCATTTCTGAACTGATTTCAACTAAGATTATAAATTCTGTTCTGTTTGGTCAGTTGTATATTTTTAAAAAGTTCTTGAAACATATTTCCTGCAATTGTATTTTAATAAGCAAAATTTACTATCGGAATATATTTTATTTTGTTGATTCTGAAAATTCTTTATTATTCATTTTTGGATATTATTCTATTTCAATAAGTTGCTCTTTGTTTTTACCTTTATCCCACCACCACATAGTCATAAAAACAAAGTGGTATTTTAAATATTGGTTATACTTTAAGATAATTAAATTTACATTAAAATATTTGGGCCTTTTTTTCTTATATTTTGATGATTAGATTTTAAAGTGAGTTTTAGCAAAAAATTAAGAGGAAATTAAATTTTCATGATTAAAATATGTTAATCAGATCCATGACAAATTACAAGTTACTTTGACCAGTTAATATTTATTGAAAGATCAGAAAGTGCAATTAACAAGAGATAATTTTTGTGTAAATGTATGTATACTTATGATTGCAGCTCATATAACTATATTTTTATCTGTTTGAATAAATGTAAAGCTTTCATATTAGGTGGCTATCAAGAATGTATGGATGGAAATAAATATAATATTTGGCAAACAATTTTGAAAGTGTTTTGCCACATTCATTTTCTGGTATCCCAATCTATTTCTCAAATTCCAAATTAAATGACCAAGATTCATAAATTTTTTTTAATCACTTTTTGGTTAGTTTGAAAACTTTGTAGTAGTCTGTTGTAGACTATTAAATTATTTGTCAATAAATTCTGATGAGACGTTCAAATAGTAAAAATTGGATGTAATAAGTTAAAATCAAATGTTTTAGTTGTGATACCTTCACATCTTACTTCAAGCATTTTGTTCCAAAAACAAAGAAATTGACATAAAAAGGATTATTAGAACATTTAAGTAAATTTACGTATTTATGTTGTAACCTAGGAAAGGTTCCTGAATAAGAATAACCAAAATGAAAGTTGGAAATGGAACGGTAATCTTTATAACATTAATAACATACAAGATTTGCCAGTGGCATGTAGTAATTCATTGCTAGTGGTGAACTAATGGTGAATCCCTCAAGACAGTATATTCAACTGTATTTATGAAGATTGGGACATACCCATTATAGTCCATAGGTACGGTATAACATCCCCCCCCCACTTTTTAAATTTACTCTGACAGAGTCAATATCTTCCTTTTTGGGTTGATTTTGATTCTCTCTGTATCCCTTCTTTTCCTCTTACTTTTTTTTTGTTTTTTTTTTACCTCTATCATAGGAGCTTTCTGACGAATGGGCACATCAAATGTGTTGAAGAACTTAGGTTCAGCCTCCACTGGAGTATCATTCTCTTCATTTATATGCCTACTTTTTATTTGATTAGAGTGCCTTTTGTACACCATTTCTGGTCCTTTGCCTAAATATACCATCCTAGTGATTCTTAAGACAATAGTTCTAACTTCCTAATATCTTTTACCCATCTGATACATCTGATAAGAATCCTTTTGACCAACTTCGTAAAATTTATTTCCAGCTTTTTGTACCGTATGTTCAAGCTTTTTCTTATTGGGCATCAGCTTGTCAAAAACTGATCTTATTTTCCACACAAACATAATTTCTGCTGGAGTCATGGCTGAAGGTGCCATTTTTATTTGGTGTAAGCTGATGCACCTGTAGAAATTGTTTCAATGCTGCATCTGTGGATCCACCATTGGATTTTTTTTAGAGCCCTCTTACAGGTATCCACAAAACGCTCTGCTTGGTCATTATTTATAGGGTGGTAAGGGGCAATTGTTATGTGCTCTTCCACAAATATTTTGCAAAATTCTTTGAATTCTTTCGATGTAAACTGGGTGCCATAATCCAAAACAATAGAATCTAGTACCCCAAACCTTGTGAACAGTTCATGTAGAAACCCAATTACTACTTGTGTGGTTGGTTTCTTACATCTCAGTATCTCTGGCCACTTAGAAAAACTGATCAAATAATATGACCCATTAAGTTGACCAGCAAAGTCAATATGCTGACGTGACCATGGGCAGTCAGTTTCTGGCCATGGATTGAACTTTATTGGTGGTGCTTTAGCTGTTAAAGTGCAGCCTTTGCATGACTTTACCAAACATTCGATGTCTCTATCCATGCTACACCAGTTAACTTTTCATTAAGCTTTTCATTCTGGATGTATCAGGGTGTCCTGTGTGGCATTCTTTCAGGATTCATTTCTGTAGTGGTGAAGGTACCACAACTCTTTCACTGTAGATGAGAACGTCATTGCAAATTGAATGTATTTTGGATTCTGTTTTACTCCTATCTTTTTAGTTTTTTTTGTTTTGTTTTTTTTTTCATTTCCACAATGAAATTTTCATCTAATGCTTTACTTTTTATTTCTTCCAAAGTCACAGGTAGTTTCCACACAGTACTACATAGTACATTTTTTATCTCTACTTCTGCTTGTAGAGAAGCAATGACCGTATCTTCCAAAGGTTAACTATTTCTTGGAATAAGTCTGGACAATCTGTCTACATAACTCAATTTACTCGATGACAAGAATTCCATTCTGAAATTGAAATTTAATAGAATGGTTTTCTATCATTGTAACCTATTAGCTGTATGGATCAGTAGTTCTTTTTTGGATCCATAAATAGCTAACAATGGTCTGTGATCTATTTGTAAGGTAATGAATCTATGAAATTTCTTAAGGGCAAACATAATCCCTAAACTCTCCTTTTCTATCATGGAATAATTCTTTTCAGCTGGAAGCAGCATCCTGGATGCATGTGCAATAGTTTTAATCGAGTCATCTTCAAGTTTATGCATAATGCAGGCTCCTATTCCGTACATACTAGCGTCACTTGCTACGATTATTTCTTTGGATCATAATGTGTCAAAAACAAGTCCGATGTTAACATTTCTTTAATTTTTCCCAAATGCCTCCTGGCACTCTGTCATTCAAACCCATTTAGAGTCTTTTTTTTAATAGTTCATTTAACGGAGCTTGCAAACAATGCATGTTTGGCACAAATACATTGTAATAACTTGCCAAACCCAGGAAACTTTGTGGGGAACTGACATTTTCAGGAGGAGGCATCTCTTTTATAGCACTGGCTCATGCTGGATCTGGTTTCTGCCATTTTTGTCAATTATTTGTCACAAATATTTGATTTTATCCATAAAAAAAATCACACTTTTTGCCTTTCAGCTTCAATCCAGTCCTGAATCCTTCTGAAAACCTCAAAAACATTTTTCTTGTGTTCTTTCTGGGTTTGCACTTTTCAGCAAAATATTGTCAAGATAAACGACTGCAAAGTCAAGTTCACTAAGCATCATATCCATTACTTACTGAAAAATAGCTGGAGTGACCTTTACTCTGAAAGCCAAACAACTGAATTAATACGTTCCTTAATGTGTGTTTATCGTAAGTAATTTTGAACATTCGTCGTCCACTTCAATCTGCAGATACGCATCACTTAGGTTGATTTTCAAAATTATCTGATCCCTGCTAAGTTGCACAAAAACCTCTTCCAACCCCAGAAATGGGTAATGATACCTTTTGAGAGCATCATTTAAGCCTGTGGAGAAATCGCACAGACTTTTTCTTTATATATACTGTTGGTGTAGCCCAATTGCTATATTCTGCCTTAGATAAAACACCCATATTTTTCAAGTCTGTCCAGTTCATCGATCTGTTTTAACATTGCAAAGGGTACATTCTTTTTCTTTTTGAACACCGGTTGTACATTTTCCTTTAGTTCAAATTTAGCTTTCATTTTCTTGCATCTGCCTAACTCTCCAGAAAATACCTTTGAAGAATTTAATTGTTAACTATTTCTTTAAACTATTTGCTTCATTGGTAAAACCTTTAACTTCTTGGCAAAATGAACTGTTCAGACTGTTCTATGAGTTAAACTGCTCTATCCAGTCCATCTCAAAAAGGTTATTTGTATTTTTCATTACAGTCTTAATTTAAAGGTTTTATCATTTAATGTCACATTTGTTAGAAATTCCCCTTTGTATTTTATTTTCTGTCCTGTAACACTACAAGCGATTTTCCTGGTAACCATTAACATTGGTTTACCTATTTTTCTCCATGTATATACATTTATTATGCTTAAATTGGATATGCTATCCAGTTGTAATTTGATATTTTTGTTAAGGATTTTTACTGCACAAATTTCCTTATATTTCAACCAGCAGATTCATTCATATTAGTTACTTTAATGTAATTCCTCACTCATCTTTTTACTTTTATTATACAGTAGGTTTTCTTATGTTCTTTTTTTCTGCACTAAAAACATTCTTTATCTTTGTATGGACAGTCCTTATACCATTGTAATTCTCTACATGCGTAACAGGCGTTAGGAGTAATGTTTTTTTCCTTTTTCACTTTATTTATTTGACACACTTTTTTAATGTGTGCGACACACCACTTATTTCAATATCTTTGGCATCTTGTCAAACATTTATAAACCTCTGACAATCAATGCTAGGTTTTGTAAAGTCAGATTGGGTTGTTTTCCAGTTTATTTAAAACCCTTCTCCTGATTTCAGCATCTTTTGTTAACACCAAACCTTGAACAAATATCAGGCATTTAAAATTGTCAGGGCTTAATTCTGCCAGTTTGAATTTCTCACACTGATCGTTCACAATGCTCATGAACATTGTAAAATCATCATCTTCCTTTTTACTAAGTTCATACATTTCCATCTTTTATGGAACAATGATATCATTGGGCTGAGAACTTCTGAAAGCACAGTAACCATTTCTTTAAACTTTAGGTCACTAGTTTTCTTTGGTAATGTGCAATTTACAAACTTTGTGTGTTCAACAGTGCCTAGTTTCTTTGCACTAGTCTGACCTTTTTGTGGTTGGACCAATTTGCACAGTCCGTTTTGTAATGGTCTTCGTATCTATGGAAATATGATGAAAAAGTTACCTTCTCTTCTGGCATATAATGAAATTCAGCAATCACATTTACAATAAAGTCCTCTGAATTTTCATTCTTGTTACTCATAAACATTTTCTGTTGTTGTTATACTCACAATTCTGAGTTTTTCAAGCTTTTGTTCATAATGTCTCTGTTGTTCATCTTGTCATCTTGATATTTCCAGTAAAACTGTTTTATACTTTGTGAACAAACTTTCCACAAAAATATTTTTTTACACAACTATTACTAAAAACACTTTAAGTATTCCTGCCAATTAACTTCCAATGCAACACCTTTACACCATGAAACTCTCTCAACAATACATGATTTTTGTAAACTTCAATTTCACATACCTTTCATTATGTTTTTGTAGTTCTTTATAGTTGAAATAAAATCCCGTGTTTTTCTGAATGTTGTATTTCAAACAACTTGGTAAAAATCTATATAATTCTTAGAAAATCCTTGTAGCCAAAAATGCTTTGTAGCTTTGTTAATTATTACATGAGTTTTGCCGATATCTTCATTTATAGAATATCAAATTTGTGAAAGTTTACGTAAGTCCTGTTCTGCTGAAATCTTTGTTCGACAAATGTTGTACTGGTGAATGTTTACTTGAATTTGGCCAAATCCTTGTCTGTTGTAACCTAGGAAAGGTTAATGAATAAGAATAACCAAAATGAAGGTTAGAAATGAAAGGGTAATCTTTATAACATTAACAACATAAAAGATTTACCAGCAGCATGTAGTAAGTAATTCACTGCTAGTGGTAAACTAGTGGTGAATCCCCACCAGACAGTATATACAACTGTATTTATGAGGATTGGGACATACTATTATAGTCTGTATGTATGGTATAACAATTTAGTATGTCAAAAGAAACAAATTATATTTATTCTTAACCTGCTTTAGTCAACTTTTTAAAGAGACTGAACTGATCTGTTGTTGAAACATCTTAAATCTGTGCTTACTTTATGTAATTTGCATTGATCTTCAGATTAGCCTTAAAGCTTCCATTAAGCAAAAACATTCTCTAAATATTATTCATGTTAATAAGACAACAGTTAGGTAATCAATTTACACTTTCTTCATTATCTTATGCTATTCCCTGCTGGTTTAACACCTACTCTCTTATATATATTCAGTAAATCAAGAAAAATTTGAGTGTATTATATGGTTAGCCAAATCAAGAGTTTCACGCCAAAACTCTCATCAGTCAGATGTTTGATAAATTTATTGAATTTATCAGATTTCATATTTATACACTTTCTTAATAAGAAAACACTAATTCTAACTTTCAAGTTAAAAATTTTAAATACTTGACATGCTAGTGTCTTGTTAGAACTGTCACAAGATTTAAATTGTGAACCCGCTAAATTTTTTTATATATATATATATATATAATGTATGTGTGTTTGTATAGGTTTTTTATTTATTACATATAATTTTGTCATTATTACAAATTTCTAAGTATCATATAATTTATAATATTCAATCTTATCGATTATTTGTTTATTTTTAAATGATATAAAAATAAGTTGAATCTAAAATTATATTTTTGATTTCCAGCTAATATTGAACATATTTTTGTTTTTGCATATAGGTTTTGTTATAATAATATATGTGTATGTATGGAAAACACACACACACACATACATACATACATACATACATACATACATACATACTGGCAAAAACCAACACACTAGACTAACCCACACAGACAAAAACCTACACACCATGCAAAATGTGTGTGTGTGTGTGTGTGTGTGTGTGTGTGTGTGTGTGTGTATATATATATATATATATATATATATATATATATATATATATATATCCTTGTAATAATACAATATATATGTATGGAGAAAGAAAAAATATATATATACACACACACACACACACAGAGTCAAAAAACACACAAGATTAGAGAAAGGAAGAAAAAGGTACACAGGGACATCAAAAGATAAGAATACAGACATCCTTCCTCCTTTCCCTTACCAAATTTAATTGTTTTATTACCACTCAAGCAAAGGAACATTTTTTGGGGGGCTAGTCAAAGATGGATTCAGATGACTACTACTACATACAAAAGACAATGGTTAAAAGATTTAACATAGGAATAACAAATTCATTCTTTTTAAATATGTGGAAATAACCATTCTTCATCTGATGAAGGTCACAAGACCCAAAATACATGTAGCAAAATATATATAGAATATCAAGTCTATTCAGTTTCTTCTTTGTTGTCAATGCTCATTGGTACAGTTGGTATGACACTTGCAATGTATTTGCAGGTTTGAAACTTGGTAGTGGATGCGCACTGCTGATGAGTCCCAAAATAGGACCAAATGGCTGTCCAGTGCTTTCTGCATTCTATTGAGGATTCTTCTAGACTTGATGAATTACTATAATGAAAAATATATAACAATGATATCCACACTGTACAAGGCCCAAGAGCCACTCGACTTAGAGGGTTAAGAGTATAGTTAATTTGTCTTGAAAAGTTACCCCTAAATTGAATCAGTAAAAGAAATAATTGTGCTTAAGAAGCTTAATCATTTTAGATATTACCTAGTTTCCTGCAATGCCCCAGAAGTTTTGTCATTGTTGCCAAAACAAATTACAGAAGCCAGCAATACAAAACTGTGAGATGAATAAAATATCAGTTTATCATTTTCCAAAAGACAAAGATGAGAGACAGTGATGGAGAAAATCAGTTCCAAATGCCAATCTGAATATTACAAACAATACAGTTATTTGTCAACTACATTGACCTTCAAATTTTGATACCATAGAAGTTCATGGAAAATGCACCCCAAAAATTCACCATATGACCAAGTGTACCAAAGAGTCAAATACCAACACCGTCCGCTGTTCAAAGGGATATAAAAAAAAAAACTCCAGTACTGCTCAAAATCAAATTGATGAAATGAATGCTTTTTTAGAATTAGATTAATTATACAAATTTGAAAGAAAGTCTAATTGGCAATAAAAAAGACTGTGTGTCCAGATGTTAATTTTTGGCTGAAGATATTTTAACTCGTCATTGAAAGTTATCCCTCTCTTTATTTTGAGAATTTATAAAAATTTGCAGTTTGAAACCTTTCATTATGCAGTTAAGTGATATATTAGCCTGTCCAAAAACCATATAAATGTGGTTGATACTCAGTCAACATTGGAAGAAATTATCCAATATTTAAATTCTATGGCTTTAATCACAAGAAGGATATCTTGAGTCAGCACTTCTCATCAATAACCCCTCAAAATAGCTGGAATGAAATACAGCTCAGATATAGTAATACATGCTTTTGAGTACTTGGTATAATGTTGATATGTCTTAATCGGAGCCCAAAATTTCTTACAAGATTGATTCCATTTTCAAAATTAACATCAGCCTTTTTATTTGAGCAAATTGAGTTAACAGTTCAGGCCATCACCTCTGTATCAATTGATGTAAAGGCTATTATATGTGATCGCAACCAAAATAAATCAAGCTTTTTCTAAATTATATCCCACACTCCCTGAAAAACCTTGATTAACTGAAGATAATAAAAATTTGCTTTCTGATTATGTTCATCTGTTGAAAAATATTCTGAATTTCTGGCTCACAGAAAAGACAAGTAATTTTTGATGATAATGGAGTAAAACAAGTTGCATAATGGTCATATTTTGAACAGTTATATGATTTCAAATCTGAAATGCTAGGTAAACTTTCAGATTTAAATGAAATTTCTATTGCTGCAATACTCATAGAAAGACAACAGGTTTCTATTTGCCTCAGAATGTTTTTTTTTTAAAAAAAAAACATATAATGCACTTCTCTGTCTGAAATAATTGTGGATAAGAATGATACTGTGTTCTCCATAAACAAGGTTTTGACATGATGGAAAATTTGAAATGTTAGGACCCTTCAAATTGATAAACTATGCAATGACACTCTACAAGTTGAAATTAGATCTCCAAATGACAGCCAACTTGATTTTTATCATTGAGTTTAGTCAAATGGCTCTTAATATGGCTGGCAGTCAAAGTAATCATAAAACAATTATCCATACACTCTACTACTACCACCATACACCATATTTGCAATGGAATTGTTAGTCGACACCTTTTGGCTACATGCCATAAATATGTACTACTTGGGCAATTTACAACTGATTCATTAGAAAAAGAATTTAGTAAAATTTGTCAAGGATCAGGTAGCAACTATTTTATAAATGTCTGACAATGTAGTGAAAAGCTGCATATTAAGCAGGCATATTTACTTTTAAATCAAAATGTAAATATTGATACTGAGTCATTCCATATCAAATCAACAAGGATCTGACCATCACTGACAGATTTTTTTCAAATTTGTTACACCCATAGATAGAAATGAATGGTACCTATTTTATATCTCTAGGTCAAAGTGTTCCTGAG
Organism: Acanthosepion esculentum; assembly: GCA_964036315.1. NCBI lineage: Eukaryota > Metazoa > Mollusca > Cephalopoda > Sepiida > Sepiidae > Acanthosepion > Acanthosepion esculentum. Next base: position 102,861,112 of record OZ038486.1, read on the forward strand.
ATAGGACGCTTTGACCCCTGACAAAAAAGGTGAATTTTGGAAAAGTCACAAAGTTTAATTACCAATATCACAGTTGTTTTTTCACCTACAAAGCTAAATTATATACCATTTTAAAGTACTTAAAATGATCTAAGAGGTGATCTATTCAAAATTACAGATTTCGGTATTTGCCACAATATGCTAACATTTTCATATATCCCAATATAGTCAAGTTGTATATATTTAGGAAGATCTTTGAATGTTGATTACTACTATTCACATAACTATGATCATAAAATCAGCAGAATTTGTTATTTGTGGTTAAATGTTGACCAATTTGGTAGAAAATAAACAACCTTATTTTTTATTTTGTTCACATTTTTATTATACAACAAATAGATTCTTATATGAAAAAGTGACATAATGAAAATAATTATTTAAAAAAATATAAATTAATGTTAAGATAACAAAATAATATGAAAATATACAATAAGCAAACTTATTTTTTGTTGGAATACATGTTTAAATAAAAAATAAAAATGTGTATATGCAAGCTACTTACTTCTTCACTCAAATTTTTTGTGATGACCAACCTTGATTGTATCTTTATTCAAGGTTATTTCAAGAAATTTACTTACCTGAAATATTTGAAGCGTTTTCCTTCTCAATTTTTGAAGGTTTATAAGTTCTTCCAGTGTCAGTTATTGAATCAACTAAACTAAGAATATCAGAATAATTTAAAATTAATATATCTGAATCTAATGGATAACAGAAATGAGGGATAAGGGCTCTTCAGTTGTAAAAATGTCAATTTTACATCTTCATTATCAAGATATTTTTCAAGCACATATCTTAACCAATTCCTATCATAGATTTCTGCTTCATTTGTCCATTCATTTGTTAAGGATACAAAATATTTATGCCTGAAATGTTTTTCTTGCATAATCAAACAACTGTCTTGATGTCATTATTTGTACACTATATGGTCACTGCAGGTTTGCTTTTGCTGCTAATCTCTTAATAGTGCCACTTAATCTATCACATGGTTCTTTCCCATGAGATGTAGCAAAAAAGTACAACTCTGCATCAATACCAAAGTCAGCCTTATGCTTGCATAAATTGATAAAATTTTTATAATGTGAAGCAGCACCATTAGAGAAATAGATCAGATTTTTTATTTTAAAATTAATTTTTTGGGGGGTGGGGTTTCAGTACTTCTATAAGTTTCCTTTGGAACAAATGAACAGATACTGTGTCATGCTTGAGACAATCTGATATAATTACAATATTAATATGCACTAGCTCTTTGTCATTTCTGTAATAACAGACAAATGGATGTAACGTAACTTGAGAATTATTCCATTAGAAGCCTTGTGCAGCATCCTGCAAAATAAATGAATAATTCTCAGCAAACTCTACAATAAATGACTTCACCATCAATCAAAAAAATTATTAGAACAAAATTTTGATTATTCTTTGGCAATGAAATCATGCTTTTTCAAAGTTTGAAAGCCTGTGCAAAAGATTTCAATAAATTCTGTAAATTATGATACAGTTTGCAGTGTGGTTATATCTGTTTGTTGATAAAATCATCTATTAAATTTTTATTTAGGATTTCTTCTATATATAAAACAAAATCCTCCATCAAATTGCTACAAGTACCCAAATAGCAGTTAGAAGTTGTTTCATTGCATGTAACAGCAGCTATGCATTGGTGGTAATCTGTTAAATGATATTGTTCATCTTGAGTCAGTGGACCAAGATGAGCCTCCACAAGCATCATTTATATTTTGATGCACTGTACAGACACATTGTCTTCCAGCACCACCTGCTAGGATACAATTTGGTCCAAGCTCAGCAAATTCTGAAAAACTAATTCTTTTTAAATTGTTTGATTTTAAATAATTGGTATGCCTCTTTCAGATTACAGAGTACAAGATACTTTTGTTCCCAAATTCTACCATTCTTTAAGATTACTTTAAACGTTTTTTTCTAGACATCATGCTGCTGACTTCTTCACTCTTATAAAACAGCACAACTTGATCAATTGTCTCTTCTGGGAATCTACATTTTTGTGTATTTGGTATTCCATACTCATTTACAAATGTTTTTGGCTTGTTTTGCCATGTATGTTGTGCCAAATTCCATTTGAATTCTTTGGATAGTCCAGCTTTTTGGAATTATTGTCATCAGATCTTTTGTGCTCTTCTACACTGATAGATTCTAGATGAGAAATTTTAGTTTAAAGCAGTTTAATTTTCTCTCTTCTCCTTTAATCTTTCCTATTCTTTATTCCTCATAACTGGTTTTTTAAAAGTTTTTTATGCTTGAGTTGTTATTTGCCAATCATTGACAGTGACTCATTAAGAAGTTGGAATTCATTTTCACTATCTACAAAAATACTAGAAGGCAGTGTCTGGTCTTCAGCTGATGTTAAAGTACTTTCAGAAAACTTGGGTATGGCTGTTAATTTTATTCAACAACTGGTTTGCTTGTTAATCTTTTTGTAAATCTTAAGAATCTTTTTCTAAATATTCATTTTAATGTATCACTTTTTCAAATCAAAAGTTAATTTTTTAAATATATATAAAAATACTGAAAATTTGATTGTTTTGTGCATTTAGTGCACCATGTCAAATGTCAACAAAAATTTGTTAGCCATTAACATCATTTGTTGCATATTTTCATATTATTTTATATTATCTTAACATTAATTCATGACACTTTTTAAATAATTATTTTTATTTTGCTTTTTCATATAAAAATCTATTTACTGTATAATAAAAATGTAAACAAAACCAAAAATAAGGTTTTTTATTTTCCACCAACTTTGTCAACATCTAACCACAAATAAAAAATTCTGTTGATTTTTATGATCATAGTTCTTATGTGAATATTAATTAGTATTCAAAGATCTTTCTAAAGATATACAACATGACCATATTGAGATATATGAAAATGTTAGCATATAATGGCAAATACCAAAATCCGCCATTTTGAATTTGACCCAATTCAGTAAAACCCTTGTAACTTAGGCCACAGTCAAAAGTCCACCACAAAATTTTATACATATCTTGCCATAAAGGTGACAAATTTGTTGTCAAATTTTTTAAAAAATTAAATAACCATATTTTGAAAAATTAAAGGTTAAAATTTAAAGTACGGTCAAATTCAAATTACCTTATTTGACCTTTTAAACAAAAAATAAATGAATCACCTTTTAGACCAATTTAAGTACTTTAAAATGGTATTTAATTTAGCTTTGTAGGTGAACTTTAATGGAAATTTGACCTGGACTCTTTATTCAATCCCTGGGGATAGATTGAATAATGGGTCTGGTGAAACCTGTAAATAATGTGAATGCTTTGGTTTCAACATTATGTGGATCATATCATTTACCAGAAATGTTAACTACCTCTTTGTTTTGTTTAATACTTATCAGTGTTCACAACAAAAATACATATTTTCGTTTAACTTTCAACACATTCTATTATCCTCAGGTATGGGTCAAAATGTTATTCTAAGTATTTTCAAAATAGTTAACATAATTTTTTTTAAAAATTTCTGAAAATCACATTTTTCAATAGGCCTCCAGTTCTGGCTCTCAGTTGTGCCATTGTAACAGAGAGAGTTTGGGAACCACACACAAACACACACACATATATTTTTTTTTATTGAAATTGGAGTAGATTTGAACAGCGAAATTAGATCAGAACAATTTTGTTTACTGATCGGAATCTGATCTAGCCCATTTAGAATTCAATGGAAGTTGATCAAGATAAATTTTATCAGTTAAAATTTGAAATAGAGCTTACTAAGGCTATGAGGAATTTTGAAATTCACATGATTTTGGGTTGAAGGCGGCACTTGTGATAATCGTGTGCGGGCCAAGAGTCGATTTATGATCAGCCAGGTTTATCTGTATAAACGCACACAGAAATATGTTGACAGTGGTTGGCTCGTCTGCTGTCAAGTGCAGTTGAGCTGAGTAGATAGAGGTTGGAGATTGGAACCAAACGTCCGCTAACATATTTTATTGATATAAGTACGAAGAAGCGAATTACTCCTCCAACAATCTAAGACTGCTACTATTATTACTACCACTAGAAATGGAAATGTCAAATAAGCTACAATAATCAAAAGGTGGTTTTGGGGCTTGTCGGTCGTTGAGTGCAGTCAAGCTGGGTGGAGAGATATCGGAGATTGAAAGTGAGCAGAGTTGGATTGAAGGCTCAAAGAAGTAGGAAAGTGACATCAGAGATTGGAACAAAAACCCCGATAACATGTACTGTTGATATAATTACTGCTGCTTCTGCTACCACGAAGATTACTACTACTACTACTATTACTACTGCCGAGGAGGAATGCAACTATAAACTTTAAGCCGCGCACACAAATCTTTATCTCTCCATCGCAAGAGTTGTATATCGTTCCGAGACGATTTCACAACAAGCTAATCACAACCCACTCTCTCTCTCTGTGTCTAGAATCTAGTGTATGAGTTTTTTTTTTTTTTTACGTCGATTACTTTTCTTTGCTGTAACCCGTTTCTTTTCTATACTATTCTTTTCTGCTATATAAAAGACATTAACAATTCAACCATTGAATAGTTGTTTGTTCGGCTTTCCGCAGAGATATATATATATATATATATATAATTTTTTTTTTTTTTTTTTTTTTTTTTTGGTGCATTCTAAATTTCTTAGCACAGACTCTCCAGCTGTGACTACATCTTCAGTCGACCATGAATGGATGAATATCACTTCTGCTTTCTGAATCAAACCAAACACAACATGGGCAGGAAGCAGGATTAAACCAGTGGACCAGTCAAATGATCTACGGATGCTCAGGAAACCTACAGCAACTCCCTTAAGTTCGGTTAAGATCGAGTAGACATTTCAACCCAGAGAGTAAGACGTCGGAGGTTGAGGAGCTGGGGCGAAAGTGTAGACCCTGAACAGGCCTGGAGTATAGTATGCCATTGTTATGAGTTTAAAATTTTGATTTTTTTTTTTTCTAAGACCCAACAGCCATTGAGTTCTTAAGATGAAAACTGATAACACAATTTGGTAGAAGTTTTGGCACACTATCATCTTTTCAGATGAATCTTCAGTTTTCAAACAGCAAATAACTATAGGTTTTATTATTATTATTATTTTTTCACCAGAATGTTCTGCCTATAGTACACTATCAAACACAAGTATTTTGTTTTTATTATGGAGTGACTAGCAATTTGGAACGCTGGTCATTCAGTGCTTTGAGAGTATATGGGAAAAAAGTAATTCAGAAAATTGCATATCAATTTGACATGAATAGCAGGTTCTTAAGCATTAAATAATGATCATAACCAAGTCAGTACTTTGATATAAATTTCAAGTATTTCTATTTTTCTTGATATTAAATGTAGAATTTTTTGTGATTTTTAGAATTCTTTAAACTTTCATAATTTGTGACCATTACTGTGAATCATGTATTCTCTTCAACCATGCAATTCTTTTTTAAATATTTTATCTGTTGAATTCAGAATTCAAATTATTTCAAGGGAGCAGATCAGAAAACCATTGAAAATGTTCATTAGAAATTATTTTTAATATTTTCAAGTTATTAAACTTATTGGTTATCTTCTTGGGATTTATTAGTTTCTTTGTTAGCATAGAGTAAATATGTTTGAAATTTCTCTACAGCTATATATATCTGACTTGTAAATATTCTTAAGAACAACTATATTATTCCTAAGTGTCAGTTTCCAAGACTGAAAGTAAATTCTTGTGTTTTTAGACATTTTCAATATAAAAAGGGGGCAAAGAAAAAAAAACAAACAAAATAATTATTGATAAAGTGGAATATTTAGTCTCTTGTTCAGTTAAATTCACCCTTATTAATTTCCAATCATATATCTTCATTTTATTTTTATGAGTTAGCTTTTGCTTGAGATTAAGTTTTTGGGAAATGGCAGCTTGCCATTTATTTATAATTAAATAGAAATTCATGCTTTCAGAATTAGATCAGAAACATTTTTTCTTTCAGTGTTACTGATTTGTTGTACACTTATTCTTTGACCAAGTGCTTTTAGTGTATGTGCATCTAAATTGTTTCATGCAATTTAGTTTAGTATATCTTATTTACACTTAGTGTGTCTAACAGGAATTATTCAAGAACATTTTATACTATCACTTGCTTTCCCTAATTTTAATTTAATTTTATACTATCACTTGCTTATGCTAAATATTGTTTTAATTTAAGAAAAAAAATGCAAAAGATTTTTGTTTTCAGTATTGGAAATGTTCATTTTGTTTTAGAAAAAATAAATATTCTCTTATTCAAAATCTTTATACTTAATCAGGCTTAAACATTTTGAAAATAAAAATGAATTTTTTTCCCAGTGTGCTAAGTTTCATACTGAAAGTTACTGTCATACTGAAGTTACTGTCATTGTTAGATTTCATGTACACTAAATAATCAAAAGGATTATCTTAAAAAATCCTCTGTAACTAGATGTGTACACTTATGCAAAGATGTCTTATTTATTCATTAATTTATGAGTTTCATCTCATTGAATCACTCGGATGGTATCATCCAATTTCATAAAGACAGAAATAGAGTAAAAAAAAAAAAAATTTCTTGTAATCAATTAAAGGCAGTGAAATTTTGAAATTCCAATGTATGATTGTTTCAGATGAAAACCATCAGAACAGAAATGGTAATTTTATTTTACTCTTCTTTAAAAAATAAAACAAAGACGTATACAGATTTTCAGTAGATCCAAATCATTTTCTTTGTCACTTTTTTTTTACTTTACAGTTTCAGAAAAAGCTGAAAAGTGATTAAATTCTTAATATGTATAGATCATGGTTATCAGTTACAAATTAGGTCATATTTTCAAAATATTGCTACTAAAACTGTTTACATCAAATTTATTGATTTGCTGTTAATATGGGTTCACTATACCAACTGCTATTTCTGCTTTTCTCAAAAGAAAAAATCATAGATGGAAAGGAATACATTTCCCTTTTTAATATAGAGTTGGTCCATTTGGCAATTTATCTTTCAGTATCAGTTTCTGGTTTTTTCCTTGATGCCGCGGTTTTCAATTCGGTTTATCGGTTTTAAAATTAGTATTTTTGTTTTTTAAGGAAGCCATTCATTTTCTTGTGTAAAGATAGCATTTCCAGTTGATATCTGATTTCGTTTGAGATTGATAAATTTGCAACTTAGCCCGTTCAACTTGCAAATTCTCGTATATTTCTAGTTCAATTTTTAAAATATTCATATTGCTGGAAAGAAAAGAAAATAATCTTTCTAAATATGTAATTTGTATGAGCTTTTATTCATTGAATTATTTTTTTTACAGCAAGTTAAAATGGTATTTTGCTTTGAACAGCCGAAAATGCGAAATATGATTTTTTTTTTTTTTTTCTGAGACTAAATTTTACACATTACTTTGTTTCACAAAATCAAAGTGACCACTCTTTATCAATATTTTTGAAATTGTACACTCAGTTAGAAGACACCTTAAACTACAACCAGGAAGATGTTCATTTTTTCCCTGACCCGTGGAAGTGAATTCCTTCAAGCAGCAAAAAAAAAAGAAAAAGATTAACTGATAGTATCTGTGATGAAAGAACTTTCAGATTATTGAAGCTACTGTCTTGTGTAAAATAAATGCCCCATATACTTTTTGACTTTCGAGTGTTGTTTTTTGAAACGTCTGTTATTCTGGAAGTCTGTTAACTGGTTCGTAAGGGAGGGGGTCAATATATTTTGTTTCAAGCAAGGGCAATAAAAATTTATAGATATGCGTTAAAGACCACCGGAATTGAAAACCCGAAAACCGCAAATCGGGGATGGGTAATAAAGTAGGGATTGTTCACCTAAAGTCAGTTTTTAGGCTTTAAAGGCAATTTAGTCATAGAATTCATGACTTAGATTAAAGTTTATTAAACTTTTGAATAAATTGTCAACTATAAATAACTACCATATTTATTAACTATTAACAAATTGGTAAAAAAAAAAATACGAAAGAAATCATTGCATAAAATATCTATACTTGTGTCTTTGGACAACACATTTTGAGAGAGAAAATGGTATAGCGCTCCAGAAATTAGTTTACGATATGGCTTTTAAAAAGCCAAAAAATGAAACCCCTCATGTTTAAAATAAATAAAAATATGGCAATTCTTTTCTGGTAGATATTTGTCAACTGTTCTGTTATTGTGGGGTTTTGCAAATAAATTTCTTCTAAACAAGGAAAATCAATGAGTTATATTTTCCCCCTAAATAAATTTGTTTTTATCTAGCAAATACACCTAAAATTAAATATTAAAAATAAAAGCTTTTAATTTGATTTTTAGAATGTGTAGATTTCCAAATCTGCGAGTACCACTTGTTTTTGTTTGTTGTTTTTTTGTTTTTTTTAGATGCACATTTTAAAACTGAAATTAAAAAACTATTTTAATCATTTTAATATAAATGTATTCGCTAGATAAAACCATAAAGATATTTGTAAAAATAAAATGAATTGATTTTCCTTGTTTAGAAGAATTTTATAGGCAGAACAGTAACACCCACCTAATACTAGTGGCTAAAAAAGAATAATTTTTACTTTGGGTTTAAACTTAAAAATTACTTGCAGTTTTGAAAATATACACATTTTACAACTGAGATTTAAAACTTTATTTTTTTAATATCTAATTTTAGGTGTATTCACTAGATAGAAATATAAACAATTTTACTACACTAGAGACTCGCTTATCTGGAAATATTACACATTTTAAAAGTGAAATTAAGAACTATTTATAATATCTGATTTAGTCGCATTCCCTAGACAAAAAAAAAAACTTATAAAACAAAATCTTCTTTCATTTTTCTTGTTTAAAACAAATTTATTTCATGATTAGCGTACACTGACTGGTAAATGTTGGTTTTATTTCCCAAGCGCTAAATATCCCTTAAAATTTTCCAAAATCATCATAATTCCGTGCAAATGTACATGCTGAATACAATAGAACCTTTTTCCATTTCGAATAGTAATGACAAATTAAAAGAACAAATTAAATAATAAAAATACAGCATTTTTTTATTGTAAAATTGAAAATAAAACAAAAATTAATGCACAAACTTGGTAAAGTAGAAGGGTTGATTGTATTATTTCATTTGTTTTTAATTTGTCCCCTTTTCTACACACAAAACCCCACCCCTAACCTTAAAACCTAACCCTAAAGTTAATCTTTAGGGTTAGGTGTTAAGGTTAGGGATGGGGTTTTCTTTCTGTGTAGAAAAGGGGACAAAAATTAATGCACAAACTTGGTAAAGTAGAAGGGTTGATTGTATTATTTAATTTTTTTTAATTTGTCCCCTTTTCTACACAGAAAACCCCAACCCTTACCTTAACTCCTAACCCTAAAGTTAATCTTTTTTAATTAGTCCCCTTTTCTGCACATCTGGAAAATTTTATGGGATATTTAGCGCTCGGGAAATAAAACCAACATTTACCCACTGACTTACTACTACAATACTTGCCTTACAAAAAATCCAACTTCATAAAACTTAACATTAACACGAAACTGACAACTATTTTTTTTATTTTACTTGCTATTTTAACTTAATTTTATCACAAAAGTACTATTTTTTTTTAAACTGAAACAAATAAATTTTATCATTTCATACATCATGTCATATTTCTTTTTTTTTTTTTCATTCCTTTTCTCAGCAAATAGATTTCACATTTATTTCCTAAAACTAGTCAATTAAAAATGTTTTCAACATATTTTTTTTTCAATGTTTTTCTCTTACAATTGTATAAATGTTGATAAAATTTAATTTTAGTAATGACTGAAAGTCTTTTCCAATAGTGTTTCTTTGAATATGGTCACTCAGTAGTGATAGCACTTAAAAAAAACGATTTCGGTATCGTAAAAAAATTTTGATGCAGTCTCACGGTATGAAGATGAAACCGAGAAAAATTGATTTTTCAGTTAAAGCGCCCATCTCTATTTTAATATGTGGGTTTTAAAAAGTTATCAAAGTAACTTTTATTACTCTGTCACTTAAAGGTTTGTCTACACAAAGAACAGGTATAATTTACTACATTATTCAGGCTTGTGTTCCTTATGTGCATAAAAATATACTTTCCCATACAGCTTTTGCATCAAATGTAAATAGAGGTGGTGATATACAAATTGTGGGCCCAGATCCATCATAGATCTTGCCTTATACCGTTACTTTTGAGAAAGGCATTTACCTTCTTAAAAATACAAGTACTGAATCCACATATATAGAAAAGCAAAGAATTAATATTGGATATAGACCTAAAAATAGCAGTGTCAAGAAGTTTACTGTTTACAGTAATCATCTTAAAATAGTTGGTGTTCCAAACTCTGGTTGGCTAAAAGATCTTCTCGGAAAGTGTTTAATTTCTATGCATAATTTTAACAAAACCCTTGACTTCTGTTAAAAAGCCATTGCATTCTCTCTTTATTATAGTTTTTTTGTTTTTGTTTTTTTTCTTCAAATGTTTTCAAGAATAAAAACACCTTCTTCAAGATAATATTCATTTATTCTTTTGTTTGAGTTTATTTTTATTTTGATTGTAATATTTTGACCAATGTACAATAAAACTGCCATGCCACAGCTTGTAACCGTATATAAAATTTTTAATAGATCTCAATGTTGTTTCCTTTTACAATACATGATGAATAATTCAATTTTTAATTGATCTGGTAGATTTGACAATGGGATACATTGTTCCTTGGAAGGTAGTTTTTGTGATGCAAGTATGAAAATATATTTTCTTGTTTATTTCATTGATGAAAGTTGTCAGCTGTCAGTTAAATATTATCGTAGCCCTTGGCTACTCTGTACACTTGACCTAGGCAGACGCTTTGACCTTTTCATTCTGTTCCCTACACACACTGCAGTTCAATTTTGTTTAGTTTCTTGATTACTATAATGACTTTTGAGTTATTCTTGTGTCATGAACCTGGTCGTAATACACTTCATGACCATTTTGTAGCAAATCTCTGTTTATTTTTTTTTTTTGAGATTTTTTAGTATCTTGCAAGACCAGTAAATGTTGTTAGACTTCCTTCATACAGTAACTTCTCACCAAGCCATAGTGGACAGGTTCTGAAATTAAACTCCATTTTTTTTTTTTTTTTTTTTTTTTTTTTTTTCCTGTTAACTGCATGCTAGCTTGGCTTTTACTTCTATTCTTACTTCTGGCTTCTTGTGCATTTCTATTCCTGACATTCTTGGGCTTTTACTATTATCTGGCAGTCCATTACTTCAGGCCACCACTGATTCTTATTTTTCTGTCAACTTTCGGCATTCCTAACCTTCACCACTTCAGGCCACCACAGACCCTTACTTCTGGCATTCTTAGCCTTGCTACTTCCTGCTACCATGAACTGCAGCTACACTCTGGTCCCTGCTTACAGCTTCTTTAATCTCAATCTACCTACTTGGTTGATGATGGAAGCACTCACAACAGCCCAAAACTTCCAGCTACATCACAGTCCTGACTTCTGGCATTACTTCCACTCACCTGGTCTACCGGCATTAACGGACCTGTCATTACATCCCTGATCTTCCGGCTACATTGCAATCCCTATTTCTTCTGGCATCACTTACTTTGACCTAACTCACTTGGTCTGTTGGTGTTAACAGACCGACACATGACAGCCCCAAACTTTCAGCTACACATCAGTCCCTATTTGCAGCGTGCACATCATTCTAGACTCTAATAACCTATCCTATACACTATGGTTATAATACCATGGGAGGTTCTCAACTGGACCCAACCAGCAACAGCACAACACCAGCCATAGGATATGACCAGCCCCTTTAACACTTTCACTGAACTCACATGCTAACCCACAAGTACTCTGGTCTGTATTGTAAATAAATTTTTGTATTAATTTTTATATATCATCATTCTGTTGTCCATTTTGTTTCACCGGTCAGATTTCACATCATTAATTTAAAAATGTTTGTGGGGTGCTCAGGCTATTTCACATCATGACCTCCTCCAGGGGGTCCACTACACTGTAAAACATGTTTCTATGCTTCAATAAAGTCAGTCATCTATGACTAATCAATTGATAATTTAAATGCTCTTTAATCTTATTCTAAATCATTTACCATTGTTTGGTCAGTGACAGTGACAGCTTAAAACCTTTTCTTAATGAAAATAATATTTACTAAAATATAGTATAACTTTTAGTAAAACTTAAGGCTTGATAAGTCTTGTAAAATTAATTTGATTTATTCTTAAATTGGTAGGTTCCTATTTCAAGTCAAAATAAAAATATTGCTTTCACCTTTTAACATTGAGGCAAAGTAGCATTGTTATTTTATTTTCAATATTGACCTTTTTTTCCTCTCAGAATAATTGAGCCAGTATTCAAGGAATAGTTATGAGTTATTTTCAGTTATGTATTGAAATATCTCAGAACATGTTTTTATAACAGAAAAACACAATTTCAAGTTCTTTTATCTTATTCCAAGATTATTCAATTCAGTCACTGTTTTCTTTTTTGCTGTTGTATTCTCTGGCTTTCCCAAGTGCATGTCATATCTGGCAGTTTTGAAGTTAAATGCTTTGTTGATAAATTTTAAAATTTTAAAAAATTGAAACCCATTTACAAAATACATTTTTTTTTTATTAGCAGAAAAGTCTTTCAGTAGCATAATTATAATTTGCTAAAACTATCTCTACTAAATCTGATGGAAAACTAGTTGTAAAGTTTTATTACACCCAAATTTATAAATAAAATTTCATTTTAATATAATTCAGTGCTTGTATTTATAGTCTGATTTTTAACAGTCTCCTTAATGTTTTTGATAAATCATGTTGTGCAGTTTTTAAAGAATATTGATTCTATGTGATAATTCCTGCCTTTGTCTCATAGTAAATTTGTATGTATATTTCTTCCAGTAAATTTAAAACTATTATGAAATAAAAGTAGTACAATATTTGAATGATTTATAAAATCCTCGATAATGTTTGACAATCCAAAGCAACATATTTCTTGATATTCCACAATCCAATTAATACATCATTCAGGACAGGTTAATTTTGCTGATTTACAATAAGTAGAAAACTTAGCTGTTTTAAAAGTTGCTAAGAATATTATTGATATGAATAATTTATTTTAAAAAAACACTTGCAAAAGAAATTGCTTGAGGATTTGTTTGATTTGAAATGACAGAAAAAAAAAACAATCATTATGCAACTATAGTTTGCACTGTAAATAATTCTTGTTTCTAAAGATTCACGTTAATAACACTGAAAATGGTGGCTCATTTCAAATTCACCTTTTTCTGTCTGTAGGTAAACATTTAGTGAAATTAAAATTAGAATTAGAATTTATCAAAATAGAGAGTAACCAAGTCATTCTCTCTAGAATTATTAAGTTTGAATATTTACAATAGTATTTTATTTATTTTCCCAAATAGATAACAGCAACTAAGCTTTTTGAATGTATGCCTCATTACCAGTTATAATTTACAAGATGATTATTGGATAGATTTGTATAATGATGTTTTTAAAAACTTAGTTTTGTATTCTTGGTAAATGGATTTTATAAATGTAAACATATAAAATAATTTTATTTAGTTGTGTCTTAAGCTTCAAACAGTAACATTTCACAAACATTACTAGTGAACTTACTATGCTTTTGTATGATGATGATGATGCATAACTATGTAAAAAGCACATGCTTAATTTCTTGAAGATGATGTATTTGTAACCTGATAAAGCTACATTGATCTATTTTTTATGAATTTTATTGTGTATAAGAAAGAACTAATGATATTTGTGATGATGACAAACACAGTTTTTAATTAAGACAATATAAGATACATTAATTGCTGAAGTTGTATATATGCACTTCTTTATCAAGTAGAATTAAGTCTGGTACAATTTATCTGCTAGTACACTTGATAATTGTAATAAGTTTCTGCTTTTGCAAGGGGGTAAAGCTGAATGTTGAACCACTACTATCACAAGTAGTGTTGAGATTCATTAAAGTATTGAGATTGAAACTCTGTGGATACAAATAGGATGAGTTTGCTGAGAAAACTTATTTTCCAGTACTGAACTAACCAGGTATTGACCATATACATTTCTGTTGATCAAATAAGGACTGGTGGATTCCTTTTCTAGCCATTCTATATATTTATATAGCAAGAGACAAAATAATTTTAATGCTTAATATATGCCAAGAAATCATTTAAATAAAATGACCATTATTAAATTCAAGTTATCCACCCATGATAATGTGTAATACATTGTTTTATAAATATTTATGTAAATTTTTTTGTGTCTGGGAATTTTGAATCCAATGGCATTAAAATGCCAGTAGTAAGAATCAGATATCTAACATAATTACCAAAATGCAGGAAATGATACCAAAGTATTTAACATAGTTTATTCAAGAATGTTTAGTAGGGTAGGACATTTTGGGCTAATCAACTTATTTGAAGGTAATTATCATGAAAGTAGCACAAATTTTTTAACAATAGAAATCTATTCATGCCAGTTTTCTAGAACTTTCAAATACCATTGTTACAACATACATTTTCTCTGTGTGAACACCAAAATGCTATATCTTTGAATTAGAGTAAAACATTTTTTCTATAAATATCTTTATTCCTTATAAGCTTTGGATAGGAATTGAATGTTTGGTATTTTATTTCCGAGTGGCATATTAACAAATATATTTTTCTTTAATACTATTGTGATTGCCCATTACTTATGTAATCATCTGCAGAGGTCTTTAAGTTGCAGAAAGTATTTCCTGTTTACAAATTTCACCAGTAGCAAACAATAATTGTTTTCATTCTCTCTTTCATATACAAATCTTAATTCTTTTTTAATGTTTAAAATTGTCTTGGTGTTATATCTATCACACACAAACATATATATATATATATATATAAGTGAACATTGAAGTCAACACTCAGATGCTACAGGCTGTTCATGCTAGATGCAATCATCAGGCCACGTGTGTTGGGTTTTTCTCGACTATTTATGTATATGGGTCAGTGGTGCATCGTGGATAGAGAATGGATTACCCACAGTGCACCAGTGACCTGTATATATGAATAGTCGAAGAAACCAACATACGTGGCCTGATGATTGCATCTAGCATGAAACAGCCTGTCACCTCTGAGTGTTGACTGCAATGTTCACTTTTATATTTACATGCACTTTATCCCATAAATATAGCACACCCTAAAACTATATTTCTTCATATATATATCCTGAAAAATTTACCAATGTCAGTTTTATTTTGAAAATATTCGCTTACATAAAATCTATCATTATTAAACACCTATCCATTCTCTATTTTTACAACATCAAACATAATCTTTTAAACATATATAAACAAAAATCTACCCAAATTGTCACTTATTCACATACACTGGTTTGTCACAAGAACACTATATCACAATCCTGAGGTATATTACTCAGTGCTTTGTACTTGGTTAATGAGACTTAATTGCACACAGAAGTGAAATCAAAGCTCTCTATTAAGAAAACAAGTATTAAGAAAAACAAGCAGACTGAATTATTTTCCAAGAATATCTTTGATGCTTAAAGAAATTTGATAGAAATATGTATGTTCTGCTCTTGCCTTGGATATTTGTACTGACAAATAGCCAACTTTATTGAAGTTTCATTTAGATTTTCCCTTGTGATTTACTTTTAATTTTCGGAATCAGTTCTAATCTAAAAGTTGATGTATTCTTTATTGTGAAAGAATTCATTTAAAATTACTACTGGTCAGTAGAAATAATTTCTGCACTCTGCTTAAGGAAACTGCTTTGTGGATAACATGCAGAGAAAAGAAAATTTTTTTTTGAAAATTCACTAAGAAATGCTAATAGTAAACAAAAACAAAAAAACTTGCTAAATATTGATAATAGATATTGTGCTGGTTAGTGTTTTGATGCAGTACTGCATAAGATATAACCCAATTTGGTAATAGAGATTTTAGGAAGGAGAAAATCAATTTTAGTGCAGATGCATTAGATGTAGCATAATTTTTTAATACTTTAAAAATATATGCTAATAAATATACTTATTGATGTCTTTTTGTTGATTCCATTTTTGCATAAATGTATGTGTATACCTGCCTTTTAAGTATAAATTATTCATTAGAAAAAAGTTTTGTTGAAATGTAAATAATGCAACAGGCAGAACTTTCACAAAATTAGAATGAAGTATGATCCATGTCAAAAAGAATTAGTTATAAAAAAAACTGTAATGGACATGGCCTATCTTCCTGACAAAAGAGGCACAAAATAGTCTGTGCCATACACGGTGTAAATTACATAGTGCCTCAGGACTAATTAAATGCCTGTAGGTGGGCATAAAAAAAATCTGCATAACTGACTGAGGCACACATAAAAGCCGGCAGATTTTTTCTTTGATAAAAATATGGATTACGGATGGTGAGGTTCAAGGGCGAAGACATGGCAGTAAGGAATATGAAACAGATTAATACAGATATATTATTACAAAAACCTTATTTAAGATTTAAATAATTTATTCAAAAATTATTTAGTAAATTGATACTGAAAGAACTCTAAGTTTAAATAATTTGAATATTAAGTCATGAGTTTTGTTTCAGAAGGAGTTCATTAATGCTTGCAGAATTTAACAAAAAGTGTGTAAAATATTATTTTTATTCTGCATCTACATCAAAGCAGACATTGAAAATTTTTAATTGCATCATGTGTTCACTAAATTTTAGATACCATGAAAATATTTCTTTGAAGATTTATGGCTGGTAACCTCTTGAAAATGATTCCAAATTTTCCTGTCTCGTAATCTACTTTGCACTGAGATAGTATATATTTAGTATTTGGGTCAAGGTGAAATCCTAGGATTTAAAATATTGGCACAATATTCTCTTCCTTATTTCCATTAGATTATGTTTAGTAAATATATTGACCTTACAGCCCTTAGATAAAAGGAATGTCAACATTATCAATGTTTCCAAGTTGAAAATCTATACTCACTTATCAACATTTGCAAAATTCAAGTTTCTGAATTTGAATACAGTGAGTATTATTATGCAATGAGATAAGTTTCAGAAGGATAGCACCTCAAAAATATATATACATTGTAAATTTTATCCACAGAATTATTTTAAATGTAATATTTTGCTTGATCTTGTCTAACTTTATTATTATCCTAATTTTTCTGCTTTCACTGTTTTTTCAGCATTTCAATTATCCTGTGGTATTCAGTTATTCCCCCTCTCAAAGTAATGATTACAATTTAAACTGGATTAACATACAATATTCTTTAATAATAAGTACAAATATAGGATGTATTAATTACATGAGTTATTCTCTTGTAATTGTTATGGTTTATGCAAAGTGTGTATTTCTGAAGTAAGTGAACATTTGTTGGGATTGGTTTCTCATCTCTAGCTATATAGATGCTGTTATTGCAATTACAATTAGCTGTGCTTCATTACTGATTTTATTTTATTTGGGCTCTTTTCACTCTCTGTAGTTTAGTTGCAGTTTTACTCTTCAGAAGAGTATTTATATAAAGTTTGTCATGAGGCAATCTATGAACAACCTCATATTACTTACAGTTCTTTTTAGATGTTTGCTCTGTTCTTTTATAATTTGATGATTGGATGCCTTTGTTTTATACAAATTCATGTATGCTTTAGTGTCTAAAGGTTCTATACAACATGTCAGAGGATTAATATTGGAGCAGTCTGTGCTGGTCTATTTGAAAAATAAAGCAATAGCTAATATTGTTTGGGAGTCATAGTGCCATAAAAGCCTGTCCATAATCATTCATAATTTTTTAATGTAATTTTTTTATAAAATAGCTTACAAATACATTTACAGTGAACTAAAATGTTGACTCTATTAACAAATTTTGTACTTTTCTGTTTGTGGATATTGAATTTTTATGTGAATTGATATTGATCTGCTTATAAACTTTGAGCTCCTATATAATCAGCTTCAAAGGAAAGAAAGTAGCACTTTTACTATCATTATGAAACTGGCCCCTTGAGTAAACCCACTTCTCTTATTTTTCATGTATGTCTTGATTTATTTTTATCCATTGGAAATTCATCCAAGATTTTCCTTCTATACACCTTTTTATGATTGAAAACAAAAAAGTATTCATCTCTCAAGCCTGAGACTAAAAGGTAGAACTGGACAGTAATATGTTATTTAAAATTGTTAATCTGGAAACAATTTGTACAAATACAAATGGTTATATTATAGGTTCCATTTAGATGTTAATTTATGAGAAAACCATAATTATATATTTTATCAACATTTTGGGAGAAGTTGGCTATATATATATATATATATATATATATATATATATATAAATTTAATGAAACATGCCTAAATATGCACATACATATGAGTAGATCAAATATAGATTTAAAAAAGTATGGATAGGAATCCAACAAAATGATAGGATAAAGAACAAGTAGGAAACAGATCTTAATCTGACATGTTTCACTTTATTAAAGCTTCATCAGAGATCAAGATAGAAATGATGAAAAACAGAGATGCAGATTAATTATGTATATGTATACTCACCCTGATTAATCATGATAAAAATATTCTATAGTCTAACTTGTATTTTCTCTTTTATGTAATAATACATTCATTATGTCTCCCATACCACAAGAGTTTCTGGTGAAATCAGTTAACACGATTCCTGGGCAGCTCAAAAAACTGGTAGCGAAATCTGGTGCCCATATCAAATTTGAAATAAAACCTCATGCTAAACGCTTTTCTCTTGTATCCATTTCTTGTAAAAATTATAGTTAATAAATAAATTATAAGTATTTTAAATGGAGAGTTACTTTTCAATCACCCTGTGCATTCTTCATTGACATAAAATATGAATTTGAAGTTTTTTCTTCTTTTTGTTTAATCTTTATAATTTGAGAATGAATAAAAATGTTTTCTAAATAGAAATATTGTCAAGATCTATAATTTTCATACTTTACTGAAGTCCTATTAGCACTATTGTTTTTGATTATTTTCTTAAATAATTCCCCCAAATTTGAGATGAGCAAGCGATCAAAGTGACTATTATGATGTATGCAGTGTAAATGAATTACTACTATAGTAGTAGAGATATAGTCTTATAAAACTTTGAAGGTCAATTTGATATTTGATTTGATCAAAATAAGTAACGACTTGAAAATATCACATATTTGATTTCAGAGGCATCACTGTTAAGGCTGAATGTTGTCAGGGAATGAGGAACAGATATAATCTAAAGTGAAAGTTTTTTTTTTTTCCTTAACTAATTTTATGTACTTTTCTATTAAGACATTTCTCTCTCTGACATATTCTTTTATGATGTGGACAGTCACGGCTCTCCAAAATTCTTTTTTACTTCATTTTACAAGGTCTGGTAACTGCACTTTTCTCTCCATACAGGATTAACCACAGTTGATTTCATTATTTCAGCCTTAATTTAGCATTTCTGTGTTCCTTCAGCCTTACTTTTATGGGGTTGCTGGTTTTACCTTTGTATTCTTTTTCACAATGGCAAGAGATAGAATACACACAGTTCATGGTCATGTTCTCTTCTGTGTTAGGCTTAAGTCAGCAGAGATTTCTCCATAAAATCAAGCTGTTTCAGAATATTGTTCTGATGTTGTATAGACCACAGATTTTCTGAATCCTTTCTGATAAGTCCTTGATATGAGAAAGGCAGACCATGGCAGTTTTGCAGTCTCCTTCCTTGATCTTTGTTTCTGTCTGTAGAAGCTGGTTTTACATTTGCTGTAACTGTAATTATATATATATATATATATATATGTGTGTGTGTGTTTTCCAAGAGAAAACCTTAATAAAGAATATTTACATTCTTGGATGAATTGACTGATTGCCATATTCCAGATCTTGAGACTTGTCACTATAAAAGTAGCCCTATTTACATCAGAATGATGTTAATAGTAATATAGATATTTTTCTATTTCATATTAATAACAGGCTATAAATTAAAGCCATGACTAAATTAAAATAAAAGGCAAAAACTCCATATTGTTTCTTGTGGTTTTCTTTCCTGAAAGAGCTAGGAATGAAGCTCTTAGGAGAAAACTTGCCAAATAGAATTCAGCTAGATTTAAAATCTGGCATGAGTTTCTCTATTTCTGGTGTCCAGTGCTGGAGATGCTGATACCAAAAATTGTCCTTTTGTTGATATTTTGTGTTTTGTTAAATTTAAGCAGAATGTCAACACTTTTATACTTATCTAAGATGCTACATGTAATAAGTCATCTACAAAAGCATCTTTCATAATCTCAACAAATAATGTATTAACTGTCGCTAAACCTTGAATATCTGTGTAGTATTGTCATAAATTATTAGTTCTGATTATGGCCAGATATTAATTTGACAATTATTATATTAATATTTTCGCAGCACTTGGATTTTTATAAACAAGAAGAAAATTGAATTATCTAGCATTATAGTGATATTTTTCTCCTTGAATTTTCTATACTTTGTTAGTTTTTCTTTGGTATCACATAATTACTCCAATAATCATATTTATTTTTTATGCAGAAAAGAGGCCAGATTCCCCAATAGAATCAACAGAGAAAGCACCTTTTGTTGTATATATTTTAAATAACAGACTGCTTTAATAAAAGGATTTAACCATAATAGAAATATTGCTAATTTTTCAATCATTTCACTCTTGATTATGCTGATTTTATTAATTTATTTTGCCTTTTTTAAGATTGCTTTGGAATTTTGCTGGGTAGACTGTATATGTGTGGCATCTGCCATCACAGTCATGATGTGTTATTAATATTATTTCCTTCCGTAGTTGAAAATAACAAATCAGATTACCTCTGAGCAAATGAGGAAATACCTCAAATGAAGTGCTTAATGAACTTTTCTTCAACTGAAAGGATCCTTTTGATGGACATACTGAATTCAACTTGTAAGCTCTATTCTTTTATCCAATAGACCATTCCTGCATTTAATTATTTCAAATGGTCAATGCACTTTAAACAGTTTATGGCACACATCATATCCAGAAGTAAAAATCTACTGCAGTCACTTGTCAGTCCCAGATTGTGGTCAATGAATTTGCATTATCTGCTCATCTAGCCAGAGATCTAAAACCCACTGATATTATTTAACACGGATCTTTAAAAAGATTTTGTGCACAATGAACAAAGGGAGTCATGTAGTTCAACTTTGAAGTGAATTTATACATTTGGGTATTAGACTTTTTCAAATATCCATCCCTGCATCGCATTAGAATGTCTGATGACCAACTTCTCGAGAGCTCCTCCCTGTGGCTGCTCGGTCTCACGCTGTCTGCTGATCTGAGATGGAACAAATACATCGAGTCAGTTGCATCAGCCACCGCAAAGAAAGTTGGTTCTCTGTGCCGAGCCAGGAAATTTTTCTCCCCGGAATCGATCCTTCAAGTCTATAAATCGACCATTCGCCCTTTCATGGAGTATTGCTGCCATATATGGTCTGGGGCCCCTGCTGTTTGCCTCGGGGTTCTTGATAAGATCCAGAGACGGATAGGCAACGTGATTGGCCCTGATCTGTCATCTCATCTGCAGTTGCTCTCTCACAGGCGCGATGTTGCCTCGCTCTGCCTTTTTTACAAGTACTTCCACAGTAATTGCTCTGAGGAGTTGCGTTCGCTTGTCCCCAGGTCTCGTGAATTTAAACGCCCCACGAGGCTGGCATCCTGCTCCCACCCCTACACCGTGAAAACTGTTAGATGTAGACGTCTCTTCTACTCCAATAGCTTCATGTCTCGCACATCTCGCCTATGGAACTCCCTTCCCTATTACTGTTTCCCTGACAAATACAATCTCCAACGGTTTAAGTGTAGCATCAATCGACATCTCCAGTTGCCTTGATCTATCCACTTCCCTTCTCCACATCCTTTCATTTTTCATTCCTATCTGCTCTCGCTCCGGATCTTCTGTGGCTCCTTTGCCTTGATCGACCCACCACATCCCCTCCCTTGCCACTCCTATCTGCTCTTCCTCCAACCCTTCTTTAACCCCTTGCTTGGGGTGATACGATTAAAAAAAAAAAAAAAAAAATACATCACATGAATAGTTTTAAATGTGGACTAAAACTAAAAATAATTGGTCCTAAGTTTGGATGCCTACACTTCAAACTGATGAAATTTGCAACAACTTATTGTAGAGCTAATATCTTTAACCCTTTACTGAAAACTGTATTTCACAAAGGATAAAACAATAACAAAATCAATTTCTATTTTTATTTTTTTATAGGCTGAGAAAGAAATTTGGTAATTTTGATTTCAAATTTTCAAGCTCAACTGACTTAATAATAGGAACATAGTCTCAAAAAAGATAAAGTTACCTGGTAATTGTTTCCTTTGAAAAAAAATCTTTAGAGTCTTATAAGACTTGTCTGTTGATACTTTCATGATAGCATGAAATTTCTGAGATTTACCTAATGATTTAAATGTTTGTTAATAAACAGATGATGACAAATTGTGTTTTATAAAATGATAAAATTTATTTTCTGTGATGTGAGCCATGAGACATTTGCCCAAATCTTAATGCATTTTTCTTTTGATTTAAAAAAAAAAATCAAAAG
Source organism: Acanthosepion esculentum (assembly GCA_964036315.1). NCBI lineage: Eukaryota > Metazoa > Mollusca > Cephalopoda > Sepiida > Sepiidae > Acanthosepion > Acanthosepion esculentum. The sequence continues at coordinate 102,883,714 of OZ038486.1, forward strand.
TCTCTCTCCCAGTCATCCTTATCTTCAACAAAAATTGTAGATTAATAAGAGATGAATTTAAATTATATACATGTTCTAAGATTTCAGTCATGTCTTCATACTTAAATAGGCATTCATAATTATAGCTATTAGATTATAACAAATTAGGATCAAAGTAACTTGTCTTTTCACATTAGTCTGACTAAAACATGATCACATTGTAGTTTTTATTGATATATTGAAATAATTTTCATAAGTCCTTGTAGAAATAACATTTTTTTTCCATAAAAGTAAAAACAAACAAAAAAACATTGCTTACAGAGGTTGAATTTGAAATGACTGCACAAAATCCTACCTCCCTTAAGAATCTTTTTTCCCAATAAACAATGGGCTCATCAAATAAGTTATCAAACCTAACATGTTTTTATTTTGCATTTACTAAATGATTGAATTATTGTTATTTGAGAAATGCTTTACAAAATCTAAAGGAAAAATAATCCTAAAAATGAATAGAGAAATTTCTTTTTGACTAAGTCCATCTATTTGTTTAATAGAAATCAACTTTGAGTATTCTAGGTTGTTTTATTTCTAGCATCGTACTTATCATTTTGGAATTATATTTTGGACACCAGTCAAGAAATCAAATAATTGACAGTGAGTTAGAAACTCAAACTTGGAGCTAACACATAATTTACCAGAATAAACTAGTAAAATGAAGTAACATTCCTGTTCTTGCAATACAGTAAGTTGGCTAGATAGCTTTACCACACAGCTTCAAACCAATGTCATATATAAAACTGCTAAAAGTTTTAGAAAACAACATATTTTGATTCATTAGGGACTTAATCTAAGATAACATTTTGGTTAAGTGTTATGGACTCAATGTAGCTGAAAATAAGCACCCCCACCTGGTGTGTTGTGCTGATGAAAACAAAAAGTTATCAGAAAAAACCCTCTTCTGGAAATATGGATAGAAACCAGCTGTGCACTGGGAGTCAGTGATTTATTGATTGACCAGAACAATGACATTAGGTCAAGGAAAGATATATTTAATGTTTCTTAGGAAAATAGAGAAATAGTAAATGGAGTTACAGCAATTCATAGCATCTAGATAGAAAGATGAGTGATAAAAAAATTAATAGGATTTTCTCCAGAAAGGTGATGTCAGGCTGAAAGGTTGTCAAAATTTATTACTTTAATTTGCATCTTCTATATAATGAAGATGCACTTCTAGGTTTGAGTAAGCTGACACACAGCTATTGATGAATGTGCATTGTATCATTAGCTTGATTGGTTCAAGATCAGTCTACCCAAAGTCCTGTGGGTCACTGCAGTTTGCATAATTTTCAACATTAAAAAAAAGAATAGTATTTTCTATGAATGCATTATTTTGGAGAGGCAATTAAAAAGACAGAAAATAAGGTAGTAAAACATAATTTGCAAAGAAAATGGACAAACCATACAAAATACTTTAGCAGGAAAAAGGCATCTTATTGACATCTGATTTTATTGGGTTAAAGATACAAATTGAGCATTTGATCTCTTTCTTTCATTTGAACCTGTTCTTTCTTAAAATGTTAATTTTTAAATATATAAAAAGTAGTGTCTGTCTCTCTCACACACCTTGAAACATTCTCTTTGGAGTAAAACTTATTTCTTCTTTCAATTTATGTATTGACAACAAGGCAAAATTGAATCCTCATCCATCTTCCTTCATTCAACACAATATTAGTATGTGCTCTATTTTTTAATGTTTTGTTTTCACTTACATTAAGTAAACTCTATTTAGCTTGGTCAGAAAGGTGAAAACTAATATGTTTTGTTTATAATAACTAAGAATGGTTAACAAATTTGACATGGTACATTAAATAAATGTACAAAGCAATTAATTTTTTAGTTTTTGTTTTTATATATATGATTAAAATTAACAGTTACAAGAAAACTCATTGTTCTTCAACTGCATGATTCTGTCTAATATCTAAACCATGATTATTTCATTTTAACCTTTTAGTAAGTCAAAATATGTGCTGGTCAGAAAGTAATAAAAAAATTTTTATTTTATAATTTTGGTCTTAATTCATACTACTGGTATGAATAATCATGTAAATTTTTGTTGCTAGAATATAGTATCATAGAAAATTAAACTGATTTTGACTAAAATTTCGCATCCAGAATCTACCAGTGTAGAAGAGCACAAAAGATCTGATAAAAGTGAGTTTACACAATTAAAAAAAGCTTGCAGCTTGTAAAAAGAAGTCCCAAAAAGTACAAATTTTGACAGTACTTCCAAAAACTGGGCTATTCAAAGAATTCAAATAGAATTTGGCACCACAGCATGCATAACAAGACAAGCCAAAAAACTTGCAAATGAACATGGAATATTATCTATACCAAATACATGAAAATATAGATTCCCACAAGAGACAATTTACAAAGTTGTGCTGTTTTATAAGAGTGAAGAAGTCAGCAGTATGATGCCTAGAAAAAATGACTATAAGGCAATCTTAAAGAATGGCAGAAGAGTTCAGGAAAAAAAATCTTGTACTCTGTAACCTGAAAGAGACATACTAATTTAATTTTTTTTAAATTTGCTGAGCTCGGACCAAGGTGCTGGAACAAACTGTGTTTGTGACTGAACAGAACAGGGTGCGATGGATATATTGTCATCTAAATTACACAAAAATGAAAATAACGCTGACATCTTATTTTAACAGATATATTTACCACAATTATACAACAATATCTTGAAATACTAAAGAGTAAATTTATTCAATGAAATTGCCATTAGATTCAACCACAACCTCCAGATGACTTCAGAATCTCCTGCATCTCTTCTGGACAGTCTCCTATTTAAGTTGGTGAATGTTGCCATAATCCTTGCCTTCAGCTCATCTTTGGTGTTACAATGAGTTTCGTTGGTTTTTCACTCAACTGCACCCAACATATAATAATCATCAGGGTTGCATTCTGGAGAGTTAAGTGGTGATATGTAAGAGGTGATGTGGTCGCAGAAATGTGTTCATCTTAGCTGGTTTTTGCATGTCCACACGTTGAGAGCACCTCTCTCAACTGAGAAAAACACTGGTGTTATATAGCTCTCCCAGTCCCAGACCCACACTGACTATTGGCTAATACCTGCCCACTATCATTCATATGCAAATAATCTGTGCCACTTACTCTAAGTAGAAGGTCTTCTCTCCATTTCACAGCCCATTGTAGAAGGGGATGCAACTCCTGGTGCTTACAGCACCACATACAGCCAACTCAGAGTCTTTTATCGGGCTGACCCAATTCTCTGTTACATTCCCCTCTGATCTCCTGATCACAGTACCAACATGCAGGGGCAGGTGTTTTCTTGTGCTCCTTCACAAGAGAGGTACTTCAACCTCGTTGTTGTCACTGTGTGGGGGAGGTACTTCATCCTCAGTATTGTTGCCATCCATCTCCAACATGACAAGAGGTGCATCAAAAATCCAGGTATCTTTTCCCAACTCCCCATCACTTGTGGATGAATTATCATTGTCACTTGCAGCAAAGCATTAGTCCCATGCAGGTTGGAGGTCTTTAACATGACGTGGCATGCCATCACTGAAGATAGATTGTGAACTAATGATCCCAGTGACCTTCCACACTTTCTTTGTCTGATCGAACTCTACTCTAAAGTCTGGTTCCTCTATGGTGAGAGCCACACACAGGGATGATTTTTTGTTAAAAAACTCCACTGCACCTAAAGGAGTGATTCCTACTTCCCCTAGTTCTTTAATCACATTCATCCTGATCAGAAGGTCATAACCAAGTGGCTTTTCTCGCACTACCAGTATGTCAATCTTGACAGTACTTCCACCTTGCAACCGAACAGCAATGACACCAATCCCACAACAGGCTCTGGTCTCCCTATCTATCGTTGTTATGCATACAGGCCCTTTTGTCCACAACTGGTATATCTCTCTACTGGCTATAGACAATGAACAGCCAGTATTGACCAGTGCAGTGACGGTTCTGTCATCAACCTGGACCCCAATCACAGGTAGTGCCAGGCTGGAGAGTTACTGGCACTGACATATCACTTCTCACGTTTTCTCAGACAGTTTCAAGACATATGGCCCATGGTATGGCAATGGTAACAGTGCATGGTATTGCATTGTCCATGCTCTCGTCCCCTGTTATGTTGTTGGTTTCGACTATCTTTCACCATGTGGTTAATACCATTGCATCTAAAGCATTTTATAACATGAGCGTCCATACTTTGCATTAGTCAGGCTGCTGCAGTCATCATCATTTAGCTCCATCTCCTCGTCTCTCATAATCAAGCAGCTGGTCAATAGACAGTGTGTCTATCCTGAGCAACACACTAATGTGCAAGTCAGCATACAATCACTCATCTTGCTCAACAAGAATGTGAGTTTCTTCAACTCAGCCAGGTAAACATCCATGGATTCACTCTATTGCAGGTCCCACTCAATGAGCTATTTGTACATCATGAATGAATCTGTAGCAAAAGCTGTAACTAAGGTAGTCTTTATCTGGGCAACATTGAATTTTTCTTTGTCATTCAGTTGTTAGTAAACTGCATATGCTCCACCTGTAAGTTGCAAAAGGATCACATGCTCCAAAGACTTCACTCCATATAGCCTTCAAACAAGTTCCAGCTTATCCATTCAACCACTGGAAGATTGGACACTGATACATCAAACTCAGGAATTAACTTTAAATTGAATTTGGGGTCTGCCATCATCTGTCAATCAGCAAAATAGCTTGTGTTCATCCTGTCTGATTTTCGCACATCCACACATCAAGAGTGCCTCTCTCAACTTAGAAAAACACTGGTGTTATATAGCTCTCCCAGACCCAGACTCATGCTGACTATTGGCTAATGGTGCAGTCCTGTTGCCAGATATAGGGCCTTCCAGTAGCCACCCTATTGACCCAAGGCAGCACTACCTCCTCAAAGCATTTGATGTAGGCCTCTGTGTTGAGTCTGATGCCCTCATCAACAAATTTTGAAGTTTTTTCTTATTTCTGAGCTGCTGTACCTTCAGAATCACCATTAGTCTTATCCAACTGTTTCTGAATCCTCTGCACTGTCCTCAGCTTGACACCCACTCTGAAATGTTTGTATTGGCGCTTCCAGTGCAAATACCAAGCAATACATCATGCCACTTCCAAATTTCTGGTGGAGTGAATTGCATCATGTTGCTCTTTCTCTCACAGATACTGCCCAACTGACCCTACTATACTGTGCAGTCAACAAAATCAAAAACAAAGAATGCATATGTACTTCAAAATATGTATCTGATGGTTGTGTGGGCTCATCTTGGTACACTGACTAAAGATGAACAATGTCATTTAACAGATTACCATCAATGCATAGTTTCTGTTACATACAATGTAGCAACTGCTACTTGAGTGACTGCTCAACTTGTAGCAATTTGATAGAGGATTTTGTTTATATACATATATATATATATATATATATATATATATATATATATATATATATACGAAATTCTAAATAAAAATTTAATAGATGATTTTATCTCCAAACAATGGCTCTCAACTGATAGAACCACATTGCAGACTGTATCACAATCTACAGAAGAATTTACTGAAACTGTTTGTGTAGGCCTCAAACCTTGAAGTGTCATTTCATTGCTAAAGAACAATCAAAATTTTATTCTAATAAGAAAAGTTCTTTGGATGGTGAAGTCATTTATTGCAGATCTTGCTGAGAATTATTCATTTATTTTGCAGGATGCTGCATAAGGTTCTAATGGAATAATTCTCAAGTCACATCTATTTGTCTGTTATTATAGAAATGGCAAAGAGCTGGTGCATATTAATATTGTAAATATATCAGATTGTCTCAACTATGACATAGTAGCTATCCATTTGTTCCAAAGAAAACTTATAGAAGTACTGCAAAAAAACTTAATTTTAAAATAAAAAATCTGATCTATTTCTCTGGTGCTGCTTCACATTATAAAAATTAAAAAAAAACATTTATCAATTTGTGAAGCCATGAGGCTGACTTTCGTATTGATGCAGAGTTGTACTTTTTTGCTACATCTCATGGGAAAGGAACATGTGCTGGTTTAGGTGGCACTATTAAGAGATTAGCAGCAAAAGAAAGCCTGCAGCAACCCTATAATGAACAAATAGTGATACCAAGACAGTTGTTGGATTATACAAGAAAAAATATTTCAGGCATAAATATTTTGTATTCCTCAACAAATGAATGGACAAATGAAGCAGAAATCTTAGAAAATAGATTAAAAATGCCTCAACAATTACAGGAACTCAAAAACAACATAGTTTTATTCCTGTGTCTCAGCAAGAGGTAGAAGTAAAAACAGTGTCAACTCAGGATGAAAGAAAAATAGTTAAAATTATAAAACAGGACAATATAGAGCTTCAAAACATTAAGGGATTTGTTACAGCTATCTATAATAGGAATTGGTGGTTACGATGTGTGCTTGATAAATATCCTGATAATGAAGAGGTAAAATTGACATTTTTACAACTGAATAGTCCTTCCCCATCTTTCTGTTATCCATTACATCTCGACATATTAATTTTACATTTTTCTGATATTCTTAGTTTAGTTGATTCAATAACTGACACTGGAAGAACTTATGAACTTTCAAAAATTGAGATGGAAAAACATCAAATATTTTAGTAAAGAGAATTTCTTGAAGTAACCTTAAGTAAAGATACAATCAAGGTTGTTCATCACAAAACAATTTGTGTGAAAAATTAAGTAGTTTGCATATTCAAATTTTTTTTTATTTAAACATGTATTCCGACAAGCAGAGAAATAAGATTGCTTGTTAATCTTTTTGTAAATGTTAAGAATCTTTTTTAACTATCAATTTCAATGTATCATGTTTTCAGATCAAAACATTTTTTAAATATGTATAAAAATACTGAAAATTTGATTTTGTGCATTTAGTGCACCATGTCAAATGTCAACAAAGATTTGTTAGCCATTAACATTATTTGTTGCATATTTTCATATTATTTTATGTTATCTTGACATTAATTCATGACAAATTTTAAATAATTATTTTCATTATGTCACATTTTCATATATGAATCTATTTGCTGTATAATAAAAATGTAAACAAAACCAAAAATAAGGTTTATTTTCCACCAATTTGGTCAACATTTAATCAGAAATAAAAAATTCTGTTGATATTATGATCATAGTTCTTATGTGAATATTAATCAGCATTCAAAGAGCTTTCTAAAGATAAACAACTTGACTATATTGGGAGATATGAAAATGTTAGCATATAGCGGCAAATACCAAGATCCACCATTTTTAATTTGGCCTAAGTCAGTAAACTCTTTATAACTCAAGTGACAGTCAAAAGTCCACCATAAAATTTTGTACATATTTTGTCATAAGGCAGACAAATTTGATGTCAAATCTAAAATAAATTAAAAATACGCTTTTTGAGAAATTAAAGGTAAGCGGTGAAGGTCAAGGTCAAATTATCTTATTTGGCCTTTAAACAGAAAAATAAATAGATCACCTTTTAGATCTATCCAAATACTTTAAAATTGTGTATAATTTAGCTTTGGAGGTGAAAAATCAACTGAGATATTGATATTTAAGCTTTGTTGGCAAAGGTCAAAGGGTCATATTTCAGGAACTCTTTGACCTAGAGATGTTACATAGGTACCATTTTCTTTGTATTATTAAGCTCTATAAGTGTACCAAATTTGAAAAAATCTGTGTCAGTGATGGTTAGACCCTTGTTGATTTGACACAGAATGACTTGGAATGACTAACACTGCACACTTTGGTTGAACATTTGAACACTTCTATGTTGTTGATATTATTACCACAATGCTTCAGCCAAATCAATATAAGCTGCCTCCTTCAATTTTCTGACTCTCCAGCAGTGTTCTCTATTCACTATCTGTACCACAACCTTGTGTATGCCTCTTTCTCAGTATGGTATGCCATACAAAACTTTCTACCTCTTCTTTGAATTTGACTTTTTAATGTTCCTCAGTTTTGACTTGAAGGGGTTTCACCATTTTTATTTGTTTTCCCATTTGCATGTCATCAGTGTAATCCTTGTAAAGGACCAACACTAGTAAAAAATATTAGGAAGAGTGGTTTTGCTATTGAAAATTATTCAATGTTATAATATCTAGTAATCTTTTGGATTTATTCACTCACCCATCTTAGTAATGATGTAATCATACCATCTATTTGTAGTTCATCCACCTTAACAGTAAAGGACCAATATTTATGTTGGAGCATGTTACTTATGTCCTTTAATTTTTCTTGCAACATCATGAGATCTCTGTTGATTAGATTTAAACTGACTCATAACATAAAAGGAATGGTTTGAACCAAAATTAATGCACAACCACATGTGTGTTGATATTTGGTACACACTAGTATTATACTCTGCACTCTGTAGGATGTTAAAAAGAAGTTTGTCCTCTTTCTGAATTGGGATTGGTATAGTCAGAATTTACATAACCCAATAGGGCCTGTGCATACCCCTGGTGGTGCTACAGGATAAACAGATTATCTCTGTTCCTGATTCAAAGTGAACAGCAAAACACTGGTCTGAAACTCGAAATAGTAGAAAGTAACTGACTTCAGTTTTCATCAGTGAAATTTTACAATTTGTTTTGAAGTAATTTGAATTCTCTGTTTCATTATCAAAGGGATCTTTGTTGAACAAATATATGAAAATATGGGCTTGCATTCATACAGCTTTATACAATGTGTAATATACCTAAAATATGTATATTATCTGTATCAATATCTTGGTCGTCCTGAGTATGATGATAAACTGCATCCAGCAGCAAGGCCTTTGATCAGGAGGTTTTGAGGAGCATGGAACCACCTCTTAGTTGTTGTTGTTCCCAGGTCCACTCTGACCTGGGGTGGTAGCACTCGTTAGGGACCTAGCTAATAGTTTTCCCCTTCCCTTGAACTGGAGTCTGAATACTATGAATGTGTAAGAATGGGTTTCTTTGTAATAATAATACTAGCAACACAAATTGCAGTATATAAAGTGCACATTCACAAAACCAAATTTCAAAAATCTAAAATTTCCCATCAATGGGGCCACCCATTTGCCATAGGTGGCGACCCATGCCATGATGCCTGGGGACAGAGTAACTCCTGATCTGGTATAGAATGACTAGGAGTTTCCACAACATGTCACTTCAATCCGTACCGGGGATAGACAGGCGGATGGAATAGCCCAATCCATTCCAATCGGCTAGTTACATAGTAGCAAGTGCTAGTTGGGATGATAGTTAATGGCTCCGACAGGGCTGTGAAACCTTACATCATAATATACTCAGGTAGAGTGTTGGTGCTCATATCCATTCTTATCACAACTATACTGTCTGCATAGCCCTGACAGATTAGGGCAAATGGGATTAGTCCCCCTTGATAGTGTCTCTTAAGAAGGAACTCTGAGGTGGGTGGGGAGCACAGACAGCAAATACAAAAATTAAAATTATATGGCTATCTCTTCTAAGTGAACCAAGAGACAATATGAGACTTTTGAAAGCGAAAATGAAATAGGAAAAAGTCAATTTCCAACTTTTATTGTTGTAGGATCATTAGAGGGTGATATATCAAAAGTGTCTCCTTTCATATTGCAAAGGGTTATTTCAAACATGATCAAACCACAATCTGTTGAAAAAATAAAGAAAAATAATACTCTATTAATTCAAGTGATATCCAAAAAAGACACAGAGAAATTGCTAAAAATCAAGCAAATTGACAACAATAAAGTCGAGGCCTACCCCCATCAATTTTTTAATTCATCAAAAGAAGTAATAAAATGCCCAGAACTGTCACTTTACTCATGAGAAGAAATTGAAAATGATGACACCTTAAAAAGCAAGGAGTAACAGATGTTAAAAGAATTAAAGTAAAAAGAAATGACACAGTAATAAACACCAACACATACATTTTGACATTTGACAAACCGACTCTACCAAAAGAAATAAAGATAGGTTACACAGTAGCCAAGGTAGATCCATACATTCCTAATCCCTGTAGATGTCAAATGACAAAAATTTGGTCATCTTCAAAATGTTTGTACAAGAACATCAGTTTGTTGAAGTTGCAGGGAACCGGAGACTGATCATGTGAAAGGCCACCTTTATGTCCAAACTCAAAAGAAAAACATCCAGCAGACTCCAAAGAGTGTAACATTTGGAAAAAGGAAAAGGAAATAATTAGAATAAAATACATGCAATATATCTCATTCCAAGAAGCCAGGAAACAGGTTGAATCTAATTCACTTCAAGCATCATATGCAAATATCACTAAAATATCAAATCAACAAAAAGACATCCAAGAAAACAATGCATTAAGAAGCCATGATCTTACAACTCTTATTAACGAATTAAAAAGTTTAATAGAACTATTAAAATGTAGTATATCACTCAGAAATCAAACTCCCATAGACAAAAAAAATCCTGTTCCGTCAACCTCAAACAAAAAAGACTCTGCATGTAGAAAACAAATCCGAAAATTCCAAACCAAAGTACAAAAATCCAAGAAATAGAAACTTCTAAACATTCTCATCTCAAGAGAATCAAAAATTACATTAAAAAAAATAACTTTTGGTGAAGAATCAAGAGAAATGAACATAGAGGAACAAAACTCTGGCCCATCAGAAACAAGGGAACGGTCATCATCCATACAAAGATCATTAAAAGAACCTAAAGAAAAAAATAAGGGGATAAAATTAAACAAACAAGCAGAAGTAAAAGAAGTTCAAAGAACAAAACATAACAAGAAACAAAATGCTAATAGGCTGGAGAGCATACAAATTATGGACACTTCACCCATTAAACATAAATTGGACAAGTAAAAATTCATTAAATCTAATACATATACAAGTATACAGTCAAACATATCCTACTAAATTGCCGTAACCTCCGGCAAACCCATATCAAACATTACAAATCAGATAACTTAAAGGGATCTATTTGAAAATATCAATCCAAGTAACATAAATTTCATTAAAGAAATTGGGTACTACAGGAAAAAAAAAAAAAAAATTATTTCCAACAATACATTTTTGGTTACCAGCAACACTTTTATGAAGGAAAAATTATTAACAGCTATTCATTGTTGAGCAAAAATTATTGCCAGCAATGAATTTTTGAAAGAAATTTATTACCAGCAGTATGTTTTTGAAGAAATAGTTATTACCAGCAGTATAGTTTTGAAGGAAAAATTGTTATCAGAGATAATATAATTTCTCCTTCAATTTTATAGGAAAAATCGTATTATAAGCAGTATCATTTGTAAAGGAATATTACCAGCAATACGTTTTTTGAAAAATGTTACCAGCAATATGTTTTTGGAAAAATGTTACCAGCAATATGTTTTTGGAAAAATGTTACCAGCAATATGTTTTTGGAAAAATGTTACCAGCAATACGTTTTTGGAAAAATGTTACCAGCAATCAGTTTTAAAAGGAAGGATATTGCTAGAAATAATTTTTTTGAAGAAAAATATTACCAGCAATAAAAATTTTGTCAGCATTAAATAACCAATTGAGGTTGATATGCTGTAAATCTCAATCAAACCAAACCAATATCTTGGTATTATCAGGTTTTATAAGTGTATGCAAGTACCTAACTTGTCACTTTTCATATGTTCATCAATGAATATATTATTTCATCTACTTGTAATCATTTTTCAAAAAAAAGAAACCACAATTATCATTTTTACATGGTTTAAATCTTTGAATAAAAATAATCTAAAAATGTAACAAAGATATATATCTTAATAAGCAGTCTTGAAAGCATATGTTTATATGTGGCTTTTTTTTATAGTTTATATAAATGTGTTTTGTCTTGATGTAAAAGGAACATCACGTATCCTAAATTATCTTCCTCTTTTATTCAATATTAAAGAAAAAGAAGTAATTTCCTATGAACCCATTATTTTGGAGAGGCAAGTAAAAGAAAGGATAAAGAAAGTTTCAAAAGAAATAATTTGCAAAAAAAAATGGTCAAACTACAGAAAATATTTCAGAAAGTGAATTTTGCAGGTTAGTTAAGACATCTGACATTGTTGATATGTCTGAGAATTCTTATACTCTGCATCTCTATTAATCTACTCTGTTACTATCTATGCATTTGATATGCCTTATCAGCGCAGCTGTTGCTGTCTACTATTTCCATATAGTTCATCATTATAGCTGCTTGTTTTGCTAATGAATAGTATCTTTTATTGTTGGCATTTTAGGGGCTTATTACTGCTTATATTGTCTTTATTTATATTACTTCTGTCATTGTTTCATTTCCACCAATCACATAGTGCATTTCTTCATATTCATTATTTTTTGCAATTTCCATGTATAAGTCCAATCAAACTATTGAGTTCAGTTCATTAGTGCCACTCTAATCACGGAGTATATATTGCTAAGTTGCTTGAATATTTTCTTGTATCTACCTATTTCATCCAGCTAGAGAGACTTTGATCTAAACTGACTGGGAGAAAAAACATTAGTTAAAATTGTCTTTTAAAATCACTGTGATAAATATTGTTATTGGAACCATTGAAAATCTGTCCTTGTCCACCTACATATCATTCTGGTTAGGTTAAGACAGTTGATATATATTCTATTTATATTTTTTGTTCTTTTCTGTTTGTAATCCATTGCTGAATTCATAAACAATAATCTCACATATATATAACACTAACAATCCAAAAGCATATAGTGATTTTCATGAAATTCAAATTTGCTATCAGTTTAAAATCTTAATAATTGATATGCACATACATGCCACTTAACTCTTTGCATTGCCTTTTTTTCTCCCTATAGTAATATTTCTTAAAGAGTCATCTGCACCATCTTTTTTCGTTTTTATGGATTCCAACTGTAAAGCTTAATAAAAAAATAAATAAAACATTTAAGCCAGGTTATAACTTTTTTATTTGAATTTTTCCTTTTCTCTTATAAAACCTTCTTCCTTGTTATTCTGTAGGCTTTTTAAAATTTATACAAAATGAACACATATACACCAATATAATTATGTTCACTGTTAGATTTTCATGTCTGTATTTTCATCATAACATTATTTAAATCCTGGTAAAATTTTAATATACTTATGAGTTATATATCATGTGAATTTCAGCTTATTATATCTATCCCTATGAGAAATATTGATAAAAATTTGATTTGGATATGTCAAGTTTTATTCTTCAGGCTAAATGCAATAGAAATTTTGATTTTTGAATAAATCCAAAAGGATAAAGGCCATGAAAACATGTATTTGATTAAAACATTATGCCATATCCATTAATAAATTATTTTATGTTAATATGGGTTCTTTGATATTTTATAACTGTCATCAGTCACTGATTTTTGTTAACTTTTTTGTTGTTATGACTTCAGCAGTTTTCATCATTTCCCAGATACCTTTTTAACCTTTAATATTGTTTTCCATTTTCATATACATTTCTTTTAATCATGGATCACAAGTTTTATGTTGGAATAATAACAGGAGAGACCTGGAAACCTTTGTGTTTTTGAAACATTTTTTGCCAAGGCAGACAATAATCAACTTTGCAGAATGTGAATGGTCATTGTCTGGCATGATTATAGCTTTTAGATTAAACGTTTTTGGTTGTGACCTGTACTACACACACACTTTTCTAAGAGCTTAAAATAATTCTCAACATTTAGCTTGACTCATCAACTTTAAAGGGATCAATAATTTTACTACCTCAAAACAGGCAAAGCATTAGTGCTAGCTATCATAAATGGCCCTGAAGTTATTACATCCTCATTTGAGAAGGCAAGGCTCTTTGCAATGAACTTTGCCTCTAATTCTACATTAGATGATAAGGCCCACCCTTTACCTGACTTCTCACAGAGAACACTTATCTCTAAAATATTTCGGGAAGTTTCCAGACTTATCAAAAGCCTTAACTCTAAGAAGGCCACTGATTCAGATGAAAATCCGAGTGGTTGCTTTTATGCATATCAGCCCAGAATTATCTCCAATCTGAACAAAACTATTTAGCTGTTGCCTGGAGAAGAGATGCTTCCAAAGACTATGGAAGGTGTCAACTGTGTGCCCTGTTTTTAAGAATGTGGATGAGTGCTTATGTATGTCACAATATCAACCCATTAGCCTCTTTAGTATCATTAGCAAATTCTTCAAATCTATAATCAACAAGGTTGTTGAATGCCTCAACAGAAACAACCTCCTGAGGGATAACCAGCATGGAGTTTGCTCTGCTAGGTCCACAGATGATGTAATAACTGTCATTACTCACATAATCAGTGGCGCACTAGAAAATAAATCCATCACAGGGCCATAGCTATATAGGCCTTTGACATAAAGTCTATGGAATATCTGGAAAGACTTGCTCAGTTACCAAATGCTTCATAACAGATCCATGAAAATTGTTGTTAACAGCGAGTCATCAGAAGCCCATGAGGTCAGTGATGGCATTCCTCAGAGTTCTCTTATTAGTCTTACCCTCTTTCTGTTCTATGATCTGTCTAAGAGCAAACTCTGATCTTTAGTGAATATTTCTGTTGATGATACAGCAGTGGTGGCTCAATAGGGGAAGGACTGGCTTGTAAAATTAAATATATCAAAAACCAAACACCAGTTCAGTTTTTGGACTTTTTTTGGATTTATTGAATTCGAACATAGCCAAATCCCCCTCCCCTTGAACTTTCATCTATACCTATCATGATGGATAGGTGTTATCTCAAGGAGACACATTGTCTTGAACGTCTACTCAAGAGACTCAAGCTCATCCAGACCTCAAGTAAAACTCATATAATCTATTGCCAAAGACGCTGGATAAAGGACCAGTTCCTTGTACCATAGTAAGTATCTGACTCCTATTGACATACCCTGCATTTACAAGAGCCAGATCAAGCTAAAAATAGTGTACTGCTACCATATCTGGGCTGGAAATGTCTAGTCCTCACTTACCTGTCTTAATAGTTCAAAAGAATCTACATGGCCTTGTGGGTGATTATTTCCACTATACAACTCCTTTCCCATAAACAAAATACCACAAACCTCTCTTTATCGCTATTTCCTTGGCAAGCTACATTCCTTGGTTCCATCAATTCTGACCTTTGCAGCTGAGACCTGCCATGCCACAAACTTGAGGATGAATCATCCTCATTCTCTTCATATTCCTTTAGTAAGAAGTAAGTTTCACTTGGACAGCTTCTTCTCAAGATCTGCTGCTTCGTGGAACACACTCCTGACAGGATGACCAATTACTACAACCTCTTCAAGTCTATGGTTGACATTATCTTTCCTACATAAGCTCATAAACTGCACTTCTTGCCTTCTCTTACACTCCTGCAACAGTAGCCCTCTATCTTGAATGGCTCTTGGACCTTGTATTGGGTGGACATTAGTATAAAATAAAAAAAATAATTAAAAAAAAGTCCCCACTGTTGTCTTTCAAGTTGTGTAGTTTGATTATTTCTATGACAGACCCAACCTGAAGCCCAGTCATCAGTGTTGTCCAATTTAGCTCTCCATAAATCACTAAAACCTGCTACTGAGAAATCTGTGATCATGTACTACATTGCCTAACATTTCTCTTTATGATGTTTCTTAAAGGTGTTAGTTTGATTGCTCCCATGTTTTTAGCTAATGCTCTTCATATTCTACATCTTTTCTCCATTTTCATTTACAATATCAGCTTATTCAAATATTTTCTTGCTTGTCAATCCACTTGTTTTGGATATTACCCTTTGAATTTTTCAAATCTCTTAGTGACATTTTTAAAACCAAATATTTTTTCTTGTTATGGCAATGTTTCCCATTTCTTTTTTGACTGTTCTGATATTTGTTCAACTTTCTGTCATTTTCAATGTTGAATTCCAATTACAATATCTTGACTCTCTTTAAAAGTTATAAATATTAATATAGATCATCTTAAAGTTATATGTCTGAAATTAAAAAAATAAGTTTCAGTAACTATACTCTAATGCTTATTTAAAATATGATGAACAGTCTAAGGTTGCCTAATCCATGCTACTAAATAAGTTATTGTAAATATTTTTAATAAAAACATAAGCTGAAATGCACATGGGATATCATCCATATTAAATATATCATGAAAGTTTTACCAAAATGAGTTTAATACCAATTGGGAAAATATTGGCTTACCCTGTAAGATTTTATAATGCATACAGGTACTTCTGTGAATAAAATACCATTGTTTTAATAGATATATAAATCTATAAATGTTTTTTATATGCATGCATGCTCCTCAGGAGAAATAAGTGTGAATATAAACTAAATAAGGAGATATTAGCAACTATATATGCGTGCGATAGCATGCATATGCAAATAACCAAATGTTTATTTAATTTAATTTATGGTACAAACAAAACAGTTCTCACTGTAGTTAAGCAGAGCTATGAATAACAAATAAATACACACATACCTACATTTGTAGTGCAACTTAAAGTTTAATGGTTTCCCAAGTCATCAGGCACATATGACAGTTGGGTTGCTTATTACAGTTGTTTTTTTTAAATACTGGTTCTCCTGGGATGGACACAAAATTATGCTCAGATTCAAAGCTCAAATTTAATATAAACCCAATATATTATTGGGGTGTAAATTTAAGATATAGTGTGTATGAAGGGAGATATTGTTGGGGAGAAAAAACATGATTTCATAACTTTTACTGTCTTATTGAAATATTATTTGCCTGGATTTCTGTAAGAAATACTTCACTGTTGCTTGAGTTGATTTTCAGTCTTTTAAAGAATAGATTGCCCCCTTCAAAATCTTTATTGCTGCAGTAGTAAATCAAGTTGAAATGTCTTCTTGACAATATACATGTCCATTTCTGTATTTATTCTTAGAGAATCATGGATTTGTTTATATATAGTATGTACAGTGATGATGGATGGTTGACACATCTTGTACTAAAATTTAATTTTCTATTATGTTTGTAAATTCCGAATTAAAAATATTCCTTTGCAAGCTTAAATTTAAGAAAATGTTAAGTGTTTGTCAATTTGTTGGAGTATTTTCCTTGATATTTTTAGTTTGAATTGCTATTATGATTTAAATATCTGAACTTGAATCAAGATAATTTATTACCTTGTTTAGATATTTTGAATTTGATTTTTTTTCTATAAGAGATACAAATATTTTTCTTGATCTTTTTTTTTCCACATTGACTAAGACTTAATATGCTGTTATGAATTAATTACTATGACATAGTAAATCCTTAAGTGTACAATCTGTTATGATTACATATTAGTTTTACTTATTAAACACAGTTACTACATATTGTTGGATATATCCATTGACAAGTATTGAATTTAAACTTTGCTAAGGTAATAATGCAAATTTCTTCAGCAATTTGGGCTTTAATTATTCATACAATATTTTGAATTATCAATATCTTTTTCAAGCTATGTTAAATGCTTACATGTTATACTGCAAGAAATATAGTATCATAATTTTTAAGGCAAGATTCGTAAAAGAAAATCAGAATAAAATAGTTTAAACATTGCTGAAAAGAAACTGACATAAAATTTAAATTAGCAACAAAAAATGATCATGGTAGAACAATGCAACTGATTAACTTTGATTGAAATATTCAAATGTAGCTTAATTGCACTCTCATGACATTGTTTATCTTTACTTGAACTGGTAAAAGTTGAATTTACAGCTAGAAATGAATTCTGGGAGTCAATTTTTAAGTACCAAGAGTAAAAACTGAAATGTTGACTTTGTACCCATTGACAACCAAATCTTTAACTACTTCCCCAATTTTTTCGCTCTGAAAAAATATCATTGATAAATATTAATCATCTTATGTGCAGATGTATTGGAAAAAAGCCAGATCCCATCATTTTAGATGTTAGACTATTATCATAAGCATGATGGGATAGAAAAGGGTTGAGAGGAGCTATACTGGTAGAAGTTTGAAAAGTGGGGCAGGTTATGTGCTGTTATTTGATTGCTCCTTTAATCTTATAAGAGGCTTAGAATAATCTCATCATGTCAAGAAAAGTGTAATGAACATGCAGTGCAAACGTCATTGATGAATTAGAAAAAAAAATCTTTCTTACTGGTCTTGATTATTTTTTTTATTTACTAAAACTGTTAATGAAAAGATGAGATTGTTTTCCAAAACATTTGAAACAGCTACTAAATAATTCATGTAGATAAGTATCTACATTGTAAAGTTTTTTAATAACTTTTATTGAAATGTTTGCAGTTATCTCTGATAACACAATAAATCTTGTTTTGTCTTTTTTTATTACTATATCTATTTATCTTTGGTTATTAAAATATGCATAAATATAGATAATTTCAGATGAACAATTTTGTCTTGTATCTCTTTTTATGTTCATAATTGTATTAGGTCAACTGTTATTACTTTAGATAAAATAATTTTGATCATTTCAAGTTAACTTTTCATTCAGATGATTCTTTTATGTGCCATGTCCATTCAGAGTTCAAATTCTAGTCTAGTCTGTTGCATTCACTTTGCCCTAAATACCTTTGGAAAAAGCATGAATTCACCTCTTCTACCTCAAGTATGGTTTCAATGGCAGGGTAGACTGCTATCTAGCCTTGAGTGACAACCAGTGTAGGAGAATGACAACTCAAAACTATGGAATAGCAAGAAGTCTTGGCAATTCACAGATAAAAAAATAAAAGGAGTGATGATCATCTATGTTCTGAAGATACATGGAATTTTTTTTAATATTGTTTGCGTTAGAGAATTCTATAAAAAGAAGCAATACTCTTATCTTTGCTGAATTTGATTTTACACCTTGTACAACAACTGAGAAATCCAGCCTTGATATTTTCTTTGGGAATAAATGATTTTATAATGAATCAATTCATAAGTTATCTGTAACTAGGCTCCTTTATTTCAAAACTTATGTATCATTGGCCTTATAAAGATTGTATGCTCTTTTGTACTCCAAGCAGGAGAAATGGTTGGAGTATACAGCATGCCACACACTGTATGTAGTAAAGTGTAGAAGGTAAAATGACTTGCCTCCTGAAATAAAATGTGCTCATACATGTCTTGTGTGCAAGATACTGGGAAGCAAACATGACCAATCTAAAAGCTACAATTTTTAAGAAAAACATGATCTCATAGCTCGGAGAATTTGTGAGACGAATTTGTGGCTTATACAAATTTCTGAGCCTCGGTCACTCAATAAAAAGACCATGTATGAGAGAGCAGCAGAGGCTGATGAGTTGGGTGGTCGTGCTTTGTTTGTAGAGTTTTTGCTGTCGTCTCACTGATAGTGATCATAAAAAGACTGGTTACAATTGGTACTTCAAACAGATATACCTTTTTGCAACATGAAGCACTTCCTGTACAAATGTGTCAATATCACTCTTACTAGATAGCAATTTTTTTTTTAGTGTTATTAGCATGAGGAGTTTGTTTAAGGGTGTGATGTGGATGCTATACTCTCTTTCATAAAGAAATTGGATATGTACAGCTAAATATTTGTTATTGAAAAATTATTAGTGCTATTTTGGGCTTATATTAATCAGTGAGATTTTCAATTTTTCAAGTACATTCATTTTGAATGGCTAATCTTTCTACTTGTATTTCTTTCATCTTATTCCTATTACCTTTCCTTTTTTTTTTTATTTTAACTCCTAGGTCATTTTTACTGTTAATAAGCAGCAGTGAACAGAAATTCAAATATTACATTTATTTTGGATCTTTGCAATATATCTTGATTTCAGCCCTTTTTAATAGCCAATCTGTTGACATTTATGATTGAGAGAGCAAACTGAGCAAATTGCTAGATTTATACTCAGAAAATACCAAAGATTTTTGGCAAGGTAAATGATGTAGAGTAAAAGTATAATAAAAACAATTATGAAATATTTCTGCAATATTAAGTATAATCAAGATTAATGCTTTGAAATTGGTCATCAGTATTGATGAGAAGTGCTTGTAAGGAATGGAAGAATATAAATATTGACAAATAGAAACTTTAAATAATATTAGTATATGAAATGGAAGGCAATATAGCTGCAGTAAGGCTGAATACTTATTTTTTAATCTTATTAAAAGAATAGTGTAAATTTAAACTTGAAGACCAAATTTGTATATTAAACATATGCATGCAGAGTATACAAGCAGCTCTTTGCAGTTCTATTTAAAAAATAGAAGAAAATGATTTCATTTTCTTCAATTTTTAAAATTTTTATTTCATTTAATTTTTGATTCTCTAAACCTAAGTTTATTAAAACATTAAATTTTTAGTCTTTATCTTATCTTCATAGTTGAAAGCCATATAAACATTAAATTTTTTTATGTTGAAAAACTTACAATCCAAACTCTTTATTAAATCTCCCTTTAAAAATCATTAATTTTATTTCATTTCATCAGTTGTTATATTTTTTCATCTTTGAAACTATTTTATATGGTCTATTCTTGTAAGCTTTTCACAAAGCAATATTTTTATGTTAATGTTTTATCAATACTTATTCATGTTTGTTTTTGTATATATTTTAACATTTTTTTTGTCATGCAAAAAAGGCACTTTAATTGCACAATTTTTCTGTGTGTTTTGTGTCCATTTTCTCTTACTTTTATTTAAATTTCTGTCTTCATTTCACTTTGTGATTTACCACTTGCTCTATTTTCTATCCTGCTTCTAGGAGGTGGTAAGTATCATCTGACGTGTGCCATTGGCAGCATGTTTTTTTTTTCTTTCTTCCCTTCTTAGCATGAAAATCTCACTTTATAGATTCCTTCTCCTGGCCCTATTTTGTTCTGAGATCATTTTTATGACATGGTCTCTTCATCTGATCTTTGCATGTAACTTTTCAAATTATTTGCATGTGACATGGAAAATAGTCTTTAAAAAAAAATTGTAAAATGAAGTTGATAGACATTTTTTATGTATTTTAGAATCTGTATATTTGCAGCTTAATTTTGTCAGTTAATGCCCCATGTTTGCCTTTATATAAACGTGTAGAAGCAGGGTCAATAAACATTATTTTTGCTTTTTAGGCACCTTAAATTCTTTCCGCTTGTTGATTAGTTTCTGCTTTCAAATTATTCCCATGTAAACTATGTGCATCTACTGCTTCATGTAGATAATTTGTTCTGCATTATCCATGCTTTTAGTATACATAATACCTTTGCTAGTTGTAAACAAAGATATAGTGATAGAATTTGTAAATATATATATATATATATATATACCATCAACTTTGTATCCTGGTTTACTCAATTACAAGTAGCATTGTTTTTTTTTATCAGTGAACACACACACACACATATATATACATATATATATATATATATATATATATATATATATATATATATAAAAAGAAAGAACAGTAAGATATAAAATCCGGTGTTCTTATAGATATTTTTATTTTTACAAAATAGTGCTCAATGTAAATTTACAGAGCATTAATATTTTAAATTAATTGATTTAAAATATGTTTTTTTTCACTACACAGTGATAACCATGTTTCAAAAATGGAATCCAAAGCCTTTGAATTCAATTTTGTTACCAAATTAAAGACATTAGTTCCATTTCCTCGTCAAGTGAATTTTGGAGTAACTTATTTTTTTAAATCTACGGTTTTAAAGACACGGCAAAGATTCATAATTGAGGGTTTCCAAGGATACCGAGAAATCCATTCCTCTAGACAAGGGGTGGTAGGGTGTTCAATTTTTTAATTTTCATTGTATCAGTTAATAGTTACATTCGAAAGATGTCTACAGATTCATTTGAATTCAAGCACCTAGCTACGAACTGATCATATGCTACAAATGAATCTGTGGCAAAGGCAACATACAGGGCATCCCTGATACAGCATACATTTTTGGATTTGTTGGAACACAGCAAACTTGCCTCCTGTCAATCAAAGTGGCAGAACGCTAGCAATGTTCTACACGCTGCACAGATCACAGACTAGTATAGTGAGACCCCAGTCTGAGCCATCATATTCCGTGATTAGCTTCAGGTCAAACTTGCTATCAACCATTAGTGCCGAAATAGCTTGTTGTAATGTAAGCAAAGAATGTGTTGATATTGGTGGTTTTAACTGATTTCTCTCTCAACAACTACAGGTTAATAGGCAAAGAGGGAAAAGAGAGTGGACATAACAAAATTAACACTGCCTCAGAAACCACAGCAACTTGAGGAACAAAAATGCCCATAGTACTGACTTCACAAGATACAGTGTCTTGCTGACTGCTGGTTTTCCCCCCTGCTTTTATTGGCATGATCATCTTCGCTAGTTGCAGAGAGGCCCCTATCTAGACATGCCAAACTATCCCACTGCTAACAGGAAAACCTGGATGTAACTGGTGTTGATAAACATGTTCACATGCGATCCAAGGCCTCTTTTGCATCTGTATTGACAAGTATTCAACATACACTCTTTTATGGAGCTACTCAGAAGTGATATACCATTGAGTATTTTTGTGTATTGCATAATTGTGTTGGTTGAAACACAGGCATTCATCCACAGAAACCATTTGAAGGATTAAGAAAGCTTTCAGGGATAATTCAGTATGTCAAGCCCAGATAAAATTTTGGTACCTACAACTCAGTGAAAGTGATCCATGTTCTCAAAGACCTTCAATAAAGAGAACACACAACAAATGTTACACGTCAAAGCAAATTGACAATTGACCATCTAAGAACTAGATTTGTGTATTCCACAGACAGTCCAGAAAATTCCCAGCCATCTTTACTGCACATTCTTCTACAGGGATTATTTAGCAAAGTATTGCATCACTCAGGTCTGTCAGTCCCCTTAGAATTCAAATTTTATGCAATTTTCCCCAAAGCTAAAATACTTTTGAAAGAGAAGAGATCGAAAATACACTGAAGCAGCTGATGGTGATCTCTGAAAAAGGTTTTTGCTAAGCATTTTGAAAAGTGGAGTGGATATTTGGTTAATGTGTGAATACTTCAAAAAGAATATTTTGAAGAAGTATCAGCTATTGCTTTAATGGCTGGATCATTTCTAGACAGACCTTATTTTTTCTCTGGTGGCTTGTTTTTTATAAAACAGGATTTACATATCTATAGTGCTGGGAATAGTTGTCCAATTAGCAGCTACCCTAGTGCTAGGATTAATGTACAACCTTAAATGAAAATGATTAAGACTTGACAATTAGAAGGATTTCAAGATTTCTATTTGTTCTGCTTTCTTGTCTATGTGCTATTAGTTTATCATGCTTGAGATTTTCTAAGCAAAATGATTATCTATAATTGAGTTATAGTATTATGATAAAAGCAGTTCAAAGTCATGTTGATCTGGCCTTATTGTAAGATAATCTCAATTAAATGCTGATATTTAAAGACATCTAAGTTTAGAAGTAGCGGAAAGGAAGGAGGTAGCCTTGTTCTAACAGTGACGTGGTGATCAATAACACCGATGGATTTCCTACTTTTAGCCTTTAAAATGAAAGGGGATTTCCATGTATTTTATTCTATAGTTAGCTTTTTTTCTTTTTTTTTTCACTAATGGAATATTGTTATTGTATGTTAGTAGGCTTTATAATTACAAATATCCTGTGTGAGTGTATAGAAGGTGAGTATCATTATGTAGAAGCAGCAAGTATATTAAGATGAGGAGCATGTCTCATGTATTTAGCATCGAATTATAGTCAGATTAAAAGTAAATCAATTTGAGTATAAGTTTCCTCATTTTTTGTTTTGTGTTTTTTTGATAACATTAGTTTTTCATCTTCAATATTTTGAAGTGATGCTTTAATGTAGTTTTTCTATTCATAGCATGTACATGCAAATTATAAACAGCATAACAGTAACATTCAGTTGTTGTTTAGATTTTTACTGTCATCACATTTTCATGCAAATATGATCAATAACTTCTTGTCTCGTATCTTTTATTAATAAATTTCTTTTCTCTCCACTTTTAATGAAAATTTTTCCCATTGAATATTTACATTAATATGTAAATTCATTTGTGTCATAAAAAAATTAGTACACATAAAGTAATGAGATAAGAGGGCATTTGATATTTACCTAAAATCAAGAGAAAATATTTGTTTGTAGTTTCTAGTTGCTTACTTAGAACTGTATTTATTTTTTCTGTAAATCCAGTGTCAAGTATGTTGAAGCCTACACTTGCCTATCCCATACTGCAAAATGATATTTTCGATTAAAATTGATTTTTAAAATTGAGCCTATCAATGAAATCATAAAATGCAAATAGTTTTGAACATTCTAAACTATACTGAAAAATGTAATTTTTTGTTGTCTCCTTTAAACATCATTTTCAAATTTTACAAAGGAATCTATAGAAATATTTCTTTGCTTTTATCAGACTTTAATGACTGTAAATTAAAGCAAAATTGTAGATAAGAATAACTGAAGCTAATTTTTTAAAATAATCTTTGAATGTTTCATATTGATGCTACAATAATAGAAAATAGCTTTTGATTTGCATAGTTTAAAAACTAAAATGATTGCCTTCAAGGAGATACTGTCTTATCTAATTTGTAACATTGTACTATGACTTTTTAGTTTGATCACAATCTCATTGGTTTACATATGGATTCAATATTATTTAGTTGAATCAATTTATCATAATGCCAAACCAAGTTTTGTGAAAGAACAATTTTGAGATTATCATAAGATAGGTCTTCCCATATATTTAATTTTATGTTTTCAGTATTTTGAGATGTACAGTTCATTCCAGGCACTTTATAAATTTTCCTAGCTTTCAGATGTTCAGTAGCAAAATTTTTACTTACAAAGCTCAACTCTAAATATTGCTTGTTTTAAAGTGTGACTATTTGCTAATTTCTAGAAAACATATTCACAAAATCTTAATGTTTTTAATAGAAATTAAAATATCTTAATGCCACTTAAAATTAATAAAGATTAATCAATTTCTGATCAGTTATCTGAGTATGGGTTTGTTCATACTTTCTATAAATGATGGATCAACATTTTCTTGCCACCAAAGCAGAATGGTCAACATTCAGCAGAGAAGAGAAAAAAGTTCAGAAAACTTAAAGCAGATTTTATTTCATGCTTTCAGTGAAGTTTAGTCAGACATTCCACAGGAGAAGATAACAAATCTGATAAATTAAATAACTTAAGTAGAAACTGGAAAATCTGCTCATAGCTAATCCACCCAAATTTAATTTGTATAATATTCTTGAATTTTTCAGTTTGTTCAGTAAAGGTTTTTATATACACACACTCATACTAAAGCAATGCTTTAATTTGCTTCAAATTTTAAATATTTTTATTTTCTAATTTTTTAAATCATTACTTAAATTTTCTTTTTTCCTTTTTCTTTTAATTAAATCTTCCCACTCTATTAAAGATATTTCCATATTTCCACTAAACATTCTCCATTTTTCTTTCTTTTTTAAACTGTTTTAATTTAAAATTTTCTTTCATAATCTCTACAATTTTGATTACATTTTCTACAAGAAACAGTACATTAATAAATACTGATTGACTCATTTATAGTTACCATAAGATGGATTGTTTTGATTCACTAAAACTTGCAAGTTCTACTTGACACAAATAAATAGTAAATGAATCTTGTAACAACAAAGGTAAAATGACTTATATTAAGTGATTATAATGTGTATTTATGATTAAAGAACAACAAAAATAATGCCAGTAAATTATGATATAGTTTTCTCAAGTCAGTGCATCATCAAATAATATAAAAATCGTTTGAAAATTTAATATTTATTATCAGTTTCTGTTAATATTCATTATTATTACTGTTGTAATTTTGTTTGATATTCAACTTTTCAGTTGGTGATAAAGCAGTCAAGATTCATGAGCAACTTGGTAGATCATTTGGGGTGAATCTGATGAGCAATCTTCTTTTATTTCTTTAAATCAGTAAGGGTCACTTTGTACAAGGCCCGAGAGCCACTCATGGTAGAGGGTTACATTAAGGAGTAGTTTGTATAGGTAGCAAAGGAAGATTATGGTTAGCTCCAGATGTGAACAGGTTAAGATTGTAGTGATTGGGGAAACAGCCTCTTGAGAGTCTGTTTCACAGAGAAGTGGTTCACAAAAAAAATTGATGAGTGGAATTTACTTCTTACTGGTGAAATATGGAGGGAATGTAGGTGGTTTGCTACAATGTAAGTGACATGGTGGGTCTTAGCCATGAAAGTTAGACCTGCCAGAACCAAGGAATGTAGTTTAACTGAGCACTTTTCATGAAAGTAGTGATAGAGCAGTGAGAGAGAGGTTGGAGGGTGGAAAATAATTCTTCTCCAATAAGGAACTTTGAGATGCTTTTGAACTCTTATCAAGACAAGAAAGTGAGGATTGGGCTGCTACCACCCAAATATGACAACAGTACTCCATTTTTGGTCTGATCAGGCTCTTATAAATGTAGTGGATGAGGAGTCAGGTACTTACTGGAGTGGTACAGGGAGTCGATAATTTTATCTGCTTCTTTAGCGATGGATTGTATATAAGATGTCCACTTCAGGTTGGGTGTGAGTCCCAATATTCTCAAGGAATGGTGCCTTCTCGCGGAGACATCCATTCATTGTTATTGGTGGTAGTTCAGTGTCTGATCAGCAGTGATTGAATGTAACTAGTTTGGTTTATGAGGTATTGAATGTAACCAGCCAGTTTTTCCCCCCTTGCTGGGAAGTTATTACTCAATCAGAAGAGAGGTCAGCTGCCAATCTCTGATCGTCAAGAGTTTTAGAGGTGCAGCCATATATCATATCATCAGCAAAGATGTTTACAAATGGTCTGAATATATTCTTAGGTAGTTCAATTATGTAAAGTAAAGAGGGTTGGTCCTAGAAATGACCCCTGGGTGATGCCTCTGTTGACCACTAGGGCCTTGGAAGACTCGCTATTAATAATTACCTTCAAGGATCGACCTGTTAGGAAGGATTTTACAATTGTGAAAACACTTTCATAGCATGGAGAGCTTGTGTAGCAAACCTTTGTGCCACACCTTGTCAAAGGTCTTCAAGATATCTAATGCCATGGTCCTTGTGGTTTGTGTATTGTCAAGAGACTCACTAAGTTTGTGCATAATGGGTCAAAGCCCATACAGCTTGTTGTACAGTAGGTTGTTCCTATCTAGGTGCTTGATGACCTTCTTGTTGATTAAAGCCTCAAAAAACTTACTGAGGAAACTGATGGGTCTATACTTGGAGGATCAATTGCTTGCATTCTTGAAGACTGGGCATAAACTTGCCTCCTTCCATGTTTTGGGGAAGGATTTCTCCTTCAAGCAACAATTGAAGAACTTAACTCTCTATAGTTTATAAATATATTTTATTTTAAATTAAATTTGTTATCCTACATAGTTCATTGAATCCATTCCACACTTAAAAAACATCAAGACACCACAAAGTCAAATGATTAAAAAATAAACATCAAAGTGTTAATGGGAAAAGAAACATCAAACTATTGAGTAAACTGCAGTGGTTTTATTTTCGTTTTTGTTTTTTATTGGCTCAGGAACAAGATTCCAATGAACTCAATTTCATATGAAATATTCAGTGAAAATTTGAATTTATTTTTCTTGCATTGTTTTTAATTTTAATGATAGCCATATATAAATTCCTGCAATATTTTACCATTCTTGTTTATTCTGGGCTTCTATATTTGAGGTTAAATCTCTCTGAAAATATTACATCAGATTTTCAATTTCTCAGTGAATAATGCAGAAACTTTTCTAAATATTCCCTATTTTCATTCTTTTATTTTTTTTAATTTCTATCAATAACAATTTCAAACATGAATCATTATGTAATTTTTTCTCCTGAATGAAATTCTGCTTCACTTCTATATCTTATAAAATACATCAATCTGTTAATTTTTAAAAGACATTATTTTTAAACTATTTTTCATATATCCCTTTATGTCCTGTTTTTGTTCATAGGTTTTTCAAAGCTGTTTTTTAAACTGTATCAGATGATTTTACTGGATTTTATGATTATTAGCAGTGTGTAATAATAGTGCTATTTTCATAACTCTTTTTATCATATCTACAAAAATGATGTTTCAAACTTGTGTGCAAGTATTTAATTATTATATTATTAAGACTTTATTATGCAGACTAGCTCATGATACTTACTTGGCTATCATCAATCTATCAGTATTCTGTATGTTTGATATGTATTTTTTCTTGTTTGCTTGAAGTACAATATAACTTCAAGTTACTAAGATGTATTTATTGATAATCATAAGAAAAATGTACACTTAGTATATTCTTCCAGTTTGGCTATACCTGACTACATATGCATTAACAGCTTCCATCAAAATATTATTGAAAGAACAATTGATTCAGAATGGTATTTTGTGTGTGTGATATTCATTGTTTATAAAAATTCAATATAACTGACCATAAAATTATCGATTTTGTTAAAAGCCAAACATGTTACTGTAACAGATCAAATATCTTTAGGGTCAATATTTTTTAATCACCATTCATTCATTCTATGAAGGTATAATTATTAATGATTATTGTTGCATGTGTCAGGATTTTACATAATTAGTTCATTAAATTTTAAAGATTTACCTACAGTTTGATTACTCTTGACATAACATATGTTTAAGACTACTATCCCATGAAATACCGGCTCACATACCAGATAATTTAACAAAAGAATTATTGACTTCAGCATCTCAGACTCTTGGCTTAGGCAGTTTATAATAGTTGTTAGAGTATATAACTCCTGCTTTGAATCCAATTACAGACTGCTTGTAACTAAACTGACAACACCAGCCAACAAAATAGCTTGCTTCCACTCACATAAACCAAGAAAAACACCTAGGTATAACATCCAAGCTCTTATAAATGAAAGGGTAATATTAGAATTCTGTAATAAACTAGTCCAAATTGATTTCAATAAATCTTGATCAAAACAACATAGAGACAACAAATGTTATATCTTCATTAGCTGAAACATGTGAGACCATTCCAAAAATACATAAATGGAAAAAGATGTGCTTTTGAGATGACAATCTTGAGTTGAAAAAATTTATACAAGAAAAAACAGACAGAAGAGGAAAACAATGAAAAGGAAAATAGTCAATAATTAACAAAGAAAATAACCAGTAACTGGTTTATTTTATATAAGTTAATTGGTTTCTCAAAGAGTTAACTCATTGAAAAACCAATATCTCCAGAAAATTGGAAACACAATTGATTAAGCCAAGCAGCATAGACAATGTGTTAAAATGTGGAGAGAAGCTAAAAATCACATCATACAATCAAAACCAATACAGAAGAAATGTCCTGGTCTCAAAAATGCTTTGAATAACATTTTAACCCTGAACTAAAGATGCTTGCAGAAATAGAACATAGATTTTATAATGGTTGAATATATATCTCCAAATATAAACAGAAACTGATATAGAAACTAAGAAAGCTATTAAAAACCTAAAGAATAATGAAGTATCACTTGATGTTGAGACTGAACTTTTGAATAGCTTACTTTCTCACCAAATTCAGTAACAAGTTTCTCAATTTTATGAAGGAAGTTTGGAATCGGAAATGTATCCCAAAAAAGTGGGGTTTATCATGCATTAATGCACTTTGGAAACAAAAAGGTAGCCCTGAAGACCATCATACATACAGAGGTATTTCAACTGGAACCATTATGGTGAAAGTATTAATGAACAGTGTATTAACTAGGCTCTCAAGTCAACTCCTCACAACCCAGTTTGATTTTCGTTCTTGTAAGTGTTTTATTGATGGTATATATGTCATCAAGCAGCCCCAGGAAATTGCACAACTCTCCTAATAGGAAATTGTATATATGCTATGTTGAAATTGTATATATGCTATGTTGATCTCACAGTAGCATATGACCACATCAATGGAAACTTCCTCTTCTCACCCATTAGAAACCACCTTTCAAGCTCTGAATCCATTGAATGCATTAGTCTAATACAGGAAGTTTATTGGTCAACAAAAAACTGTACCAGATAACAGAAACTACATCACTTGAAGAATTGCAACATCAGCAACAGCTAAAATGGATATCACATGTAACTTGAAGAGAAAATAATGAAATAATCAAGATGTTGACATTCTACACTACTTCAAATAAAAGATTAGGAAGGAAAGCCTCATCAATACTCTAAAGTGTGATAACTGCTACTGGACTTGAGAAAACTATTTTCCTGAAAAATTATTTTAAGAGATTTTATAAATTTCCACCAGTATTAATACTGGCTGCTTGGTCAATGAATGCAAATGTTTCCTTATGGGTAAATAGCTAATATTACCATCATCATTTAATCAGACAAAGACACTTTTAGTATTTGCTGTTCATCTTTGTATTGAGAATTTGAATACTAAATGTTTTCTGAAGGTTAGTGAGATCCTTCTAGAGTTTTTACAATCATTATTGCAAAGTTATTACAGATTCTAAAAATACTAAAGTTGTTAAAATTAAGTCATTTACTGTACTTTGCAGTTAGTTCTCTTGAATTATTTGGCCTTCAGCTGGAAATGAAAACAATATTTCTTTTTAACCATTTCACCCCAAGCAAGGCAATAATGTCACTAAGACACAAGGAGTTACTGAGAGTGAAAGTGAATGAGAAGACTTCAGTGATCAGAAAGAGGGGATTCAGGAAAACAGAAGATGGTGATTAACATTATACCTATATTTTTGAAGATTGTAGGTAGCATGAAATCAGAATTTCACAAGCAAGAAGTGCAAGAAAAAAAACTACTAGAATAGAACAGACAGTTCACATCTTGCTATTTCAACAGTAAAACAATGAGACCTAGTAGTCAATCTAGTAGCATGCTAAAATTCATGTGGTCAAGGTACCAAGGAGAGCTCATTAGAACAACTACCATGAAAATATTCATAAAAAAGACAGAGAGAAACCATATCACTGCAGTGGGTAAGTGACTGAATTTGATTTGGATTTTATCAAGAATCTAGAGAGATATACTCGGAGCACCAGACCAGATATGGTAGCAATATTCAATGCACGGACAAATGGTAGATTTATAAATGTGCAAGGTGGATTTTGATGTGAAAAACTGTCTGTCATGACACCATGAACCAGCCTTCTTAGCAGCAGACTTAGCAGTTGATTCAATATAATTGCTCTACTTCATGTCATAAAATGTCAGAGCAAAAATGCACAATGAGTTCCTCTCCTGGAGGTTAGCAACATCCATGCTGATGGAAGGCAAATATAGTTCTCTATGATGATTAAAATATAAGTTTTGTTTTGGAAGTGTTAAAATTTTACAACCATTTCTTTCCCCAGTTAACTAATTGCAGGTCATTTTTGGGAGCAACTGCCAGTTTTACTTTGTCAGACTTATTGGACTTACACTAATATAGGAGTAAATAGTTGGCAATAACATAAATGCCTAGTTTGGGACTGATGACATGAATGTTCCAATTCCTGTTGGGTTAGTTATATTCACTTACATGCAAATAAATTTGGAAAAGGTATGAATCTCCCCAACTATGGGTTAATTAGTAAGACTTTTATCACTAATACTATTATCTCCCAAAAATTGTGCAAAATATTTAGATTTCGGCATTAAAATAACGCATAGAGATTGATATGCCACTAATCAAAAACAACTAACCACCCTTCTATATTTTTCTTCTTCTATTCTTCTATTTTCTTCTATTTCTTCTTTCTCTTCCTTTGTTTCTTCTATTTCTTCTTTCTCTTCCTTTGTTTCCTCTATTTCTTCTTTCTCTTCCTTTGTTTCCTCTATTTCTTCTTTCTCTTCCTTTGTTTCCTCTATTTCTTCTTTCTCTTCCTTTGTTTCCTCTATTTCTTCTTTCTCTTCCTTTGTTTCCTCTATTTCTTCTTTCTCTTCCTTTGTTTCCTCTATTTCTTCTTTCTCTTCCTTTGTTTCCTCTATTTCTTCTTTCTCTTCCTTTGTTTCCTCTATTTCTTCTTTCTCTTCCTTTGTTTCCTCTATTTCTTCTTTCTCTTCCTTTGTTTCCTCTATTTCTTCTTTCTCTTCCTTTGTTTCCTCTATTTCTTCTTTCTCTTCCTTTGTTTCCTCTATTTCTTCTTTCTCTTCCTTTGTTTCCTCTATTTCTTCTTTCTCTTCCTTTGTTTCCTCTATTTCTTCTTTCTCTTCCTTTGTTTCCTCTATTTCTTCTTTCTCTTCCTTTGTTTCCTCTATTTCTTCTTTCTCTTCCTTTGTTTCCTCTATTTCTTCTTTCTCTTCCTTTGTTTCCTCTATTTCTTCTTTCTCTTCCTTTGTTTCCTCTATTTCTTCTTTCTCTTCCTTTGTTTCCTCTATTTCTTCTTTCTCTTCCTTTGTTTCCTCTATTTCTTCTTTCTCTTCCTTTGTTTCCTCTATTTCTTCTTTCTCTTCCTTTGTTTCCTCTATTTCTTCTTTCTCTTCCTTTGTTTCCTCTATTTCTTCTTTCTCTTCCTTTGTTTCCTCTATTTCTTCTTTCTCTTCCTTTGTTTCCTCTATTTCTTCTTTCTCTTCCTTTGTTTCCTCTATTTCTTCTTTCTCTTCCTTTGTTTCCTCTATTTCTTCTTTCTCTTCCTTTGTTTCCTCTATTTCTTCTTTCTCTTCCTTTGTTTCCTCTATTTCTTCTTTCTCTTCCTTTGTTTCCTCTATTTCTTCTTTCTCTTCCTTTGTTTCCTCTATTTCTTCTTTCTCTTCCTTTGTTTCCTCTATTTCTTCTTTCTCTTCCTTTGTTTCCTCTATTTCTTCTTTCTCTTCCTTTGTTTCCTCTATTTCTTCTTTCTCTTATTCTTTCATTTCTTAATCGTCTTCTTCTTAACCTTCTTCTACTTCTTCTTCTTCTTCTTAACCTTCTTCTTCTTCTTAACCTTCTTCTTCTTCTTAACCTTCTTCTTCTTCTTCTTAACCTTCTTCTACTTCTTCTTAACCTTCTTCTTCTTCTTAACCTTCTTCTACTTCTTCTTAACCTTCTTCTTCTTCTTCTTAACCTTCTTCTTCTTCTTAACCTTCTTCTTCTTCTTCTTAACCTTCTTCTTCTTCTTAACCTTCTTCTTCTTCTTAACCTTCTTCTTCTTCTTAACCTTCTACTTCTTCTTAACCTTCTACTTCTTCTTCTTCTTAACCTTCTACTTCTTCTTCTTCTTCTTAACCTTCTACTTCTTCTTCTTCTTCTTAACCTTCTACTTCTTCTTCTTCTTAACCTTCTACTTCTTCTTCTTCTTAACCTTCTACTTCTTCTTCTTCTTCTTCTTAACCTTCTACTTCTTCTTCTTCTTAACCTTCTACTTCTTCTTCTTCTTAACCTTCTACTTCTTCTTCTTCTTCTTAACCTTCTACTTCTTCTTCTTCTTCTTAACCTTCTACTTCTTCTTCTTCTTCTTAACCTTCTACTTCTTCTTCTTCTTAACCTTCTACTTCTTCTTCTTCTTAACCTTCTACTTCTTCTTCTTACTTCTTTTATTTCCTTTGTTTCTTTTATTTCCTTTGTTTCTTTTATTTCCTTTGTTTCTTCTTTTTCTTTTTTCTTCTTTTTCTTTTTTCTTCTTTTTCTTTTTTCTTTTTTCTTCTTTTTCTTTTCCCTTTTTCTTTTCCCTTTTTCTTTTTTTTCTTTTAGTTCTATTTTCTTTTTCTTCTTTTTTCTTTTTTGATTTGATATCCTCTCCA
The DNA here is from genome assembly GCA_964036315.1 of Acanthosepion esculentum. Classification (NCBI taxonomy): domain Eukaryota; kingdom Metazoa; phylum Mollusca; class Cephalopoda; order Sepiida; family Sepiidae; genus Acanthosepion; species Acanthosepion esculentum. Next base: position 102,917,305 of record OZ038486.1, read on the forward strand.
ACTCTTTTAACTGAGTGATGGTGATATTCCAGCTCCTACCCACACATTAAGCCACGGCACTTTCCTCAGTACATAAACCCTTCAATTATTATTGCATTTTGCCTTTACTTTGTGTAGTATGAATTGCCCCCAAGTCTCAACCTCAAACTTCAAGAGACATGATTTTTTTATCAAATGGATGAGGTGCTATATATATATATATATATATTCCAAATCCCCAATAACAGATAATGTTGATTTTTTTTTTTTTTTTTTTTGTTTTTTTGAGGTACCACATTCTCTCAAGGTCCTTGTATTTCCTTAGTTTCTCAAATGTTTTCACACTTCAAAGCACTCTATCCAAATAGGACATTTGGACAGTTCTTACATCCAGAAAAGAAAATACTTCTATGGATGAAAGAAAAATTGAATAAAAAGTACCTTGTCAGTCATTTTAAATGAAACTTTTCTATAAAAGAGAGATTGCTGCCCAAATAAACATACATACATACATACATACATACACACACACACACACACACACACACAGTGCTATAGCTCATATAAGAAATGAAATTTGTTTTCTTTCTTTATTGTGAACTGCATAACTTCCCAGCGAGGGGGGAAAAACTGGCTGGTTACATTCAATACCTCATAAACCAAACTAGTTACGTTCAATCACTGCTGATCAGACACTGAACTACCACCAATCACAATGAATGGATGTCTCCGTGAGAAGGCACCATTCCTTGAGAGAATATTGGGACTCACACACAACCTCAAGTGGTACTGTCAGACTTTGTACTAAGACTAAGTAAAACTGGCAACTACCCTTAAAAATGAACTACAATCAGTCGTTAACTGTGACAAGGTATGGGTTGTAAATTTGAATGCATCCAAAACAAAACTACTTTCATTTAATCATCATACAGAATCTCTTCTGCCTTCCATTAGTATGACTGATGCTAAACTCCAGGAAAGCAATTCTTTGTGCCTTCATGGGCTCACATTTTTCTTTCACATGAAATGAAATGATTATATTGAATCAATTGCTAGGTCTTCTACTAGGAAGGTTGGTTCATTCTGTTGTGCCAGATAATTTTTCTTGTCAGAATCCATCTTGCACATTTATGTTCATAAATGTGCAAGATGATACTAATGGAAGGCAGAAGAGATTCTGTATGAGGATTAAATGAAAGTAGTTTTGTTTTGGATGCATTCAAATTTACAAGCCATTCCTTGTCACAGTTAACGACTGATTGTAGGTCATTTTTAAGGGCAGTTGCCAGTTTTACTTTGTCAGAACTGTCAGACTTTGTACTAAGACTAAGTAGTTGTCATTAGTATAAATACCTATTTGGGAACAGATGGCATCGGGAAGGCTGTTAATGAAGATAAACAATTTAGGTGAGCCTCGCCATTCTTCTCTCAAGCCTGATAGACAAATTCAGTAATAACATGTCAGTGGTTGACCTAGAGAAATGACAGCCATATCGTTATCTGAAAGAAAGCCATATGAAGTAAGATGTGTAACCAATTCAGAGTTGATTAGAGCTCTATTACTTTGCCAAAAAAGGTAAGAATAACAGGATGATAATTCGAGGAATTGGAAGTTTCACCTGAATTCTTAATAGATTTGTGACTATTTGCTCTTTACAGAAGAGGATTTTCAAGAATCTGGGCAGTAGGAAACTGCAGCAAATTATTTGAGCTAAAACTTTAGTATTTCAAAATAAAATTAAAAAAATGGAGTAAAATTTATTTGAAATCTAAATTATAAATAGATCTTTGATCCTAATTGATATTTTTGCAATTAGGAGACTAACTTTGTGATTTAGTAGCATGAAAGATACGCATTAGAACATCATGTTAATTTTAAGATTTTTCATTCACTTTTGCAAGATCACTGATGACCTTTGTCCAGTGTTGAAGGCAACAAATGAACCCTTTTGTAGCATAAAAATGATGTATTGATGCTAAATTCAAATACAGTCCTCAGTGTTGTGTGTAATATATATTTTTTTTTTCTTGCAGTCATACAACTATTTTCTTTTCTGAACATAAAGTGCATAAAAAACTGTACAAATGTGAAAGATGTAACCAGTCTCATAAAAGTTTTATAGGAGACTCATGTTATATCTTTTGGACCATAGCTTAATTAGGACCCATTTTAACACACATGGAAACCTATCAAACTCTGCAGCATACTTGTGGAAAATACAACCATAATAGCTTCATCCAATTGTAAAAAAAAAATAAAAAAAATAATGGAAGCATTAATAATAAATGTTTTAGAAAAAGCCGACACTCAGTAATATAAACTATGAAAAAGCCATAAGATGCTGGCCATGTTTGGAAAATAATAATAAAAAAAAACATTCCCATCACTATAAATATGCATATATAAAAATCTACATATTCAGTTAAAAATTTAAAAGAAACCCTTGATCATGGCTAACAGAATGAAAGCACTCTTCAGTTCACATGATGCAACAGATCTTCTGTATCCACTTGGTGGAATCAGTGTATAAAAATGTTATCCACATATCAAAGCCCAATCAAAGATTACAATAGGGTTTAACTTAGTACAAGTTCTTTAAAATAATTCAAACAAATGTTGGAGATCTCAAAGGAAAATGGGTAACCCAAATTTAGGCTTTCTTCCCATCACTATATATCAGGTCAAAACTGAAACCTACACACAAAAGGTTAAGATTCATTATATTGTTCATAAAAATGCTCGACAAATTTTAGAACAGCCAAAAAGTGATTTAAGAGATGATACTCTGAGTTAAGACAGTTAAGTATGGATTTTAATATTTGCTTCGTCTATCATGAAAAGGCTGTATATATAGAGTAGTTTGCTATCATGTCATAATAGTTGTCTATAATCATTTGATGTAAAGTGATCCTTTTTGTTTTTTTAGGATTTATGACTATTTCCTCTCTGTAGTCAAGGTGGAAACTTTCTTTTTTATAATTACCTAATTGAGTTATAAATGCCAGGTTTTCATGGTTATAGCCTTTCCTTTATGTGCAAGAACTAGGATGATATTTTTGACTTTGTTGAGATTGTGTTAACTGTTTCTTCTCAAGAGTGTTATATTTGGTTTGGCTTGTGTTATATTCTCCAAAACTCATGTCACTTACAATTTTAATTCATCTGCCTGATATTTTGGCATTTTTCAGGTTACTTGCTCTTGGAAGGATAATTGATCCTTTCAAAATTATTTGCAAAAATGATGGTGGCAAGTTCCATCTCTTAGCTTAGATTGTGTATTGAAGATTTTCAGTATTAAAAAAAAGAAGTTTGCATATAATTTTAAAAAAAAAAAAAGTGCATTGTATACAATTTCCCTGCTTTCTGAAAATTCTTCAGTGCTAAGTTATAAAATCGGTACTGAGAATCAGTATTGCTTAAATTATTTAAATAATCTAGCTTTTTAATTCATTTTTTATTTTTATTTATTTTACAGGAATTATAATAATTTACAATAAAGAAAAATATCTGCTTAACCTATAATTTCATTTTACTAATATTCATTGTGTAGAAATTAGTGATGGGACAATACCGATATTTTTACAGATTCCGATACAATTCTCAATACTGTTCTAAATTTCTGATTCTGACAACTATAATGATTAAAATTCATTATTTTCAGGCCCTACAGTTGATTTGGGAAACTTAATGAACAAAATATTAAAACTTTTAGTAGAAAAATAAATACAAAATCTTATGAAATAAAGTTAGATATCCTTTTTATTTAAAAAATGGGATAAGAGTTTAAACAATTAAGAGAACAATTTCTTTACATAAATCACTTAAGTCCGCACCTAGCTACAGTAGACATATTGCTTTATTTTGGCTATCATCAGAAATCTTAAAAAACCTTCCAAACTACACTTTTCTGCCTGGCATTGGATACACTTGCGATAATTGGTATCTGAAAATGATGAACATCAGTTAAAATTTAAATTTGACACTGTTAGATAAAAAATGTTTCTAGTTTCTAATCTGTATAATTTGTAAAGATTCAAATAATAATGGTTTGTTATTAATTGTGAAATAGAAAAGGGTCTATTTTTTGGTTCATCTTTTTATATATTTTAAGATTTAACAAGCAAATAAATATTATGCAATCTTCTTAAAATTTTATATGTAGCATTTTTCAATGAATAGAACAAATTTAGTGGTGACAATTCAATTTCAGCTTACACTTGAAAAATAAGAGACATCCTAATATATATATATATATATATATATATATATATATATATATATATGTTGCAACTCTCATACTCTAAACAGAAAGGCATCATCCTATGTATTGTGGTTATATTGTGCATATATTTTGATAAAGTACAAGGAATACCTAATCCTGCAGAACAGTGAATAAAAAATAAATGTAAATTTTAAATTTGCTTACAGACCTTTAATAAGAATTAACTATGAATTATCACAGCAACTTAATAAAGAGTCTTCAATCTTATCTAGAAAATTTAAGTTTTACTATTTAAAATAAATTTCTCACAACTAAAAACTTTAATAATTTCTAAAAAGAATGAAAAAGTGCTTCTTTTTTTTTTTTTTTTAAAAAAAAAGAAAAATGAGTAAAAGTTAAACAACACAGTAAAAACATAGCCCTTGATTGTTTTTAAAGAGATATAAGCAATTTTAGAAAACTTTATAATAAATTATAAAAAATATTAGGAAGTTGAAAGCTAAATAATGCTGATATTGAACTTGACCATTTTATAAGGTATGAGATTCAACTGTTGCAAAGCATTAAAATAAAAGTAAGATTAAAAATGATTAAAATCTTCATAAAGATGAGAGCGACTGTAAATGTGTATTTTTTGCATGTGATCAATATTTTTTTCCAGTTATTTATTAGATTATTAGAAGATGAAATTTTACTAGTTTTATTTTAGAAATATTAAAGCAAATCATAGTAAAAGTGGAAAAAAAACTATAGCTTAATCACGCCAGATTAAAATGAGATAAAAAGTATTGTTTTAACGTTTTTGGGGGTGGGGGGGTTATACACTTCTATTTATAAAATTTGCATCTTGTTTGGTGTCAAAGTGGAATAAATGAGAAAAAGAAGTTCAAAATATTTTAAATGCCATAAAATTTAACACAGAAAAATTTAATTATGCGAAAGAAAAATATTAGTAAAATAAAATGAAATAAAATTTTTGATAGAAAGTAAATTTTAGGTTTTTTTAATACAGACTTTTGTGTGAAAAAGATTTTTTTTTCAGGAAACTTCAAATATAAGTTTGTTTATTTTGATAAATAAATCAAGATAAAAATTGGTTTCAAAAATTATAAAACTTTAAGAAATACAAGAATTTCATAAAAACAAATTTAAGTTTCATAAAAAGAATGTTTGCTTTTTAAGTCCCTGTTACTGAAAAGAAAATTTATTTTTGTCTATGTTGTATGCCATGTAAACAAAGATCTTTTCAATAACCAAGACTAAATGATTTTATGGATTTAAACTATTATAAAATCAAATGTAATTTAACTGCCTCACCACAAGGACAATTTGTAACACAAGCTTAATTTTTTTATGTTAAGAAATCAAATGTGACATTGGTAGGAATTCCATACATTCATTTTTCTTTTCTTTTTTATAAATTAAAAAAAATAATAAAAATTATCTTAAAAGGAGCCTGGCAAGCAACATGAATTCATTTTTTGTTTATATTATATAATTTTGATTATAATTGTTAAATTAATAATTCATAATATTAAATAGGTGAATTAACAAGGTTTAGAAAGAAATTAAAAAATAAAAATTTTATTTTGAACTGAAACAGACTTTAAACTAGTGAACTTTATGGAAAGTTCAAGAACTGAGTAGAAACTTGCACATTTCTTTTTTTCTTGTTTGTTACACAAGTAAAAGAAATTTACATCATACTCAGGTGTTATTATGATCTATAAATTTTAGTTTTACTAATAGTTTAAAATCAATAAATATTCATATCTTTTTATTAGTAGTACCAGGAATGGAAAATTAAGTTTTTAACAAAGAAAAAACTCCAAAGAATACTTCTTGAAATCAGAAACTAGGTTAAAATTCCTCCAATTCCAACACCCTAAAAGTTCTGATATTTCTGAGTCTCGATTCCAATTAATTGTCCCATCACTAGTAGAAATGCATTTACATGTCAGTTTAACTTAATTCCCTGTTCAATTCAAAGGTTTCAATTTGTCTTTGATAGTTACCAGTGTACCCATTTCATTCTTAGACTTTCATTTTTAATAACAATCTATTTATTTTTATTCTGTTAACCAACCAACTTAGAGACATTAATAATGAAATTGAAGTATCAGTTACTCAACCTTCCAAAAATCATTAGTAGTTGCTTTTTATGGTGACACAGTATAAGCAAAGCTTATTGCATTGGGGTTATATACACACACACACACACACACACACACATATATATATATAATCCTTTAACTTAATGGAAAATGAAGAAATCACTCGGGCCAAAGCATTAGAATATTGATATAATTCAGGTATGCAGATATTCTCTTTTTTTTTTTTTCAACAAGTAGGTAAAACACTATATTCTATACATGGAATGAAGCTACACACAGTATTAACTATAATATAAAAAGTCCACAACTGTAATGCATCATATAGTGCTTTTTTATATACACTGTATTGCATTAAAAAAATCACTATGGGTTTGTTCCTATCATTTACAATCTGTTATGTTTGGGTCGGTTTACTCTTGCTTCAAGTTTGAGTTCTCCAAGTTCAGATGCTCTAAGGAATTTAAATTTGTATCTAATGTTGCTTGACATTGGAAACTTAACGAAATTTTTTCCTTTTTATTTTACAGAGAGATACAACACATACGTGACCCTTAAACTTCAAAATGTGAAGTCCACAACAATTCAGGTGAAGGGGAATAATCCAAGCTGGGAACAAGATTTCATGTTGTAAGTACACTAGCCCATTGTTCATTTTTAATTCTTTTTTAAATTTCCATTACTTTTATCTTTTTAACAGCATTGTAATTATTTTAAGATCTTGTTTTATATATATAATATATATATATATATATATATAGTTGTTAAAAAAAATTCTCAGCTAGAATCACTTCCCAACATTCATAATCTATTCCGTCGCATAAAAGTTTTATTTATTAAGTGAAAAAAGAATCTTTATAGAATCTCATTTTTTTCAAATTCTTCTGCCATCTTTCAAATTCATGCTTCTGTTTTACCAAAACCTTAGAATTGTTCTTTGCTAAGAATAATCAAGTGCCTTTTATAACCATCTAGCAATTAAATTTTCTGTTTTCATTAATAGAATTTTATAAAGACTAGAATAAATGGTAATCCAAATTATAAATATGGGGTAATAAGTGTAATGCTTGTCAGCCAAGCTATAATCATTTTTTCCTGATCACCAAAGAAATATGCAATATAGCGGTATTCCAATAGGACTTTATGCTCTTTCTTTTAACTAATTCTGAATTTTGTCATTTGCTGCCTTCATTATTGATCTGTACAAGTACTTCTCTTAATTGTTTGGTTATGTGGAAGAAGCTTATTTCTTTGCATGTTACCATACATCACTTTCTTTGGTTGAAGACCATTGCAATTTGTTGTAAATTATTCACTTTTCATTGCTTGTCACAGTTTGTTTTAACAGCAAAACACACACACACACACACACACACATATATATATATATATATATATATATATATATATAAAAATAAATTATATGAAAGTCACATATCAAAGCATATAACTAAGCTGGTGCAAGTGGGATTTTCAGTATGTTGGTTATTTTCAGTGGTGTGTAATTATTCCCTAGTAATGCCCTTATTTAAACTGGTCTACACAGCCAGTGAGCTTTGTGAAACTTCACAAACCACTTTTAACACATTTAATCATTCACAGTAACTTCTCCATAAACTTCACAAATATTTTTTCATATGAGTTACATTTTTACATTTTTATTAAAATAAGAAGGATATCAAATGTTGTTTATTTTCTATCATCTTCAATGTTAATCAACAATAAAAAAAAATATGTTAACTTTGATGAAATTTTAAGATGCAGAATAAGGGTTTTCACAATACAATATATCTGGTCAGGTACACCGGCTATTCATCTCAAGGTTCTTGACAAAATCCAAAGAAGGATCTGCAATGTAATCAATCCTGACCTGGCATCTTGACATCAGTCACTTTCTCATCAATGTGACATGGCTTCCCTCTCTTTTCTAAAAATATTTTCTTGCTTACTGCTCTGACAAGCTTTTTTCCCTGGTGCCAAGCAACTAGATTGGCATCTAGATCCCACCCTTTTACTGTTGAATTAGGTAAATGTAACCACCACTTCTACTCCAACAGTTTCTTTTCTCAAACTTCCTGCCTCTGGAACTCCCTTCTGTTTCCTTGCTTCCCTGATAACTACAATCTTCAAAAATTTAAATGCAACATCAAATGCCATCTTCTATCTCATTGAACCCTGTTCAGCTTTTATATTTTCCTCAGTCCCCCCCCCTATACCCAGTCTTTTCTCGCACCTTCACTTTCTGTAACTGCCTGTGTATTAGTAGCATTCCCACCTTGCTTGGGGTGAAATGATAATAAAAAAAAAAAAATTAAAAAACCAAAGAGGATTACTGGGTGTGGAAGAATTAGAAAGCAGAAACATTACTAAGGAATAAAAACAAAAGATGTGTAATCAGGAAAACAGTAGACAGTAATTGATATTGCATTTAAATTTTTGAAGATTAAAGTTGACTGGAAAGCATAGTCAGAAGAGAGTTCCCAAGCAAGAAGTGCAAGAAAAGAAACTGATAGCATAGAACTTATGGTTACATCTGACTAACTCAACTGTCGCTAATCTAGTACTTCACTTAAATTCATAAAATCTAGGTATCACAGTGAAGAGCTCATCCAAACAGTTATGAAAGTCTTTATAGAAAAGACATCGAGAGGCAGCCTTATGGCAGTGAGAAAGTAACTGAAGCCGAGATTCCAGATCAGGACCAATAATATTGCTAATTCTTCTTTGGATTTTATTGAGGATCTCTAGACATAATAGCAAGAGCACTAGGTCATCATAATAAATCATATCTTTACCTTGAAAACTAAAACATTAATCACATTAACTTTTAGTAATGATGCTGCTTCTTATCCAATTTGATGGACCTTTTAGCTAGTCACATAGGCAAAATTGTTGTTTGTAAGTGTCAAAAAAGTTTGTGAGGGAGGGGGGATCAAAAGGATGCATAAATATTGATGTTATTCCAAACAAGTGTAAACTGTCAGATTTCAAAGTCCTATATTTTATAATTGAATTGTAAATCAAAAATATATTGACTAAATGGATACAACTAAGGACACTTCACTAATTGGCTAGGGATTCTTCATTTTGGGTTATGTTTTCTGAATTAAATAATTAAAAAAAGTTTCTTTTATAAAGTTAGTAATGCCAACAATATAAGTTGAATTAAAAATGGAGCACATCACAGGTGAGTCATTTGATAGAACTGCTACTAACACAAGTTTTACAGCAGTGTGGTAAAACATGAGATAGTCCTACAATTTGGATACATTTAGCACTTTGCTCATGCCCTTAATTTGGCATCAACAGATATGATCTCAAATATTCTGCCAATCCCATCTTGATCAGGCTACACCATTCAACAGTGATATTGTTTTTAGAAGTGGACAAGAGCATGATCAACGAACAAAATGTTTTATATTATCTATATTGTATTTTTCTGAGGATTACCAAGTTCTGTTGGCCTTTAAATACTGAAAATGTTCAGATTTCTTATTTATTGCTTTTGAGAGGCTCCAGAAAGAATTATATTGCTGTTTAGTTTCCCTATTTTTATTTGTTGAAAAATACTACTTGGTTTATGCTGATTTGTCAGATTTCTTCAAAACTATTTTTTTCTCATTTACTCTCTTGGTGTACTCACTTCAGGCATTGTAACTTCTTTCAAACTTTGTAGAAGGTAGCATAATATTGATGTGTGCAAGAATTAGATCTCTATAAAACTTAATTTTAATAGAGAAATTTTATCATTGCCTTTATTAGTTGATTACAATATTATGGAATTTTTAAAAGGACTCATTGTCTATATATTTTCTATTAAGGAGGTTAAAATAAGACCAAATGAAAATTTACTTATATATGCATACAGAGTAATGTTTAATCAGTGACATCACTTTTGATACACAAATATGCCTCTTTTGACTAGATGAAAAACAATCCAGGAAGGTTTTCCAAATCTGTTACTGGTTCACAATGGTTTATTAGGCTTCTACAGTGGGATGGCTTTCCTTCAGTGGGACCCCATTTATTCATTATTCAAAGTTTGGTCGTGCAAATAAGAAAGTCTTTTGAAGATAATACTATTCTATCCATTACAGTTGAATTTTTGCAGCATAGGTTCAACACTCTCTGGCTGAATCTAGAATCTTGCTGTTAGTGATGAAGTCACTCCAATATACTGCATGAATGTTGTAGAGACTATGCTTTTCAAAGCACTTGAGTAGGCACAGATGACTTTAATATAGGAGTCAAAATTTGGTACTATATAGAAGGGTGGTTTTTATCTATAAAAATAACTCTACCAAATAAATGACAGTCTAATTATAATTTTATTATAGCTATGGATATATAGAATTGGTAAATAGGCACAAGGTGTTGCTGAAAAGTGCTCAGCTTAACCCGCTTTCCAGAATCTGACAAAATGACCAAAAAGTAAAATTTGTACAATAGGAACATATTTTTAATGACTTAGACAATTTTCTAGTTTAACAATGAGTTACAAATTAGATCAAGTCTGTTATATTTTATCACTACCAATGATGAGCTAATAACTGCTATTTAGAAATTTTTGTAGACATCTATTGGCTATTACTTTATTATCTTCCTGGCATTTGTGTTGTTAACAGCTTTTTATTTTTAGTTTATTATATTTTGTAAGCAAAAGGCTGTGCATAACATCCTTGATGTATTGTAGAAATAACTGTATTTACAATTTAATGTTAAAAGCTAATCCCCCATACAATTCTGTTGCAAAGATTAAAAAAAAAATTTTCTTCAAAAATGAAATCTGTTACAACCCTCACACATTTGTGCTTACCAACACATGCTGATACATAGTTGCACATTTATATATGCATAGATGAACACGCATGCACACATCTAACTCATACTTTCTTTGTCACTTTTATGCATACAGACATCAATAAACACTTGATATATTTAACAGACTATCAATATTAGTGAAGCATATATGTACATACTGTAAGTGAAGCATTTACATATATGAACATTTGAGCATTTACATAGACTAAATTTATATTATATCCACACAGAGATTTTTTTTTGTTTTACTATACAGTCAAATCAAGCAGCCTCTGGTTTTTCTCTTTGTTTTTTTTCTCTTCAAACATCTCTTGTTGAATAAGACCAACTGCTACTTATTTATACCTGTCCTCTCTGCTATCAAGTTCTTTTCCCTCTTTATATTTTACACATATGAATTGTTCTACTTTGCATAATTTGTAACACATTAACATGATAGTGCAATATTTTATTTTCTCCTCTTGTATAAAGCTTACTTCTTTAGTGTATTCAGATTATGTACACATCTGTTAAGTTTGTTTACAATGTTTCAATCAATAAAATTTCAAGCTTTCTCAGGTAGAATTGAGAGCACAAGGAAATAAAAAAAATTTTCATGTTAGTCTATATTTTTTCTTACACTCTTTCTTTGATTTCACTAATTATTGGTATACCTCCACTTTTTTAATTATCAGTTATTTAACTCCCATTAGTTATTCAATAATTTACTCCTCTCCATTATCTAAACCTCTTATTGAAGCATATTACAATTGTTTTTACATTATAAAATTTTTTAATGTAATGTTATATATATATATAACAACAGCCTGAAATAAGTTATTTAGTTATTTGTAATTAAACATTTCACCCCCAAGGAAGGCAATAAAGCCACTAAGATGCATGGGGGTTACTGAATGTTAAAGAATATGAGAAAAAAAACACTATTAAGGAGAGAACAATAAAAGAACAAGAATCAAGAAGACAAAAGATAACAATTGACTTTGGATTTAAATTTTTCAAGACCAAAGTTAACTGGGAAGCAAGAAACCAGAAGAGTTCCACAAGCAAGAAGTGTGATGGAAGAATCTCTTAATATAAAACATATTTACATCTCACCATTTCAGTTGTGAATTGATGAGACCTTGCTGTCAATCTAGTACTGCACTTAAATTAAAGTTTAGGTACCATAAAAGAAAGTTATCAGCACAATTACATTGAAAGTATTTATAGAAAAGGCACAAGGAAGCTACATTATTATGGTAGGGAAGTAACCAAAGCTGAGATGTCAGGTCAGAACCAATAACATTGCAGATTCTTCTTTGGATTTTATCAAGAATATCTAAATATTTAGCAGGAGCACCAGACCAGATGTTGCAGAAATATTTAAAGCAAGGATAAATGGTAGACTGAGATATGTAGATTGTGGAGGAAGAAATTATCTAGCATGACACAGTGAACCAACTTTCTTAGCAACAGACTTAGCAATTGATTCAATATAATCTTTCCACTTTGTGTCAGCAGAAAATCTTAGTACAAGAAGGTGCGATGAGTCACTCTCCTGGAGGTTAGCATCAGCCATGTTGATGGCAGATAAAGACTTCTCTCAGCTGATTAAAAGAGAGGAGTTTCATTTTGGAGGCATTCAAATTAAGTTATTTCTTGTCCCAGTTAACAACAGATTGTAAGTCATTATTTAGATCAGCTGCCAATTTGATCATATTGAACTGATCCAACCTACTAATTAAAATGGGAAATTGTTGTCATCAACATAGATACCAAGTTGAGAACTGATGACCTCAAGAAAGTTGTTGATAAAAATTAGAAACAATGAAGGTCCAAGGATAGAGCCCTAGGGAACACCAGCATTAACACAAAAAGGTCTAGAAGAGTGGCCATTCAAGACAATTTTCATTTCACAATTTGATAAGAAAGACTAGATGAGTTCAAAAATTTGTTCATATTTACCATAGCCTTTCAACTCTGTCAAATGACTTTAAAATATCCACAGCAACATCCTTAGCTTCATCATTCTTATCTAAATTTACACTTTCAGCAATAATCGTTAATACATCAGCAGTTGACTTAAAGAAGTGAAAGCCATATTGCTTATCTAAAAAGGGCTCTGCAAGGTGAGATGCTTAAACAATTCAGAGTTAATTAGAGCCTCTAGTATTTTGCTAAAAAGAGATAGAAAGCCAATAAGCCTATTGAAGGATCATACTGTTATCCTGTGTTCTTAGACTGGAACTACAGAAGATTTCCAGCAAGCAGGGAAGCAACAAAGAATTTATTGTAGTGTTTAGAGAGAACAGGAGCCAATTTAGAAGCACATTCAAGAACTATTGCAGGGATATAAAGTTCACATGCTTTGTGAAAATCCAGTTTAGAGATCATACCATGGACATAGTTCTATACATATCACTCAATAGTGCCTCAGTTCTAACTAGTAAGTCAGACAATGATACTCCAGATGAGTCAAGAGTAGAATTGGAAGAGAATTTATGAGCAAAACATTCTGCTTTATCAGCAGATGTTAACATCTCAAATTGAATGAAGAGAGGAGAGATAGAAGACTTACAATACAGTATTACAGTGCTGCCAGTAGTCACAACCAAATTTGCTAGAAACTATACATTACCTCATTCTATCAACAAACCCAGTCATGGGTGTCAGACAATTTCTGTGACCACATCTGACCACCTAACTCCCCTGACTGCAACCTCCTTGATTATTATGTGTGGGACACAGTTGAGCAAGAGGCCAACAAAACTCATTGTAACACCAAAGATGAACAAAAGTCAAGTATTATGGCAGCATTCATCAACTTAAACAAGGAGACCATCCAGAAGAGTTGCAGGAGATTCTGAAGTTGTCTGGAGGACATGGTTGAAGCCAATGGCGTTTTTTTTCTTTAATAAAATTACTCTTTAGTATTCGTTTTGTGTAATTTTGACAAACATATCTGTTAAAGTGAGATGTCGGTGTTATTTTCATTTTTGTCTAATTTAGATGAGTTTATCCATCGCAGTATGTGTGTATATATATATATATATATATATATATATATAAGTATTAATGCATTTGTGATATTTTTTTAATTTGATATGTAAATGAAAAATATTGCCCCTCAGCCTGGATATCTTATTTGGGGAAATGTACAGAAAAACTAAAAACACTGATTTGTTCTAACACCTCCATAAATTACATTTTTTCTTAAATAATCAATTAATAAATATTATCATAAGTGTTTTAAATCTTTTAATATCTAAATACAAATATCCTCTGGATATATTGTGTAATAAACATTACCATTCAAGTTTCTTATTAGAAAGATTCAAATCATCTTCACTTGTTCAACTTATTCTAAAAAAGGATTTTCATCAAACAGAATTGCTTATTTATTCAGTAACTCAAGAGCTTTCAGCTTTTTCACTTGCTTCAAGAAAAAAAATGATGTGACTGAATATTAGCTTTTTTTTTCTTTCTTCCATCTTCTAAATATCACCAGCAGTGTAAGCATTTATTTTAGATAGGGTACAAAAAGAAATCCCCAAAGAATAGCTAATTCCAAATTTTTAATAATATTGATTCCTTGTGTGCAGTAAATAAAAATAATTATGATGGTTAAACTTACTCCTCATATTAGAAGAGTAAGTTCTGTTATAATTTTTTTTATTTTATGTCCATAGCATAATGTATCTGATGATAAACCTTCTTGTTTCAGGTAAGTTGAAATCCTTTTACTGTTAATATTTTATATATTAATAGTATGTTGACAGTATCATCCAGCCTGACTAATCTCATAGTTACAAACCTCTGTGACTTGTTTATTTCTGTTTGGTCATTTTGTGCTTACAACATTCCCAAATCCAGTTTATGCTATGACAGCTTGACTTTAACTCTTTCAGATTGAATTTACTAATGCTAGTTTCACATTGGTTTAGTTTTGTTTTTTGTTTTTTTTTTTTACTTTCTAATTTCCAACTTAGATAGTATGGTAAATATATCGCTTAATGTTAAACTTTCTCATTAGTTTTAATTTCATTAATAGCATTGTACTTATATAGATTATTTTATGCATAAAAATAGTCACTTGTTTAAAAAATAATTTTATACTATTTTTGAATAACAGTATGCATTCTGGAAAATTTAATTCTTAGTGTTAAATTAAAATATCACTTGGGTCTATTTCTGTGTAAGCAAAAGTAGGTGACTGAATTGTGATTGTGACCTCAATACTGTTATGCCTACAAGTAGAACAGTCAATCTGTATACAGGCTAGTACAGCTACTGCTACTCTCACTACTATCTTCATTGGTAGATCCATCAGTGGATTCATTGGTTCTATTGATTTTTGTAACTTAGACCAGATATAGTGAATGTAATAAATAGCTCCATTCTTTGGCAATACCAGTCACTGTAGTGGAAAATCCTTTTTTAATTGCTTAAAAACATATATTTAGCTATATGTCTATCCAAAAATAAATTAGGGCCTGTTCAAGAAAAATTACATCAAAATAAAGATATTAGTATCCAAGAAATCTTTGCACTATTTTTAAATCTTAATCCTTTGTTAATCTATAGCTCAATTTTTAATAATTTGAGAAAAAAAAGGATAACTGAAAATTTAAGGTTTTCACAATAAATTTGGAAAGTATAAACTTTGTCAGGTATATGCAAAAAATCACTTTTATTATTGGTTATGTTTATATCACATTTCAAAATTGCATTAAATGTGTGTAAAACTTCCCAGCTCACCTTTTTGTTTTCAAGTTGTTAAATGGTACTTACAGTACATTATAATGGTATAATATTGACATTCAAATATTGATTTTATCTTTATATCATAAGTACTTTGAGATTAATTGAAAAATAAGTGCTTTGATGAAAAATCATTAAAATAAACAATGATGAAAACATTTCCAATCTATTGGCCTTCATATAAATAATTTATATCAGTTTTTGTTAAATTTATTAATTCTTTCAAAACTAATTTATTCTCCCTCTTTCATATATATATATATATATAAACTCTTAAAGTTATTTTCTTTCAATAAAGTATAGTACTATTAGCAATTATTCCTTTACTCTTATCAAAACCTTCTTAAAATCTGTCTGATTTTATTTTTAAGTTTCCTTCTAAAATGTTCTATTCATATTGCATTCTTTTGTCACCTTTAGTTTTCTTTTTAAGAAATTGTCACTTAAAATTGTTGCCTTTGTTGAAAGTTTTTCTATGATGCATCATGATTTCTAAAATAAGCAGATAAATATTTTTCAACATGTTTGACTAGAGAGGAATGACAGCATTATATTTTAATGCTGAATCTCTCATTTTCTTGTTCAATCCTCTTATGTCCTAAAGCATTTTCTGTTTCTGAACATATCTTCTTTCTCAATTATTCATGGCTTCATATCTATACTTATCTTTTCATGCCTATACTTCAGCTAATTATCTTTGTTGTATACTCTGAACTTCTGTACTATAATGATTTTAATTACTGCTCCTGCCTTTTGTCTTTGTTCACTGTTTATCCAGACAGTTTCACTTCTGCAGGACCACGTTATCATCTACAGACTTTGAGAAATACCTATTTTCAGATTCTCTCAAAATAAATGAGGAGTGGCTTGCTGAAAATTCATCAGCCCAACCCACTTTGCAAAATATCTTCTTTTTTTCTTTTTAATGGCACTTTTTTTGATTGGATCAAGAAGTTTTCAGCACCCTTCTTGTATATGTATTAGAGGTGTGTGTACTTGAGACAGCATTTGTATCTTTATAAGCAAGAATGCATATATATATATATATAATCTCATGGCCCGATGATTGCATCTAGCATGAAACAGACTGTCGCCTCTAAGTGTTGACTTCTATGCTCAATTTTATATTATATATATATATATATATATATATATATATATATATATATATATATAAGATTACTTTTAAATATCAATTTTATCCTGACATCGATATTTATTGGTAAAATTTCCAGTGCTTTAAAACCACAGCCAAGAAACATCAACATCAGCATAAAATTGATATTTAAAAGTAATCTTTTCATATAATATGAATATTATTAATACTCAATTCTCAATATTTTTAATATTGAGCATAATGTATAAAAATATCTGGTGTTTCTTGAATTTTAAATATATATATGTGTGTGTGTGTGATATTCAGTTAGCTCTGTAAATAAATAAATAAAAAACAAATGAGCCATTAACTCTACAGTTAGTATTGTAGTCAAAGGCCTGGGAAATATTGAATTTCTAATTAGTAAGAAATACAACAGTTACAGAGTTTTAGGAGAACAAATTACATTTTCTTCAGTTTTTTATTTGAAGTATATTAAAAAGAAAATGTCATTTTAAATCTTTTCCAACGCAGAACATAATTGATATTTTCTTGCTGCAAGAAAAAGTAAAAAGAACTATTTTGATACCACATTTCATTTGAGCTTTCAAGGTTGATTAAATAATTCCTTGTCAAAACACCCTTTTTGCTCATGGTGTACATCATGGTACATACTTGCACCTACTTCATCACTACAAATAGCTTTAGGGATTAATTATTGAGCTTCTTTTTTACCAGATTGTCTATTCAAGCCATAATTTTAACCAAAATAAAATCATTACTCACTATTTTGCATAAATTTTTGATACACAGCAAAGTCAGTCACTTATGCACAAGTACTATGACCTATATTGCTGCAGCATGTCATTCTATAAATAACATAGGGTATTTTCCACTACTGATCCAAGTGCTGCACAATTACTATAACCTAATTTATGATATTAACCTGGCCAAACTGGTCACCACTGTGTGATATTAGCATATGAATAGTGTGGCACATGCTGACAAGGATAGTAAAAATAAAAGTAGTTGTTTATTTACTAATTAGATTTTTAAATACCGGTTTGATTATTTTCATGATGAATAAATGGAATGCTAGCAAACTTGGTGATGCACACTTTCAGCAAAATACAGAGCTGAAGAGCCAGCTTTCTGTGATGTTTTTTTATCATGATGGCACTAAATTATTTTGCAGGTTTTGTCAACACACCTTAGATTGGACTCTGAGAGAGACACTTGTGGATAATCAGAAATTACTGAAGCACAAAAAAAAATAAAGATGCCTATATAAGTAGGCTATATATTTGTATATTTTATTGTTTACACACAAGTCTCTGTTTTTCACATATTTTTATGATTTTGAAACAAAAATGGAAAATTGAAATTTACCATCATGGAAGAACATGGAATTTGATATTTTTGAACACTGAGAACTTGCTACACTAAATTTGATTAATAACCTGAAAAAACCACTGTAAACAAAACTAACTTGATGTTTATGAATGACTAATGATTTTCAGTAGTCTATCAAGCACTTAGCACTCTATATCTTTATGTTGGCAGTTTTACATAATTATTAGTAGTAGGCTTGTCTCTTAGCCTCTAACATTTGAGCCTTCCCAATAGGAATAAAACATCAGCAGCTTACAGAGCAACTACTTTAGCTATAAACGACAAAGAATATTTAACCTAAAAATATTAACAAATGTTGAATGACATTATCAAAATAATCATATAGTCAAAGTCTAAAAGGCACACTCTAAGGCTCCACATCGGTGACACAGGCTGACTGTTGTTAGAAGAAAAAGAAAACAAGCTAAAAATTGAATTTTTTTCTCTTGGTCTCCTAGTTGTACAATTTTATTGAGTGAATGAAACAAATACCAATTTATTAATTACCAAGTCACATTATCACCAAAGATTGATTTTTCTTTTATGTTCATGAGAATCGATACAGTGTCTGCATAGGATTCACCTGGTAGAGCCTATAATCCTTAAAATGTCACCTGTTAAGATTTTTAAAATAACACTTTATAAAGGGCTGCTGGAAAGTTTTGAGTCTAACCAAGAAGAGATGCTATAAGAAATTCAAATGTTTTTTTCAATTGATCAGATTTTTTTAAGTGAGAAGGGACAAGAACTTTTCTTTATACTTGATGACAATGGCAGATGTGTAAAAACTATACATTGCTAAATCTTATTTTTTTTATTAATTTGTGATGAAAACATTACTTCATTTATGAAAGCATATCTAAATTTCCTATTTTGCTCCTCTGTTTTTAGGCTAAAAACTGGTTATTTTAAAATAACAAAAAAATTTACTGTCTCTTTTATCATTACATAAGTGCTGACCAAACCTATTTTAATTAACTTTTGTTATTCATGTGAAACACATTTGTCAAATAGGATTTGTAGAGTAATTGGCCATGGTTGAATGTAATTGGCAGAAATGCCCAACAAACAGAATTGACAAAGCTTACAATAACAAAGAAAAGAACTGAACAAAAATAATACTAAGCAAACAATATATGCAAGACAAAATTATACAAAGCAACAGTAATGAGGCAAGAAAGTTCGCAAATTAAGAATGGTGTTAACACTCAAAAGGGATACAAAGAAATGATAATAGCGTTCTGAGTTGAAGACAAGAAAGAACAGAACTATCTTATTGACTCAGAAGAAATCCCAGCATGCACCTATATGTTTTGTCTATAAATTTGAGGAAGGGATGTTTTTGCAGTCATTTACTATTGGAACCAACAGGATTACTTGTATCACCCTCGGGCAAACATCAAAATAACATCAAGGTTGATATAAAAGACTAGGAAATAACACAATATTGATTCCATAGATTGCAGTGGATTTTTAATATGATCATTGGTTAATTTCAATGAAAAGTTACAATAGAAAAATTGCTTTCTTTGTACATTTTTTTAAATCTCATCCTCCATGCAAAGCAGTAAAGTCACTAAAACGCAAGGGGGGTTACTCTGTGTGGAAGAATAAGTAAAAAGAGAAACATTAGGGAGTGAAAAGAATAGAAGAGTAATCAAGACAGTAGATAATGATTGACATTGCATTTACATTTTTTAAGATCAAAGTTGGCTGGAAAACATGCAGCCAGAATATTTCCTTGAACAAAAGGTGTAAGAAAAACGGTTAGCATAGAACTTATTTACATCTAGCTAATTGTGAATTGATGAGACCTTACTACCAATCTAGTACTGCAATTAAATTCATAAAGTCTATTACCATGAAAGTATTTAAAGAAAAGACACAGGAAACTACATTCTGGTGGTAGGAAAGTGACTGAAATTGAAATGCCAGGTCAGGATCAATAATATTGCTGATTCTTCTAAGAATCTTTTAAATATATTGTAGGAGCACTGGATGAGATGTGACATCAATATTCAAAGCATGGACAAATGGTAGACTTATAAATATGCAAGATAGATACTGGTGAGAAAAATTATTTAGCATGACACAGTGATCCAACTTTCTTAGCAACAGACCAAATAATGGATTGAATATTGTCTTTCCACTTATATCAGCTGAGAATGTTAGACCAAGAAGGTGCAACAAGTCACTCTCCTGGAAGCAGAAAGGGGCCTTTAAGGTGATTAATAGAGAGGATTTTTGTTGCTTGCCCTAGTTAACAAAAAACTGTAGGTCATATTTTATATCACCTTCCAATTTCATCTTATCGAACTGATCAAAGTTATTATTAAAACAGGAGTAAATGGTTTTGTCATCAGCAAAGATACCAAGTTGAGAACTGATGCCATCAGGAAGGTTATTGATAAAAATTAAGAACAAAGTAGGTCCAAGGATAGAGCCCCAGGGGACACTTGCATTAGTACAAAAAGATCTAGAAAAGAGGCGATTCTGGACAAAAAAAACTGAATCGGTTCAAACCTTTGTTCAGATATACTATGCCTTTCAACTTGTGAAGAAGACCAGTATGTAAAACTCTGTCAAATACTTTCAATGTATCCAAAGCAACAGCCCAAACTTCACCATTTTTATGTAAACCTTGATAGACTCCTTCAGTAATAATTGTTGGTACATCAGCAGTTGACCTAGAGAAGTGAAAGCTATATTGCTTGTCTGAAAGTTCCGCAAGGTGAGATGCTTAACCAATGCGGAGTTACTTAGTGCCTCAAGTAGTTTACCAAAAAAAGAGGTAGTAGGCTAATAGGTCAGTAGTTCAAGGGATCAGATGATTCACCCAAGTTCTTAAAGACTGAGACAATTGAGGAGGATTTCCAAGCAGGAAAGCAATAGAGGTATTTATTGTACAGTTTAAAGAGAACAGGGGCCAGTTCAGAAGCACATTTCTGAAGGACTATTACAGGGATACCATTAAGTTCACATGCATTGATTTGCTAATTAATTGATCCACTTTATCTGTTATTTGAAAGTGCCTGTGCATAGTCACAAAGTGTCATATTATTGTTTGAAGCTCCTGCTATTTATTATTTGATATCCAATTTATCTATAAAATACCCAGAGCATGTCTCACTATTTTACCAGGCCTAGCTAGTATAAATACATGAATTCTCTTAATACTGACTCTCTAAGAAACCCATCTACTCATGAAAATGCATGCAGAAAGAGATAGATAGATAGATATATATATATATATATATATATAT
The DNA here is from genome assembly GCA_964036315.1 of Acanthosepion esculentum. NCBI lineage: Eukaryota > Metazoa > Mollusca > Cephalopoda > Sepiida > Sepiidae > Acanthosepion > Acanthosepion esculentum. Next base: position 102,938,930 of record OZ038486.1, read on the forward strand.
ATATATATATATATATATATATATACAGGGTGCTCAGAAAGTCATTATGCACTTATATTTTTATTAACAGACTTGTTTCAATATAGAACACAGGAGGAGAGTATCAATGATAATTATAAATAATGTTGAAAGTAAAGCTCGTTAGCATCAATACAGTCACTTTTCATGATCAATTGCTTTCAGTTTTTGTACCACTATGTATTTTGTATGGGAAGAGTTTTCATTTTTGTCTGATGGCATTAGGAGCAGTTCCAAGACCAATATATTGCTGCTGCACTAACTTTTATAATGATTTTCTTGGACTCTGCTGCATACTGTCAGAAATATCCAACAGCTTTGCTGCCCTTCCACAACATTTGTCATCGTCCACTGATCCTGTTTCCAGAAATTTATCAACAAGGTTACGAATTGCATTGTGATGTAGAACAGATGTATCTGAAAATTCATCAGCAAAACTCTGTTGCACCAAATCTGTATATCTACTACCTTCTCCAAATATATGTTCTTTAGATGTTAAAACCATTTTGGGGTAAATCTAAAAACTATGATGAAAAAGTGCACAGCAATTTTCTGAACGCTCTGTACTACTGAATTCTCTTGACTGCTTTCTGTTACAGCAGAAGTTCATAAATGCTATTCATGTTCCTTTTTGATAAATAATATCTGAAATTGAAAAACCAGACATTTTGAAGTTTGTCAATTACACTTATATATTTGAATTGAAACTTTTCAGATTTTTCATTATCAGTTCAATCAATGTTATATGATTGAAATGTTTTTGTATGTCCTGACTTGTAATTTGTGTTATTTTATCAATGGAAAACCTACAACTACATAAGTAAATTGGTCATGATATCATGAATGGCTTCTTCAAAAATGTATAAGTGCGTGGATCATACACAGTAATTTGGTTCTAAAAGAGTTACTTGCTTGGGAATTTTTTTTAGAAACTTATCAGTTTCTTATATGCTCTGATTGATGAGACAAAATAGACTTCAGAAAACTTTTGCAGAAGATAGTTGAAAATGAAATATTTAAGACAAGGACATATAAAAGATTTTTTTTCTTTTTCAAATCAGTAACTGCATAAATAAGTCAGTGAATTTTTTTTAAAAATATTTACATTTTAATTACTTTACAATCTATCAAAAAATTTCTCAAATATTTTTAGTATAACAGGCATTGAATTTTCTTTACAAATAACAATAATCTTGGTTTAAGTCTTGATCTCTGAATTGTATGTTTGTTTAGAATTTATTATGGTTATCTGATTTTGAGAATTTGATGGAAAATAAGCAAATAAAGGCATCTTAAGGAAAAGAAAGTATTGCCATTTTTGACAGTGTGTTTACCATTTTGCTTAATAACACATCTTAGGTAAGATACCTGTTGTGGCCTTGTTAGGACCAGAAATAAAGACACAAAGAGAGGAATTGATTTAAACAAATATATTAACAGAAACAGTAATACAAACATATACAAACGAGTGTTACAACAAGAATGTTCAGTCCAACTATCAGAGATGACTGCTGGAACTTCGCTCTCCAAAAGGCAGTACCACCTCCTATTTATAGTTGGGAGAGTCCATGCATGCATGGGTAAATTACCATAACAATACCATAGCTCACTTTCTTATCTGGTTGCATATCTGAAGTCATTTCTTTCACTTAAGAGATTATCAAGTGTGTCTTGTTTATCCTTCTTTCTCGATGCCTTAACAATTGAGCTACAATGTACTAACCTCCTTTGACTTCAATTAAAGTATGGTTTATTTTTCATCACTTACAATGTATATGATTTTGCTTGTGGTATTTTTAATGTACTATACTATGACAATTGAAAACCTGGTTCATTATGATAATAGGTAGTTTTAAACAATATATCTTATAACTTTAAGAGTAATTAATATGTCCAACATTTTGAAAACTCAAATTTCTTCAAAAAGACTTAAAAAGATTTGACTAATGTCAAACATAATTTTGATGTTTGAAATCTCAGATATTTTTTTCTATATTTTGGACCATCCACCTGGTATCTGGTGAAAATTTGAATATAAATTGTCTGATGTCTGGATACTTTCAGCTTTTATAAGATAATGGCTTTCTTCCATAATGGCTTATGAAAACTACAAATACTCAGACATTGGACAATTTATATTCAAATTTTTATTGTAAACAAAAAAAAAACAGTAGTCCAAAATATAAGAAAAAAATGTTTAATCCTTAATAAAGAACTTTTGTTAGTCTTTAACTAAACTTGTATAAATGCATCTATATATATATATATATATATAATGATAAAGATTTGTAAATAAAACTTACATATAAAAACCTATAAACTGTATATATAACTATTATTTGTAAGGTATCCAGGTTTGTATGTATACTGATACATACATTTTTGTATATTTTCTTTTGTGGCTTGCAACTTCATTTACAGCTGTCTATTACATTGGAGCAAAAGAACTATTTTTGGCTAACTGAAGTTGTACTGCATCTGGCCAGTTATTATAAACAATTTTTTTGTTCCTGCATTGTAGCTTATCTCAAGCAAAAGAATAGGGGGTAGAAATGAATTTGCACTCTATTAAATAACTGACCAACCAATCAAAACTATTTCTGTTCTATAACTTTGCTTCTGATGCAAATATCTCATTCATCCTCTTTCAAGTGAATCAATTTTATTAAACAAGAGACAATGATATCTGTTTGTTACCATTAACTCTCTTTTCAACCTAAACCACTCATTCAAATGCTAACTTCTCTAGCTTCTTTCTTGAGAGTGATTCATTTAATTTTATTCAATATTGGATCTGATCTAATTCAGTCTCTTCTGACCTTCTCATTCAAAGCTTCTTTCTCTTTCCTTGTATCATGTCACTACTGCTACTGCTTAATTTGGTGCATATTATACATTTTTATATATCCTTTTTTTATACATTTCTTGTTCTCTTCTATTTTTTTGTGCTCATATCACTAATACATGCTCAGTGAGGCTGACCTTTAGCCTCCAAATCTTTTATTGAGAAATTTCTTTTAGACTGACAAAGGATTCTATTACTTCCTACTGAGTTGACATATTTTTAAAATTTCTCTTTAGTTTATTAATTGCAATTTTGCCATTGGATATATAAGTAAAAACATGTTGACAAAATGATCTTTCACTATGTCTATTTCATCAAGATTTCAGAGACAGTAGTCAAAAATGTTCTTTTGAAGTTGTTTTTACTGTCATTTGCTTTGTTTTCTATTTCTGTAAATCTTAGTTATTTTAGTAAATATCAAAACTGTGGTATTAATTTTTAATATCATAGAGTTAAATGTATTCAAAGTACAAATTTGAAATTTATCAGTTTATATTGGAGATCATGCCTGACACCACACTCATTCGGAAATATCTAAACTTCAGATCAATGATTAAAAATGGCTACAGAATTACAAACAAAAAGTGTACTAAATAACAGAAATCATATCACTTGAGACCTACTAACAGCAGTAACAACTAAAATGGATAGTACATGTAACTCAAAGAGAAAATGATGATATAATCAAGATGCTGACATTCCACACTACTTCAAATAAAAGGTTTGGAAGGAATCCCCCCCCAATCAATACTGGAATGAATGATAAGAGTGAACTTGAGAAACCTATTTTCCTGAAAAATTTTATTAAGAGAAAGATTTTATGAATTTCGGCCAAAAATAGGTATAGCTGCTTGGCCAATGAATTCTGAATGTTTCCTTATAAGGAAATGGATAATATTACCATTACTGTATTACCATATGAGTAAAATTACTATTCAACTAGTTATACCATACTATTTATGTTTTACATTTTGTTGATATCTAAAAACAAAGCCCAGCTTAAATGTGAATTCATGCAAATGATTATGGTGTCTTTCCTGTTGCGGAGAAAATTTCTGACATCTAAGAAGAAATCTACTCAAAAAATATCCACTTTATGCTGGATTGCAGAAAAAAAATTGTGTACTGAAATAAGTAACTCTTTTCTGGGATAAAGTCTGTTTTACTAGTCTTGGAATTTTTGAAAAATCCATATTAACTAGTTTAATTGATATTAACTTTTGGAAAATTTCAAGTCCTGTAAAGTTAAAAATGCTTCTGTTAGTGTTCTCAAATTATATATTAAATAAAATCTTTGTTTTAGATTATTTTCAAGGTAAAATCACACGATTTGAATTATAATGAAATCACTATGTTCTGAGTTAAATACAAATCAGGTAAAATGAACTTTGACTAGAAAGATATGGTATAAAGCAGTGCTAGTTAAGCTTACTATTAAACTTCCCCATCAAATTTTCATTTAACATTAAGTTAAGAACTTGTTTTTAAGTACACAACCTGAGATTGTTTTTATATATAAATAACAAAGATGATAATTAGACCATTGAATTTTTATACACTTTCAGATTTCATCATGCAAATTGACACTTTCAAAATGAGATTGATAATAATTAACTAATGTTGGTAAAATTTTCAGTGTTTGTGTGTGTGTGTGTGTATATATATATATATATATATATATATATATATACTAGCTGGATGTTTTCCATAAGAGCTGTCTGTGTGCCATCTGTGGAGTTAGCTTTCAAGACAGGACATCTAATGTAGACCTGTTTAACAGGTGTAATATTGGAGGAATCAAGACTTTCCCCATACAGTCTCAGTTGTAGTGGACTGGTCATATCTTGAGAATGTCTGATGATAGGATACCCAAGATCCTAATTAGTTAGATCAGGGCTACAGGAATGTAGGATACCCATGGCTTAGATACAAAGACAAGCTGAAGAGCAACTTGTCAGCTGTCAATATACTTCATGAAATCCTCAAGCGCTTAACCCATGAGTGGGTATAGTGGAGATCAACATGTTTTAGTGGACTCAGCGGTTTTCACTCTGAAAGTCAGAATCGCCTTCAAGAACTGAGAGCAAGATCTAAAAGGTCAGCCAATCTAACAGTGACCTCATCCTACAATCCTCACTCTTGCTCCACGTGCAGCCTCCTTTGAAAATCACTTGTGGGTCTTAACTGCCACTTAGATTATCGCACAAAATGGATAACTGAATCAGTTGGTTAATTTGTCAGATCCTCATACATTGAAACCGACGGGTGAGTCCATTATATTTATATATATATATATAAACTTATCTACCCTTATTAAAAATACTGATAACTTGTTTCAGGAGGGTCAGCTTTTATTATGCATATTGAAGCATTTTTATTTACAAATAAATCCAAAAGGTTGTAGAAAAATTATATTTAAGACAATATTTTACATACCAGAATAAAATATTTTATTTTACATGTTAATGACTTCTTTGTCATTCTGTTTCATCAGTCTTTTACACATTTCTTTAAATATTTTTACTTTATTTGTAGCAGTTTTTTATTACTTCCCTGATATCCACTTTGTTTAAATATTGTTTCCCATTCTCAAATACATGTCTTCCAATAATGTTCTGAAAGTTTTCTGCCGAGGCTAAGGAAAATGTTCTTTGCAAAGTGGGTTATATTTAGCTTTGCTGAATGTGAAAGAGCATTGTTTTGCAGGAATATACTCTTTAGCTTAGTTTCTTGGTTATGAGCTGTAACACTCAAACAAAAAAATAAGCCTCGTGTCCATGAACTTAGGCTAAGTCTCTGCATTTATCTTAACAATCTCATCATCTTTGAAGGAGCCTATAATTTTACAGCCTACAGTACAAAGCTCAGTACTAGCTCAAAACATTACTCCACCTAACCATTGTTATCTTCTATGTTAGTCGTCTATTTCAATGCATGATCCAGCCTCTCACCTTAGCTATCAAATCCTTCCAGAAGTTCTAGGGCATTTTTTTTTAATTTCAAAGACAATATTTAGTTATTTTTATATAGACTTATTCAACTATATTTGTGCCATTTCATTCCACTACTTTTCATCATCTTTGAGGCAGCGTCATGATTCTATCTTTTTTTTTAATCATTTCACACAAGAAAGGAAACAGTCACTAACATGCAGGGAGTTACTGAGTGTGAAAATGTAAGAAAAACATTAAGGAACAAGAACAATAAATGAACAGAATTTAAGAAGACAGAAGATAACATGTGACATTGCATAAATTTTTGAAGCTCAAACTTGACTGGAAACCAAGAAGCCAGAAGAGTTGCACAAGTGAGAAGTGCACAAAAAGAAACTATTAGCATGGAACTTAGGGTTTGCATCTAGCCATTTTGTCTTTAAATGATGAGATGTTGCCACCAGTCTACTAATGCACTTAAATTTGTAGAGTCTAAGTACCATAGAAGAAAGTTAATCAGAACATTTACCATGAAAATATTTATATAAAAGGCATAGGGAAGCTACATTATGCTGGTGGGGAAGTGATTGAAGTCAACATGCCAGATAAGGACCAATAACATTGTAGATTCTTCTTTGTATGTTATCAAGAATCTCTAAATATATAGCAGAAACACCAGATCATATGTGGCAGCAATATTCTAAGCATTGATGCATGGTAGACTTGTAGATATGCAAAATAGATTCTGGTAAGAAAAATTATCTCGCATGATACAGTGAACCAACTTACTTAGCAGCAGACCTAGTAAACCTACACACAAGTCACCAATCTGCCACTGGGTGGCATGCCACTAGCATTTATTGCTGGTGGTCCACTGTCAGACTGTCAGCATGTTTCTTTCAGCAATGTTACCACTGGTGGACAGTTAAAGGGTCACTGGTGGCCTGCAAGTGGTTGCCACCAGAGGACTGCTGGCATTGCCATCAGTGACTCTCCAGAGGGCTGCTAGCGGCTTGCATGTAGGGAAGGGATTATCTAATCAGAACTTTGCATCTTTCTGGTCAAAGTGATTTTTACAGGATTTGAGAGAAGTGAAGTCCCTCCCATTAAGAATTTTATGGGTTAAGTGGTAATTGGAAGGTGCAAGGTCAGATGAGTATGGTCGGTGTAGTAGAAAACCCCTCCTAAGCTGTACCAATTCTGCCACATCTGCAAAGACATGAGATCTGGTGTTGTCCTAATGGAAGACAACACCCTTCCAATTGGTCAATTCTAGGCACTTTTCATCAATTTCTCACTTTTTAATTGGTCTAATGGGATACGTTGTCTGAATTCAACATCTAATTTTGTAATACATAATGCCCTTCCAATCCCACCAGATATACATCACCTTCAGATGCAAACCAATTCTGAAATGGTCATTTAATTTTCCCTGGGACCTTTTTCACTTCACATTATTGTAAAAAAAATTCGTTTTTCGTCACCTGTGATCATTCTACTCAAAAATGGGTAATTTTTGCTGCATTGAACAATGAATTGCAGATGGAACTGTGATTCATTTATTTTTTTCATTACATCACAAGGCAATTGAACATTGTAGCATTTCATGCATCCAAATGTTTTCAAAATGCCTTAGAACATTTGTATGAGATATATGGTGTATTTCTGTGATTTCCCATGTCATATGACCTAGATTGTGAACTGTCAGAATATTATTGGTCTTCCAGATCAAAATTTTCACTTCTGAACCTAGTGAACCACTTACAAACAGTACTCTCAGCTGTGATCTTCTTTTATGTGCTATGTCTCTTCAGGGGGCAGATGATTACGGTCTGCCACATCCTTTGTAGCTCTTAACAATGTTTTTTTTACTATCCTTCTCACTCCCTGTTCTACCATCCATTTACACAACCATTTGCTCTCAGTGCAATGAGTGTCAAATTCTCCAAATTCTCCTTCCTCGTTATATACTTCCCCAAATTCATTTTCTGTCTATATGCAGGAAGTTTGCTCCCAGTGTATATTCTGAATTATTCTAATGTGTTTCACATGGTGCAATCTCTACAAATGGTACTCTTTCTTTTTCTTTTTTGTTCTTTGTTGCTTATTTCCAGAAAAAAATGCTATACAAAGATGCATCTCGTTTTCCTCCATTTTCACTTTTAATATAAAAACATTTAAAATTCACAATCCAAACACAAATTATATAAAAATAAATGTTGAAATGTCACCTTCAGAATATTTATATGTGATAAATTTCAGTTACGTGTGAAACGAGATCAGTATTCAAATGGCACCCATTGAAAATACTGCAGACATTTGTTCTAACTCAATTGCTGAACATTCATCCCTGATGAGAAAATAGTTTTCATGTACTTCTTTACCAAAGTTACATGGTTCTTTTTCTGATGTTTACTTAAAGGTGATAGTTTGGTTTCTTTCATATCTTTAATCAATGTAAATATTTGGCATTTTTTCCCTATTTACATTTGCAACACCATCTCCAAGAATGTTCTTCATCAATTTTCTTTTTTTAGCTTATTACTCTTTCAGTTTTTTTTCTAAAATCATTCTGTGATGATCTTGAAGAATTTTTTTTTATTTTTGTAATATTTTCAATTTCTTTTTTGCATGTTCTCTGATCTCTATTAAACTTTTCCAATGTTGTATTCCCATAACTTTACAATATCTTATTTTTCTTTCAAGGTTGCATCTTTCTTATAACTCATAATGATATTTGTCCCTGAAATTAAAACATAAATATTAATAACTAATATGTGGTTATTATATGATGAACAATCATTGAGTTGCTTAACAAAAACCTTTCACTACCAAGATTTTCTAAGTATTTCTTATAAAACAAATAAGCTGATATTCACATGGTATATTTATAATATAAATATATGTATACCCTGAATATTTTACCAACATCAGTTGGTTAATGCCAATTTTATTGTGAAAATATTGACTTGCATAATAAAATCTTACATTCTTTTATTCATAAAAGTTAAAATAGAACAATTTCTATCATTATGTTGGATCCCAGAATCACCCCCAAATATAAATTAAACAATGACATACTGTTTGTGTGTGCTTCGTTATTTGTTTATTGCAACTGATAATTTTCATTTCTCTATTAAGTTTTCAATTTAAGAGGTTTTTGTTTTGTTTTTTTTTTGTTTTTTTAACACTAATGTTCACCCAAAAGCCACTTAAGGTAGATGGTTACTGTATGGTATTGCATGAGCATAAGAGCAAGAATTGAAGTTCATGAGGTTATACAGGTATTATAGTTAATGCAAGACTTGAAGAGGTCAAGATTTTAGTGTTTGGGAAAACATCCTGCTATGAGTTTGTTCCACAGTTGAGAAGAAGTTGTCCAAAAGGAACTTGCTTCTTACTCTAGGAATACAAAGGGAATGAGGATGGTTCATCCTTGTATATGTAGCAAGGCAGGTCCAAGCTGTAAAGGTTGGTCCCAGTTGTAATGTTGCTACATTTGCATACACATTCAATTACATTAAATGTCCCAACTACTGTGGCAGAGAAGTGGGTATATTTATATCCCATAATAGGTGTTACATTTGCATACATATTCAGTACACTAAATGTAGCAACTATTATGGGACAAAGGTAATATTATTTATTTATTACTACTTCTTATTTATTTATTTATTCCTTACATTTGCATGTACATTTCATACACTGAAACAATTATTCTGCAACAGAGTAGATATAGCATTGTATTATTTCACAGTTAAGCATTTTCTAAAGAAATAATGGATTTTATTTATTAATGACATTGTTCAGGCCATTAGATAAAATACTGTTTAAAATAAACAGAACATCTAGTAAAATATGTCTCCACTAAAAATAACATTTAAAGCAATGGTTAAACATACAAAGAACTTTCAATGCTAACGAATTCAGATGAATTGGAAATGAATTGAATGATGCTTATTGCTTTAAAAGACAAAATTCATAAATGTGAAACAATTTGATAAAAACTGAAATTGTTTAAAACAGCTCAATTTCACCTTTTAACTTGTAAAGTTTATAAATCAAATTTAATACATTTAATATTAAAATTTGTTTTGTTTTCACATGAAAATAAAAACCAGACAATATGGTCTGAAATCATTGTTTCATGCAGACGATAAAACAAAGACTGGTGATGAAAGTCATTTTACTGCTTTTTAACAAATGCATGTGCAACTGTGTGTGCACCAGTTTTGTATCTAAAGGTATTGAACATTCATTCTGCCAAATGATGCCAAATACTGCCCAAAATGTGTCTACATTCCAAAGTTATGCAAGAAGCAAAATCAAGCCTGGGACAAATGTTACCTGCCAATGCTAGCACTAGTAATCCACCATCTTGCATTGATATTAACCACAAGTGATAGCCCACAATGGAAACCATTTTATATATATATATATATATATATAATATATATATATAGTGTGTGTGTGAATGCATATGTTATGAGTGTGCAATCACAAATAGGCTCCTCTCCACACTTTTTAAATATTATATGCAAGTATTTAATGAGAAGAAGCTATGCTGGCCTGAATGTGGTACTTTAATGTGGAGCATATGTCACAGTTTGGATGACTAACGCCATCAACTAAAAATATTCAACATTAATGAGATTAAGGTCCTTAACCATACAGTCACACATACATGAATGCTCTTCTTTTTCTATGTTCAGTGTTCTTTCAGGGCATGAACGATTATGCTCTCCACAATTTCCTGTTCTTTGTAGCTCTAAGTAATTTTTTTTTTTTTTTTTTTTTTTTGTGGCATGAAAATTTTTGAAAAATGTCTTACAGTATTTCTTTCTATTTTATGTAGTTTTCTCAAAAAATATTTTACTTAAAAAAGTTTGCCCTGCACATCCAACTATGGTCATGGTTTGAGAAGTTGTACAAGATTTCTGCACATTTGTGGCAGATAAAGTCCCAATTCTACTTTTTCTACCAATAAATGGCTAAAGATATATATTCCAGGTTTTATATGCAATGTTATTTTATCTAGTAGCCTATTGTCTTCTCAGACACCTTAAATTACCAGTACCTAATCTAATTCTATAATACAGTAACATTAAGTGTAACATGTGGAGGGTCTTATATACCATGAAATAAATTGCCTGTTATCTACACAAACCTGTTCCTCAGAATAGTCTATAGACAAACCCAAAATAAAATACTATATACATTATCTGATATGAAATACAGTAGATGAAGCATATTTCTTTCTGCATTTGTGATTTTCTTTTCATTATACTGTCTTGAATTAAAGTCATAGAGTAAAAAAAAAAAACTTGTCTAGTACTTTTGACAGTTTTATTTATATTATGGTTATTCTTTTTTAATATTATAGTGAAACCATGAGACTTGACACCGGCTTGATTATTGAGGTCTGGAACAAGGGGATGCTGTGGGACAGCCTTCTGGGACTCAATTGGCTCCCACTTCAAAAAATTCACCATTCCAATCAGGTAAGCATTATTTTTGTAAAAAAAAATACCTTCTGCCTGACATCATCTTCATATGGTGATTTGTATTCTCAACTAAACAAGAGCAAATAGTTCAATTTGGTCACTAATTGTCACAATTTCACTTCTTGACCAGAGAAATGCTAACTTTTAATACATTTTATTTTTTAGTTTTGCTTTCTATGCTCAGTTACCCCATTACCATTAAAAATCTACAAAAATCTGTTGGTGCTATTGCTGGAAACATTATTGGAACTTGTTTTCTGGAATATTTCAGAAATGTAGTCATGTGTTGCTGGATACTAGCAAATCTTTGTCCTAATGGCATTTTTCAGTTTTAGATATAGCCAAAAATCACTAGGTACTAAGACTGGTGAAATAATCTGGACGAGGAATTCTAACAAGGGATTCTGTTTTTAGCCAGAAACTTGTAAACAGATTTTCTATCAGCCATAAAGATTTTCTGCTCAAGAAATTTTACTTTTGATAAAATAATCTTATTAAACAACATTTTTAACAGAAAAAAAACTAGTGGGAATACTTTGGAGAGATATATTTTTGACTTTGAAATTTTTATTGAAATTTTATTTGCTCCATAGACACTAGCTGGAGAATGTAAAACAGGAGATGAATAGGTTAAATGTCAACATTTTAAGAGTATGTGAAACTTGGTGACCAGACAACGGAGATTTTGTCAGTGATAACCACAGGATTATATATGCAGGTAGAGAGAAAAGTGAAAAATAGTTGGATCGATACTAGATCAAGACATGAAGAAATATGTTCTGGGTTACTGTCAGTTATCTGAAAAAATTCTTGTAGTTAGACTGAAAGGAAAGCCTTTCAACATATGTATTATAATTGTGCATGCACTGACAGCACAGAGTACGAAAGAAGAAATCAAATCTTTTTACCCCATCCTAGACAACACCAAGGCTCAGTGTAAATCACAAGAAATTATAATTATCATGGGAGACCAGAATGGCAAGGAGAGGGAATGGGAAATAGCTGGTAATTTCAGACTAGGAACCTGCAATGAATGTGGAGAAATATGGGTCCAATGGTTCATGGCAAATGGTCAGGTAATAGCCAACACATTGTTCCAAGAACATCCAAGATGATTATGGACATGGAGAGGCCCAGGAGGAGAAACTAAAAACCAAATGGACTTCATAACTATCAACAAGAGATTCAGGAATGCAGTTGTTCACTGCAAAACCTATGCAAGTGCCAACTGCAGAAGTGATCACCTCCCTGTTACAAGTAAACTAAGAATGAAACTATGGAAACTGAAGAAGCCTAACACACCCAAATTGCAATGCAACAGACTCCTGAATGACCCAGACCTGAAGGTAAAATATATGAACAGTATGAAAAGATACGAGAGACAAAACTAAAATGAAAACTCGAAGTGGGACACATTAAGAGAAGCTTTAGTGACATCAGCAAACAACATCCCAAAGGAAAATGGACAAAGAACAAAAAAATGAATGGATGACAAATGAGATTCTCAAAATGATGCAAAGGAGACAGAAAATACTGCCAAGACATGGAACTGAATAGAAAAAATTACACAAAGAAATAAGGAACAAATGCAGACAGACTAAAGAAGAATGGCTCAACAAAAAAATGTGCAGAAATAGAAAGAATGAGTATCACAGTTAAAGGAGATATGTATAAAAAAAATAAGAGAACAGGACAAAAGACATGCTCATCAACAGGCTGCATAAAATCCAAGGATGGAATGCTCATATTAGAGAAAGAGTAAGTACTTCAGACATGGAATGAATATATAACTCTTTCATAACAAAAAAGAGCACTCAGCAATACAAAGAATTACCGATGGACCAGAAATATTAAAAACCAAAGTCAAAGCTGCACTGGCCAAATTGAACAGAAACAAAGTGGAAAGGCCAGACGGAATTATAATAGAAATGCTGGCAGCCTTAAACGAATTCGGCGTAGACAAGATTAAAGAAATAATAAATGAAATCTACAACAGTGGGGGTATAATGGAAGACTTAATCAGATCTATTTTCATAGTACTGCCTAAGAAACCAGGTATAAATGAATATGAACTTCACTAAACAATTAGCCTAATGAGCCATATGACAAAACTCATCATCTGAATTCTGATGAATAGAGCACACAGCAGAATCGGGCCAGAGACAGGACAAGAATAGTGTAGGTTTGTCAAAGACACCGGAACAAGGAATGTGATATTTATGCTTAGAATGTTATCAATGCAAATGCCAAAGGATGTGTACCTGTGTTTTATAGACTATGCAAAGGCATTCAACAAGATACACAACAAAGATCTGTTAGAGCTGCTCAGCAACTGTTATATAATCAGAAAAGACATTGGAATAATAAAGAATCTATACTGACAGCAAATTGCCTGCATATAGACAGAAAATGAGTTCAGTAGATAGACAAAAATAGAAAGGGGTGTAAGACAAGGATATGTCTTCTCACCAGATTTATTCAACTTATACAATGAGGCAATTCTGAGAGAATTAGAAGTCCTGCCAGGATTCATTATTGGCAGCCACAATCTTAACAATATCAGATATGCAGATGACACAGTACTGATAGCAGACACAGAAAGGAAACTACAAAAACTCCTACAGAAGCTAGCAAAGGAAAGCAAGAAGAAAGGACTAAGCATAAACTACAAGAAGACAGAATGTATGGTTATTAGCAAAAGGGTGAGCTCAAAATGCAAATTACAGGTTGGAATACTAAAATCAAGCTGGTACAGCAATTTAAATATCTGGATAGTGTTCTAACAGAGGATGGAAAGTGCAACACTGAGATCCAAAGACATATTGGGATAGACAAAGATGCATTCCAAAAACTATTAAGAGACTGAAAAATTTCATTAGAAACAAAGAAAAAAGTACTGAACTGTTGCATGATATCTTTCCTCCTGTATTGCAGCAAATGCTGGACAATCTCCTCAAAGATGAAGAAGAGATTTGAAGCAACAGAAATGTGGTTCTACAGAAAGATACTGAAGATACCATGGGCCAAACATGTGAGCAAGGATGAGGTTTTGGAGAGAATGGAAACAATGAGGAAATTTATATTTATCAGGAAGAGGCAGTTGAAATTTCTGGGGCACGCAATGAGTAAGAAGAGCTTGGAAAATCTGAGACTCAGAGGAAAGAATGCATAAGATATATCTGATGGGCTTCAGCAAGTGGATGATGGGACAGGGTTTGGGAGAAATGACAAAACTTATTAAGAGCTACAAGGGACAGAAAGATGTGGAAGGCCATGATCACATATGTCCTGAAGGGTCATGGCTCATAAAAGAAAACACAGCTGTTCTGAAAATACCTTATTTGAATGGAAAATTTATTTAACAAATTCAAAACTGGCATCTTGGTTTCAAATCATATTTAACTACCTAGTTCAAAACTTTAGACTTTGTTGATTTCAAGTTCATTGCTCTCAATCTGGGGAGTGCCAAAACATTTTTGTTGTAATATATATATATATATATATATATATATATATATATATATATATATATATAAACGGGGTGCCTAAAGCAATTACAATTAAATTAATAAATCTTTTGAGAAAGTGTTTCTCATAGTTTGTTTTTTGTGTTTTTTTATTTAACAATAAAATAGAATTACCTTCAATGCATATCATTTCTTTTCTCTATTCAAGTAATAAAAAATTATCACCAGTTAAAATTGATAGATTGTGATCAAACATGCAGAGGAATGATTTTTTTTTACAAATTTCTTACTTTTTAAAATTTTTTTTTTTTTTATTTATTTATTACTTATAATGCTATACAGCTTTGAGCAAAGGCATCTGCTGCTTATAATATTAATTTAGAATTTCATCCAACCTTCTTTACTTCCAAAGCAATACTCATATTTGTTAGTCTAAGTAGCTTCTAGTAATTAATGCTAAAAAAATGAAAAGAAAATCTTAATATGCATCCATCTTTATAAAATTGCTTACCATGCATTTCAGTAGGGATATACTCTAATCAATTACAGATTGTTGTTATGGTAAACTGTCAAATATAGAATATACACAGAAAGTATTTTCCATTCCATACTGATTAACATGTCAATTGTTTATAAAGTTATGATCATCTATAAATGTTTCTCTTCAAAGAAACAATTTGAAGATGCTTTTGGCATTAAAATAAGGTAAAACTCTATAAAAATCGGTTATATTTTATTTTACAGGAAGGTCAGGGTAAATGGTTTTCCCTGGATGGTGAATTGATAATGAAAAATGGAGAAATTGTTGGAACACGAGGATCCACTGGGCACAGCATCCTTATTGATGCCAGATTTGAATTGCCGTATGGTAAGAACTTCATTCTTTCTACTATTTTTTTTTCATCTTTTTATAAACTTTGCTATTAAACATTTGTGTCTGGAAATGTATACAGTTCAAATGTTTCTATTGAAAAAATAAAAGTATTTAAATGCTTATTCATTAGATAAACATTTAACACTTTTTATCACATTTAAATTTTATTTCTTTTTAATCTTGCTATAATATTCAAATAAAGAAATATTACCAGATAATTGAAATATTATTCTTATTAATGTAATTATATATATATATATATCTATATATATATATATATATATATTACTGTGGATAACATCTTGTCCATTGTGTACTTTTACACTGTCCCTAGTTTGTAAATATAAATCTGAAATTTCTTTGCACAGTAGTACTTATTCATACTTGATTTTTTGGCAAATCAACACAGAAGTCATTTAAAATTAGTCTTTCATTTTCATGTAATTTTATTTTTCTTTCATTTCAGTAAAACTCTTAAAATGTACACACATTATTAGATATATTAAATATCTTAATCACTTTTTATTTCCAAACTGGAAGGATAGAAATTAATGTCTTATGAGATATGACAAAAAGGCCATTTTGTTAGTTATGTCTGCTTAAAATAATTTTTTCAACTAAATTATCTATAGAGATATGAATTTTCCAGGTGTTATTTCTCTTCAAATATTACTCAATTGTTGCTCTTATCTGGACATGTTTTGCAGTTTAACATCCTTTATAACAGAAATGTCACTTGTGAAAATTTTATTTTTGTTTATGCATAGTGAGAAAAATATTCAAGTTTCATATATTATTGATTAGTCCAGCAAACAATTTGGGCTAGATTTGCAAACAGTTATATGTTCCAGGAACAAATTGGATTACTGCAATGAGTTTTAATACTTTAGATGTATTTAAGGGTTTTATCCAAAGTATTTGAAGATTATAAAAATTTTATTTTCAGTAGTTATAAAAAATATCTTGTTTGCTTCCTTTGTGATTGTAAAGTACGAGGTTTTGAAGATGTTGTTATCTAATCCAGTTATAAATATATTTGAGAAAATACCTTTTTCCCATCCCTGATTATATATTAAATAGAAGGAAATGGCCTTTGACATTTTAAAAATCATGTCATGTAAACTGTTTTATGTGTTTGTTATTATTGAATGCATTCTAAGTATGGTCTCTTTTGGTTTCTTATCAGCTTTTTAAAATCTAAGTGTAAATAGAAAGAAAATCTATTAACTTTGATTATTTTATGTAATCTCCCGCCCTATAATTTGATCTTTACTCAAAGTAAATTCTACATTGACTGAGAAAATACACACTTAGAGAAATTGCTTTAAATATTATATATTGATTTAATAGTATATCTTTATTCATTACATTTTATGTTCATCTAATTATTAATTGAAAATCAACTTAGCACCAAAAAATTGTATGCCTAATGTAGGTACCTCCATGAGATCGCTTAAAAAGAGCATAGCATGATGAAAAAGATTCCAAACTTGACAAAAACAAAATTTTATCATCTAAATGTTTGTTATTATTAAGAGGAAATATCAAAGTATTTTGGTATTTTTTTTAATCGTTCCTAGCACGTCCGAAATTTTCATTAAAAATCTTGTTTTTTTTTTAGTCAGCAAAATTGGCAGATAACCAATCATGGCAACCATTTTTTTTTTCTTTTTAAAAAAAAAAAATAAAAATATCAGTTTGAAATTCTTTTAAAAATCAATTATCATTTTTTCAAAACTTATTTTAAGAAAATCAGAAATTATAATGTTTATTTAAAATATTTTGAACCAAGCTTAACTTAGCTTCTGTGCTGAAAAGATGTAGTTTGAAAATAAAACAAAGCAGGTCATAACCTTTCACATCACTTGACAGATGACGTATTGACGGATTACATGAAGATAATTTGTTCTACAGAAGGAGAAAAGTGAAATTATTTAGATTTATGGGAACAAATTATTTACCTCATTATTTTTAAGGAAAACTTTTGGCACTCTAACTTTTTTTTTGTACTTAGCTTTCATCTTTATGTTTACGATGGTTTATAGAAAATATATTATAAAGAAATTAAAATAAAACTGTTATGAGTGAGATTAAATTTCATCAGAAAGGTATCTAATTAATTTATAGGTACCTTTCTTATGAAATTTTATCAGAAGTGTACATAAAATACTATACTTTTATGTACATTTACTACATTTTACTGTGTTATTTGTATTTCCATTCATTTTATTATTAATTTTCATATTTCATTTATGGAAAAATGTCATAATTGAGATTAATATAAAAATAAGATCATATAAATTTCATAAGATGATACTGATACTTGTAGGTACCCTTCTCAGTTGAAATTGAAAAATCAAATTAACTTCTCCACATGTGTTTCACAAAAGTAAAGGCCTTAACAGTGGAGAACAATGCTTAATTCAAATAACACAACTTAATTGTATTCTGGTTGGTCGTCCGTACTTTATAATTACAGCCTGATTATAAAGACAAAATTACATTTCTTAATTACTACGGGTCTTCTGATTAGTCAAAATGATACAATTTACAACACGCTAAAAAAAAGATCTATCTCATAAGGACACTTACGAAAGTGGATGTGGCTTTTAACTAATTTTATAATATTTTAACAACTTAAATGTAAAAATCTATTATAATTAAAGAAATAAATAATTATATTAAAAATTCATTTTTCATCGAAAAAATTTTATACTTTCAGAAAATATTGTCCATATTCTTAAAAACAACTAAAAGCAAATAAAAGCATTTGAAATTAAATAATATATTTGTTTTATTGAGTTTTGTATGTTACAATTCAGAGCTGATTTTCAGGTAGTGGTGGGGGCGGACAATTAAAAATCAAAAGAAACAGGATTTGCATTCCTCAAAGCCTTGTGCTTTTAACTATTGTAATTACTAAACTGGGTTCAATCAAATTTCTAGAGTTTTCATAAAATGTTTATTGGGGGTGGGTAATAAATATAAAAAAATATTTCTGCCATGACTTTAATAAAAAAAAAAAATATTTATAATAATTTCAATCATCTGTGAATAGTTTCTGAAAGTTTCATTAACATTCGACAATTATTTTTATTTTTGCAAGATTTTCCAAATTAATGTGTGTCATACAAAAAAACGTGCTAAAAATTGTATCTGTTATTTTACTAGTTACGGTGATACAAAGAGAAACAAGGATTTTTAAATCAAAATTCAGAATGTTCTAAAAAGAAGGAAAAAATTTTTAAAATAATTAAAATAAACTTTGATCTTTTCTCTTAATAATAACATAAACATTTAGACAAAATTTTGTTTTCATCATGCTATGCTCTTTTTTTAGCGATCTCATGGAGTTACCTAGCCTAATGTTTCATATGGAAATTTGTATCATTCAACTGAATTGAACCTTATCTCCACAACTTTCCACACTTTTAATATGTAGGAAAAACAACTTTAGCTCATTGACGAGGAGTCTGGTTTTTCACTACACCTAACCATTTCATTAATAAACAAGCTCTGTCAATTCTAATTACTTGAACAACTTTTCTTTCTTCATATGTGAATCACCATATTAGAATGTTTATGAAACAGTCAAAGAATTTTGATATTGACTGAAAATGAATTGTGAATATTTTGTCTGAAAAAAATAATGAAAAATTGCTTTTTTAACAATCTTAATAAATTTTAAATCTTAACATAATCTGTTGTAGCCTTTTGGGTTGTCATAAAAATATTTCAATTTTTTAATACATTCTCTGACATAGTATTTATTTATCTTTTCTTCTTTTTTTTCTCTATACAGGTTATGAAGGTAATTTATTTATTTTATTTATGCATGCATGCATGCTTCATGCTTACTACTTCATCATGATTATATTTTTAAGTCCTAACTAAGTCATGTCATTGTTCTTTGAGTTGTGGTTTTATCAATGTGTATCAAAATCTATCATTGTCTTTCTTACAGTGCCACCAATATATCATTGTTTACTATTATTATGGCTTTAATATTTTTATCTTCATTATCCTATCTACTAAATTACATTTTAGTCTTTTTCAAGTCATGAAACAGATAATCATATCTTAGGTATTATGATTTTCTTTTCACAATTGACTATTTTATGTCTGCTCCCAAATTTGTCAGAATCTTTAGAATTATCATCATCATCATCATTATGTACCTTTACATTCAGACTAGGAAATACATTTTGGTTGTTATACTCATATTGTTGCAAACATTGTATCTTCCAGCCTTCTGTCATGTGCTGTATGGATGGTTGATGCTGAAGCTCAATTTCAACCTCCCATACAACATCAAGGAAGGAAATGTTTGTTGTTTATAACATCATGCCAAACTCATAAGTGACAATCCAGATGCATACCAACAGATGATGATCAATATTAGAAATACCCCTCAAGGTAACAATTATCTTGTAAGTATAATATCTGCTTCCACAAATATAGACTGAACAATTGAGGACAGTGATGACAAATATCCTGTCTGTTTACCATACATAAAGAAGATACTCTGAAAGATTCAGAGTATCCAAGTTCAGTATTACATCAGAACAGTATTCAAAAGCAGCTCAGCCCATTAGAGATATCTCTTCTAAACCAAACCTTCCTTGGAAACGAACATGACCAAAAATTGTATTTCATTTCATTTCATGTAATTTTCACATGGAATAAAAAAAAAATGAAACCAGATGTAAGGATGGCTGGACATTTAAAGGCAATGTCTCAGAGGCATTGAAATTTAGTATAGCTGGCCTGTGGAATGAAGTTGAGATAATAGACACTGAACAACACTGAAGGATAAGACAATTGAAAGTCCTAGCATAAAGATAAACAACATCTGGGAGCCTCTGATTAAAAAATGTCACTCAAAATATTTCCACTACCTGAGTACAGACATTAGGTTTAAGACTCCAAGATTTCACCAAGGGGTTGTTCAAAAGTGAATTACAGCATTGGTTAAAATATATCTGGTTCCCTATCAGCTGTGTCATTGCATTGTGGGTGTGGAAAAGTCATATTCACTGGTTCAGTGAGGAAAGAAATAAAGAACACAAAAGCCAAAATAGACTGGATAGTATTAACTGACATGAGAAATCTCCAAAACATAGAAAGCAGTGTGAGAATAATCTACCCCTATGGGTTCAGTTCAAAATTCTAAGATTAAAAAGTATAATAGACACCTGAAAAAGGTCTGAGGATTCAACAGCTGGAACATGAATATAACAACTAAGATGAGTCTTCCTCTTCAAATGTGAAGGCATACAATCTACTTTTAAATTTTGTTTTCACTACACCAAATGAATTTCAAGAGTTTAAGTCAATTTTCAACAAACCTTGATTATCTAAATTCTTCTGTTGATACAAACTGATATATTTACACAAACTAAATTTATTAACATGTTTATGCTACAAGGCTATTTTGAAAGTTAAATAAATTGGAAGTCATATCATTTTGTCTCAGGAAATCAAGCAAGAAGTTTGTATATTTTTTTTCAAAGAGTAAAACAAATGCCTTTATATTTGAAAATATTCACTTTTTGATTTGTATCTTTTTAATTTTTAGCATGCTTTATCAAATTCTTTTTTTTTCATTTTTTTCCTTTAGGTTGTTCAAAAAATAATGTCCAATTTTGGAATAAACTTTTATATCTCATGATCATTTTATCAAGCATCTTGACAATTTTTTAAGCCACAGACCTTCCATTGCAAAGAAGATGCAGAAACTGCATTCAAAGATTTCTTGGCATCCAAACCTTTAAAGTTTTATCAAAGGCATAAATGTAATTTGATGGCAGAAATATATAGATGTTCAGGCTTCCTATTTTGACTGATTTTAAACACTGTTAAAATATGTTAATTCAGAAATAAGTTTATTCTAAAATTGGACATTATTTTCAAAACAACCTAATAGCAATTATGCAGCTTTTTCTTTTTCTTTCTTTCTTTTTTTTTTTTTTTTTTTTGTTTGGTTGGGAACATTTAGAAGAAAAAGTTTGTCCATGTCATGTCTGTAGAACTAAATTAGAAAAAAGCTTTTTGAATGCATGATACACTGAGTAGGCTTATGTTTGACAGATGAATACATTTGAAAAGGAAAAAATCCCAATCCAAAAAACCCCAGTATAGTCACTATAGTTGTCTTTGTACAATTTGTATTTTTGGTATGCTTGGAAAATATACTTGCATACATACATACAAGTGGTAGAAGTGAAAAGTTCTTGACTCAACTAAGAAAGAATTAAAAAGAAAGATTTCTGATGGTAGGTCATTTGGTCAGATTTTGAGGAGGTTGGGCTGATAACTTTTCATTACCCTCTCCTACATACAATCTCCATTATAATAAATTTTGTACTTTTTAAATTTAGTAACATTTACAACAATGAAATTTAATTAACAAAAAAGTTATCTAATATATTCAGATGTAATTTACTTGAGATTTGTAGTTAACTATTTTTCTTAAACTTTCAAAAACATTTTTGTAGTTAGGCTGAGCAATTTAGGATTTGACAAGTTTTTGTTAGTGAATTATTTGTTTCTGAGAAAATTATTTGAATGAATTTTAATGTGTATTTTATATCAAATGTTTGATCTCTATCTGAAAATTAATCCCTTATGCTCATGTTTTATCTTTTATTAATTATGCCTTTTAAGAAAACAGTCAAGAAAATACTTGGTAAAATTATGGCCAGATGTTACAAAATGTTTTGATTAAATGAACATGTAAGAAATAAACACAATTTAATCTAGACACTTAAAAATGATGCTTAAGAAGTAAATATTGTATAAATAATTCAAATAAAATAACAACTTCTGGCTTTTTTAATTTTGAAAGGATGCAACTCCAGAAGAAACTAATCAAAGTGGATGCTTACTCAAGGGGCATATCACAAGTAATATAATTAAATCTGTGTAAAAAAAAGTATGTGCATTAAAAAAATATTTTATGTAAAGTACAGTATCTTTTCAATATTCAACAAAAAAAGAAAAAAAGTGAATAACTTAAGCATGAAAATTTCATGTGTATCACATACTTAATATGCTTATTAAATTTAATGATGTAAATCTATTTCATAAGAGGCTTCAATTAATTCTCAATAATATTAAATAGCGATGATAATATTTAACTAAAAACTAAAAAAACATCAAGACAAACAAAAAAATTACATAAGCCAATATGTGGATTATCTTAGTCTGACCTTTTACTATGTAAAATATAATTGATAAAAGTATACTATAATATTTGTAAAATATGAGTTTGCAATGAGTTTTTATAGCTTAAAAAAAATCTTGCATTAGGAAGTACAGTAGAATGCTTTCTTAAATACACAAGCAAACCAATTTTATTAAATTTATATGAAAAACAAACTAATAAAATAATAATTTGAAGTTAATTCTCATGTCATATGTTGGAAAGAAAATTAAATGATAAACAATGTGCAAAAAATGAAATAGGTCTCCTGTCTGCAGAAGTTAAGCTAGTATGCTTGTAAAATCATTTAATTAAAATATCTTTTGTCTTGTACACTTTTTTGTTTTCTGATATTCAAAATAGTGTTCAGATCTCAGCCTCTGTTACTTACCTTTATTGCTTTAACTGCCTTTAAACCATATGCTTTATTTTCAGTTCTCTATTTTTAACTCTTTCTGCCAAACTAACCTTTTGGCATGCATTCTTCCTTTTCTTTTTCCTTTATTTCTTCAATATTGTTGTTAATTTCTATTCTTTCATATCTGTCTCTTTTATCTATTTGTTTCACTATTTTAACCTATTTTCTTGATTCAGTAAATCAAATGATGAAAATGCCAACTAAACTAATATTATAAAAACTTACCTCAACAAGCAACAGCTGAGCTACCTTAACCTAACTCGACTGTCAATTTCTAACATTTTATTCATGACTCCAGTCCGTTAACAAGATATATCTTAGAAAATCATATCTATCCTCTATACTATTGATGTTTTTATGTTTGAATTAGACAATGTTTTCATAACTTTTGTTTATAACTTTTTAGGAATCATATTAAGCTATAATATATATTTAAAGGTAAAAACAATTCATGTTAAAAAAGATTTTAATTTTTTTTTAAACTTTACCAGCTCGATTTGAATTATGAAAACTTAAAAAAATGAAATATGCCTTAATGAGTGATATATTAAAAACACCACTCTTCATATAACTTTATAGAATCTCTTAGAAATGAGCAAATATAAATAATTGTTATCTAGTAGATTAGTGACCATTTCTTAATACAAATGATTTCAACCTATCTTGTCTTATTACAGTGAGTTTTATGTTGTTTCATGTTAGCTGTCAAGTTTTTTTGGTTTTTTGTTTATTATCTTTATATGTTTATATTTTTTCAATGTTATGTTGAAGAAATAGTAAACTGATTTTCCCTATTAAACTTTTCAAGCAATTATAGAATTTCATTAAGTTTATCATCTTTTATATAAGCATAAACTGATTTATAAATACATTCTGCCATTATTACTTTATATTATATTTTATTTCTTTATTAAACTATCATAATTTCTTTCATATTTTAATAATTGTTTCTATGAATGTGCAGATTTTCTTCTTTTCATTGTTTGTTGTTCATTCATTATAATAATAAACTTTGACATATAAAATAACAACAGAAGAATAATCGTTGTCTATATTTCTGAGCTGAGGCATTGTACTTATTTAAACTATTTACATTGTTCAGACTGTTATCCTCATCTTTGTTAGCATATTCATGATGTTTCAACCATTGTATATGCCAGCCTTCTTCAGGTGATTGGAATTATCAAACTGAACCCCTTATTTCATCTACTGAGGTAGATTGTTTTAGTTAGTATCCAGAAGAGGCATGGAACTAGAACAACCTACCCCGGTGGATGAAATAAAGGGTTTGGTTTGAAATTCCAGCCAACTGAAGAAGGCTGGAGTGTATAAATATTGAAACATCATATATATGGCAAAAGAAAAGGACAACAGTCCAAACAATGTAAATAGTATAAATAAGAATAATCTTGTCTGTTATTCTGAATGTTTCAGCTAGTTTTATTTATCCACTTTTTGTAAACTTTTAAACTACTTATAACTATTACACCAATAACTGAAGAGCTTTTTTTATTATTCATATGTTTATTACATTGTTTGTATGAGAATTCATTATAAAAATTGAAAGATGTTATCTATGTAAAAATTTAACTCCTTTTTTTTCTTTTTCTTACCTCTACACACCTGGATTTTCTGGTAGACTGGGAAGGTATTTATATTCTATTTTCTAGTTCACTTTGCATGAAATATGTATTTAATTTCTTGTCTCATTTCCCTGATTTTCCAAATTTTACCAATTTTTTTTATATTTTATCAGTTTTTTTACATCTTATTGTGGCTGCCACTCTATTCAATTTCATGTAAAAATAAATTTAAAATAAGATCTAATTGTGGTGATTCAATTGTAGTTAAATTTGGAGTTCAATGTCTACCCAAAGTCGCAGAATAAAAATTATTTTATGAAATCTGCTTAAATACTCTGTAAGGTCATTAAGATCAATTTAACTTGCTGAAATTATATTTTGTTTTATGCACCTGATTTTATAGCTTAAAAAATAAATGGGTTCTACATATTTTCCCCCTATTCAAACAGTTAAGTTTTACCTATATACTTATAAATCTGTCTATAAAGATGTATCTGGTTTAATCTATAGATTTTAAAAGAGAATTTTGTAAAATATTCATCAATGTTAAGAGAAATTGATTTTTTACATTATGTTAACACATTAAGACTCTGAAGTGACTGACACACACACACACATATATATATATACACACACACACACACACACATTAAACAAAAGCATGCTTATAATTCTTGTTAAATATTTTAATATTCAAGTATTTTGTTTTCCTTAAGCCAATTGTTTTGACTAGCCATACATATTATTCAGCCAATGTCCTATTCAAGTGATTAAATTAAAATAAAAATACAAAAATTAATAACAATAAAAATCTTTGGAGAAAATGTATATTCACAACAGTAAGCTAACACTGATGAAAATTAATCTATTAGTTTTTAGTCAGGTATTTAATTTTTTTTTTTTTTTAAATCAAGAAAAATATGTAAAACATTTTTAATTTTTTTAAGTTTATTATGTGAAATTTAAGGTCATAAAGAAATCTCTCTTATAGGCATTTATTAAGTGTAGGGCACTCAGTGAGAATAAGTATAATGAGCTCATTAAACATTAACCTACAGCAAGGTAATACAGTCTTTGTTATATAAGTATCAGTAATTTTCATAAGTGCTAAATCATTTATCAGAGAGGAAGAAAGACACTATGTAATGATTTAAAATTAAAGTCTTTCTCTTTTCTTTCAAATTGATATCATTATAAATATTAACTGGACAGTTGGAAAGAAAGAGGCTCTTTGCTTGCATTTGAAAGTAAAATGCTTCTGTCTATTGAATATGTCCCTCTTGAAGAATGTATATTTCTTAAATAATGTTTCCTAAACACTCCAGTAGTTTTGAACAGTGTTGAAAATTGTTCCTCACAATATAAGTGTAAATTCCCCATATTTAATAGCTGATTCCAAGTGGTTCAAACAAAATCTTTGGCAACCAAAAGAAGACTCCTTTCCAAAGAGGAGCATTTAAAAAATCTCCAAAACCTTGTCTACCATCTCCACTGTTGACTGCTTTCTTGCTGAATATTGATCATTGTAAAATGTACTTTTTTCTAGCTGCTTTGCCATATTAATCTCTGTGATTACATTAATAGACTGATTTACAAAAGTTCTTGATTTCTTATCTCCTTATACACACACAAATCTGTCTGATGACCTAGGTTCATTAATGAATTGTATAATGAAGAGATTCACCGTTGAAGTGGAGGTCTTAATTTCAGTACAAATTGATGCCATTTATTTAGCTTTTACACTGAACAATATGTACCCTATTTTAAAATCTGATCAAATGATTTCTGTGCTTCTGGAGAACAAAACTTTGTGTAATAATTGTAAAGTTTGTTTTCTGAGGTTTTTTTTTTTTAAGTAATTACCAATGGTCATTTCTTTTACTAATTGAAATCAAAGTATAATAGTGCTCTCTATTTGTTATAGCTTTAAATATATCATCTGGGCTATACAAACAGATTTAGGAGAGTGTTTCATATCTGCTACTGAGGCCTATACTGGACTGACAAGTTCTGGCAACTGTAAATAACTCCAGCTTCAGAGGAACACTACTTTTCCTCAGCATTGGTTCTCTAGTTGTCTTTTGAAAGTGAGGTTGCTTTAAAAAAATTTTTTTTTGTTTTTTACTCATTGGTAGTAGTTGATAGCACAAGAGATGAGACCCTTTCTAAAGGAGTCCTTGTATCACTGGATTGTGGCAAGTTCATCAAACTACAATCTTGGATAGCTCTACATCTTCTATGACCTGCTCAGTGTAGATGAACTATTTATAGCATAATTTCAAATCTTGGAGCATTGGGTATATTTCATTATTTCTGATGAAGTCACTGCAATGTAAGTTAAAACTGTTGCAGAGCTATATATATAATATATATATATTGTGGGTATGTGACATTTGCTGAAAAGGTCTCTACCAAGCCAATTATCCCAAATTCAACCAAATATCAGAATTTCTTTTTCAGGACAAGAACTTTTCAGTACCTTACATATCTACACACTTTCATTAATTTCTATTTTAGAGAGAAAAATCTCTTGTGATCCTGTGATTAAAAGCATCATTTCTTTGTTACTGAACAATTTATATCTAGTAAAAGTCATTAGATCTAGTTTTGTAGCTGTTATCTCATACCTTAGATCATGACTGCTTTTCATGATCATTAAGACTGATGGCGGCTTTTACTTGTGAGGATGTTAGAGAACTCCTAAAAAGCTTTGTTAAATTATACATGAAAGAAAATTCTTACTTGCTTAGCAGTCAGTCATCATTTTTTTTAGACTTTGAAGAATCCCTTTATGACCAAAGCTGAGCAGAAAGTTTAAATGGTGTCAAGTCAGATAAATTACAATATCAATGTGTGTGTGTGTGTGTGTATATATATATATATATATATATATATATATATATATATATATATATATATATATATGAATGTTCTTAACTGTACAATATAGTTTTTTTTATATATATATATATATGAAAATTCTGAAAATATTTTACCTGCCTTTCCAAAATCTGGCCAAAAGTACACATATTTTTTCCCTCTTGAAGTTGAAAACTTCTCAGCACCCTCATGTATGTACATGTATGAGAATATTGTATATGCTACTGATATATATGTGACCATCTATTTGTGTCTGTAGATTTTGCAATATGATTATTGCATAGAATAACTGAAAATGTCTTCAACATGCAGTAAGTGGAATTGATGAGTCAAGTTCAAATTGCTGCTTATTCTGTTCTGTTCATATTCACACT
>OZ038486.1:102969529-103274529 GCA_964036315.1 Acanthosepion esculentum
AGATGAGGAAATTACTATATATTCTTAATGTTTTTTCAATTAACATTAATACAATGGAGTTTTTGATAATCAGTAGATAATTAACTTGGAATATTTGCCTAATAAAAATTAGTTATTGAAGTGATTGAAAGCAACAACCTTGAAACAATTGAAAATTAATTGGAACATTGGTTGTTATTCATAATTAATCACAGTATAAATTATGTACACACTTAATGTTACATTGAGAATGTTGTCACAGGATATACATATGTATGTACTACACCCACAATGATAATTATGTGTACATATATAAGGAAGTTAGTGTGTGTATGTATGTATGTGTATATAGACATAGATACATACATACATACATACATACATATAGTGCTCGTGTTCAATGCAATACAGCAGATCTATTAAGTATATATTAAAAAATATACATATTATACTTCTTCAATAGCATGACTCAGTTTGATGCACAATGCAATCTTCAGGTGCTGGGTATAAACTAACCATTATGTAATTTAAATTAAAATGTATGGTTATCACAATGTTGGCACAGTTATATATTAAACTGGAATTAGAGTTTTTTGATTTTAATAAAAATATATTTGGCATTTAAAATAAACCAGAATTTTTTATATATATATATATATATATATATATATATATTATGATTTTATCATATAGACAAAACCATTTTACTCACTACAAAGGTGCAACTTCGTTTCAGTGCATTTAAACTGCACTTTGATGGGTGAGAATCGAAAATGGTTATGAAGAATTGTTATTATTGGTTATGAAGAATTGTTGTTTTCATGGTTATTTTCGATTCTCACCAGTTGAAGTGTAGTTGAAATGCACTCAAACGAAGTTGCACCTTTGTAGTGAGTAAAATGGTTTTATCTGTATGATAAAATTATAATAAATAAATAATTATCGATCTACTATCAGTATCAAGCCCTCTTTTGGATTAATGCTGTGAACGTTGGAATTTATATATTACTTTCGTTCTCATCGGATATATATATATATATATATATATATATACACATATATAACTATTTCACAGACTGGAATATCAATTTTTTATATGAAGCATAAAGGGAGATTTCTTTTTTTTAAAAAGAAAACAAACAAACCATAATTTACATTAAAAATTAATCTGGATCAACATATTTAAGCAGACATTTACTTTTATGCCGGCATATAACCATCAATTCATTTCTCTTGGTTAATAAGCTAAGGTTATTTAAGTATTTAGTATTGTATATTATCAATTATACATTAACCATGTAAGGAACAGATCATTTTTTTCAGCAGTTGCATTTATTTTTTTTAAATTTGACATTGTCATTGTTGGAAATATATTTATTTAATATAATGTTATGTTGGGATATAGTTATTAACATATATATAGTTGATTTTAACATTATTTTTGTATGGCTGATAATATTGTTTACTGAGCTAGTATACATTTGGCTAACAATGTCAAATTTTATTTTGGTTCCACTGAAAATCCTTGGAAATTTCATTTCTATCATCATCGAATAACTTTAGGCAATAAAATTACAAAAATAGCACTGCTCTCTCTGAATATTTCTGGCAATTAAAGAATGGTGCTAATGCACCTATTATCTCCTGGGATATTATAGCAAGAGCCAAATCTTACGAGAAAGGAAATAAATGTAAATTATGTCTTGTTGAAAAATTAGTTATCTTAAAACACCTGAATAAGCCTAGTTTATTAAATAAGAGAAATGGATTGATGGTTACATGTAGGCATAAAAATAAATATTTACTTAAATATGTTGATTCAGATTGATTTTTAATGTAAATTATGATTTTTTTTTTTTTAAATGAACAAGTTTATGCTTTGTTAAAAAAAATAATATTCACAGCTCTATGAATTGATTGCTGAAAAGTTCTTAAATCCCTTCCCAAAATAACTTTGATACTGATAATTTTAGAAAGTTGTGCTGAAAAATTTTCAGCATCCCTCTTTTAAATGCACACACATGTGTGTGTATGTGTATACATGATTAAAACTAATTTGTTTTTAAGAAATGAATTTAAACAAATTGGTTATCATTAACTCCCCATTATTATGTAGAGTTTGAAAAACATTGAGAGGCTGGTAATTGTAATATGTTTCTGTTAATTATCAGCATAGGAACATGAATTAATTTAGTTTATATGATTAGATGTCCTACTTGTATATGTATTCAAATACCATCTTAACCACTTCAGTTATGTATGTTTAAACTACCCAATCAGTCTCGTTGTGCAAACATGCAATTATAAACTGTCTTTTTGCATGTATGCAGAAAATGTAATCTTAGATGTTTGTAAAATCTCAGTCCTTGATGATACATTGCTTTATTTTCCAATTTACAAGTATTTTAATGATATTACATCAGCAAAAACCATTGTTTTTTGTAATTTATAAATAATCAAAATAAATAATTATAAGCCACTGTATTTGATGATTTTGATGAAGCGATATTATCTACATCATATTTATTATATGAAGATTGAATACAAATAATAATTTTTTAAATAATTCCTTGCCATTCAGTTATTTAAACAGAAGCCTGTTTGTAATGAAACCAGATAATTCATGTGGGCATTTGGATTAATAGTATAAAGACTATCAGTTCCATTTACATTCAGTATTAAAATTCCCTTAGAAACTAAAGTTTAGAAACAAATTTTTAAATTGTTTTTTGATATATTTTTTCCAATAAAAAAATTCACTTGATAGATTATTGCTGTTCATAACATCACTTAAATAAAATTTAGATTTATCATTAATGTGTATTACTAAATTCTTGTCTATCATAAAATTTATAGGCAACCAATATTTGATTCACATACAAGATAATGCCCTTTATTTTAATGGTTTTTATGCTTCTTTGCATGAAAATGATGTGAATAAACAGTAAAATGAACACAAAATCAATTAAACTTGGTTTGAATCAGTGGTTTTGGAGTTATGTTTAATTGACACTTTAGTCTTTACTGTTAAGATTATGTAAACATGTATGTCATCTTGCAAAATTTGTAATAATAAACTACCTTAACAAAAATAAAAAAATAAATAAAAATTGTTGCTTTTGACATTGTTTAGATATCATGAAATCAATTTTCTACTTTTAAAATAAATACATAGCCACCATTACTAATTGTAGTATTGAACATTAATAACAAACTATCTGGACCCATGAAAAAACTAACGGAAAATTAAAATATCATTTAATGAATATTTATCAGTTAATCAAAATTGTTTAATTTGCACTATTTTGCTTATTAAAAATTATATTATCCTTTATTTCATATTTAATAATATAAGTTTATCTTAAGTTATTGTGTGAAAGTATATGTGAAATACATTCATTACAGTACTTCCCTATATACAATGTTTCTAGTGAAGGTGATTTCCTTTCTGCAACCAAGAGTGAATTTGTTTTGAGGTATCACTTTAACTCTCACACTGTTCATTGCACTGTCTCCTGAAAACGTTACATAAAGTTGGTCATGTATGAAGCATGGCTGTGGCAAGTGTATGCCAACTCTATTGACTGTTTGCTTCCTGTGCTTTATTGTCATAGAATAGGACAGATGAACTGGATCCAATGCAGAACAAACGAAATGTTTGCATTGCTTGGTTTAAGTTTGATTCTTGGAATCAGTACTCTCATCTGAGAGTGAGATCCACTTACAATTGATGCTTCCAAGCAAGTTCCATTACATTACATAGACCCTCTTTTGTTATAGAGAGTTTTCTAAGAAGCATAATAAGTCCAAGTTAACTTTTAAGTTATGGTGATCTGCAGGCATTCTAGAAGGTGTAAGAAAGTTTATAAACTCCATTGGATAATTCTAAATTTTTTATTATCAGAAGTTACAGAGTTGATGCTTAGATATGTCTCAGTTTCAGTGGGCAATCTACTTAGAATTTCTTCATTTACTGCTAAGCAGACCGAAATTTTAGGGGATAATGTATATATATATATACAATATAAATTAAAATGGTAATCTGTATGGATTTTCCAAGAGAGTAAACATCCAAGGAGAACTCTGTCAGTGGCAGCAAAATAATTAATTAATGAATATCAAACACTTAAAAATACTAATATTTGTTTTGTGAAATCTATAAAAATAGCCTTCAATCTTTCAGACCTGCAAACCAAATATAAACGGGAAAAATTGCTCCAGGGTTAAATTCAAGATATACAGATATTGTATTGAGAAAGAGAGAGAAGGATTCAAAATTATAAACATGTAATGGTGGCATGGAGGTGGGGGGGAAGGAAGAAGACCTGAAGATTTATCCTCAGTAAACTTTAAGGTTTGAGTTGACCTATTTAATATGACATATACTTCAATGTTGCATTTTGATTTAGAGGTTGAATGAAGATCTTGTTAAGTCAATGTGAATTAAGAAACACTGTGTCACTTTCTGGCTAAGAATCTGAAGTATACATATTCCATTTAACAAACTTTTATAAATTTATCTTAAAAAATAGCGTTTGGTTAAGGATATTTTTTAAAATATTCAGAACTCGGTAAAAGATTTAGAATTTACTGTACAATAGTAAAAGTTCCTAATATAATTCCCCAAGAGATTAAAATTAAATTACCCAAGAAATTTAAATAAAATTATTAATTATTAAAATATCCAGAGAAACTTAGTTTATTCTATTTGTAAAGTATATTTAGCAGGATGTATTTATTACACTTTAACAGGGTATGGAGGTACTTTTAATTCAAAGTAAAATAAATGGGACCCTAATTCTCCAGTTTATATCTATTAAAGTTATGAGTTTAATTCAAAAAGTATCGGAAATTATATTTGAATCATATTTTAAATACACACCCACACCTATCTATATATACACACATCCATCTATATTACAAACATATACCTACTCATTTCCATATTTATAATAAAAAATATATATATATATATACATACATACACATACATACATACATATATATATTGTATATATATATACTCACACACATCCATATCTTCACACACACACATATATATATATATACATATAAATATATCCAAATACATCTCTATTTTCTTCATAAATATGCATACATACACATATATACATATATATACATATCCCTATATACATCTATACATATATACCTACATATACATAAACATAAAACCTTATATATATATATATATATATATACACACACACACACACACACACATATGTATGTAGTACTGTATGTAAATGAGAGACTGCTATAAAAGTAGAACACCACAGCAAATGCCAGTTAAGCTACCATTTGTTGACCTGGCATCTATTCCAGAGATTACTCTACTTCATAACAATATGGCATCGCCAATAGGATCCCTAATCATTTTGGATGAACCAGAACATATAGAAATTTGGATTAGATGTTTGTAGTATTGCCTAGGGTAATGAAACAAAGACAAGAAAGCCTTTGGTAGGGAAAAAGAAATTACTGATTTATTTTTGGCTTCAGCAGGATGTGAAACCATAAAGAAAATATCCATTATGATGTACCCTAAAATACTGGGAGACTTAATATATGAGGAAATTTCAGCCATTATAAAAAGAAACGTGACCAAAAAAGAGGTTGGTTTTTGCAAAGAAAACAAAATTTCTGGAAAATAGACAGGACCCAATAAACCGTAATGCAATATTTACACAGATTGAAAGAAGCATCAAGATATTGCAAATTTTAAAAAAAAATGGATACAAGAGAAATGCCTATAGAAAATGAATTGATCCTTATGAGATTAACTGAAGACATGTATGACATTGCATACAAACTTAAGATCGTAGAACAGCTGCAAGTGAATGATATGAACTTAGAAGCAAGTGTAGAATTTTTACTGCAATTAGAATTAATGAATTTAATAATTCTAAAAACAATGTGGAAGCATACAACACAACTGAAATTCTAATTACGTGCAAATACTGTGACAAAGAACACAAAAGAAGCAAATGTCTAGCCCTAGGAAAATTGCGTTTAAACTGTAAAAGAAAATACTATTTCCAATCTGTGTGCAGATACAAAAAGAGAATAGAAAGGTCAGAAAATATAAACCCTCATACTGAAAATACAAAAGTATATTCGATAAGAACATCAGCAAAAATTAGGGAGACAATAAAATTGAATGGCATAATTTTTCTCATGTAGGTTGACACAAGGAGCAATGTTACCTTGATCTCAAGGAATTTCTGGGAAAAAATGGGTAAACCCAAATTAAGAAAAAGTAATCTTAATTTAAAACAATTTGATGGATCTGCTATCAAAACTCTAGGCTCCTTTGAAGGAACTTTTGAGACAAAAATCTGTTTTGACATTATTCCTATCACTGTTGTAGAATGCACAAAAATCATGGTCTTCTGGGAATAGACATTTTAAAAGTAGATATGGCAAAATTAATAAACTGTATAAATTCAGAAGAACCTGATATAGGACTCTTAAAAGGATATAAAATGAGTATTCATCTAAAAGAAAATAATCACCTGATCTGTTTTGGGTCTCAAAAAATACCTATTCATATTCTGCTCATGGTAGTTGCAAAACTAAAGAAAATGATAGAACAAGGCATATTGGAAAAAGTTACCCAAGGTGGTAGGAGTTGGGCTTTGCCAATTGTTGCGGTACAAAAGTCAAATGGCAGTTTGAGGGTATGCAGGGATTACAATGTAGTTGTTAATCATCAGATATGCTTGATTCATTCCTTTTACCTAATATAGGAATGGCAAGTCATGAATTAGCAGGAATTAAATACTTTTCCAAGATTGACCTGAAATCAGCATATAGCCAAATAGAAATTGACAGAAAATTTAAAGCAGTCACTACAATTAATACCCCTATAGGCTTACTGTTGGGACCAGAAATAAAAACACAAAGAGAGGAATTGAGTTAAATAAATATATTAACAGAAACAGTAATACAAAACATATACAAACAAGAGTGTTACAGCAAGAATGTTTGGTCTGACTGTCAGAACTGACTGCTGGAAACTTCCCTCTGCAAAAGGCAGTACCTGCTCCTATTTATAGCTGGGAGAGTCCATGCATGCATGGGTAAGTTACCATAACACCCCCCCTCCTAAGTATTAACTCCACAGGAGTCTTAATACCTTTTTTTCTTTGGGTTAATGACGATTAAGTTTGTCATTTTCCTATTCCTCTTTAAACGGCATTGCTCCGGTGCCACTTGAGTTATTGGCATGTCAAAAGTATCGTAAATGATATCCATGACTTCTTTTTCTTCAGGAGGACTGCTGTCAGTATCACCTGACAGGCATTTCCTGATTTGGTTCAAACGTATCTTGTGAATAAACTGGGGACCTTTAATTATATAAATCATATTTCCTACTCTTTTCTCAATTCTACCCATTTCCCAGAAAGATTTATTATCACAAAACATCCAGAAAAAAATCTTTCTCTCTGGGTTGGTAGTGTTTTTTTGTTACACTGTTTGTTCGTCCAGGTTTTGTTTGTTTGGGTAGTAGCTTGTCAAACACAGACCTGATTTTACATGCACACATTACCTCAGCTGGGGGTAATGATGATGGCGTGTTGTTGTTTGGTGTAACACCTGAAGGAACTATTGTAGGGCTTTTTCTGTGGGTTCTTAAAGTCGCCAGACATAAATTGTGTTCCATTGTCAGATACTAGACAATAAACTACCCCAGATCTGGCAAACAGTTTGTGGAGGAATTTGATTGTAACTTCTGTAGAGGGTTTTCTACATCTAAGAACTTCGTGCCATTTTGAAAAACTGTCTACTACTATGAGATAATAGAATCCATCTAGCAAGCATGCAAAGTCTATATGAATTCAGGACCATGGTTGGTCCATTTTAGGCCAAGGACTATATTTGATTGGGGGTGCCTTAGCTGCTAAGGCACAGCCTTTACAGGATTTTACAATGTTTCCGATATCTTTGTCTTGTATTGTTCAGCCAGTATACATAACTGCACATAAGGCTTTTCATCCTTGTAATCCCTGGGTGGCCGACATGGAAATCTTTCAGAATTCTTCTCTGTAGCATTGTGGAAATGACGACTCGCTCACTATATAGCAGTACTTCCTCGCATAGGGAGAAAATATCTGAAGTCTGTTGGCCCTTTTCACGAATTTTGGTTTTGGTTTGGCGGATAAACTCATCGTTTAGAGCTTCTAATTTGATTTGGTCGAGAGTTACAGGGAGTTCCTTAACTGTGTTGCATAATGTGGTTTTAATTTCTCCTGTTTGAAGAGAAGCAATCACAGTATCTTCAAGAGGTTCCCTGTGTTTCGGGATTAATCTGGATAGTCCATCGACATGACAGAATTTTTTAGATGGTAGGAACTCCATCTTGAAGTTATAATTTAAGAGGATTGTTCCCCATCTCTGTAGTCTGTTTGCTGTATGCACAGGCAGACATTTTTTAGAACCGAAAATAGTAAGTAATGGTTTATTGTTCATCTGCAATGTAAAGTGTCTACCATGAATGTACCGGTGAAACTTTGTTACTGCAAAAATAATCCCTAATGACTCTTTCTCAATTTGGATGTAGTTCTTCTCTGCAGGAAGAAGTGTTCTCGACATGTGAGCAACTGGTTTGTGAGATCCATTTGGCATCTTGTGCAGAATACATGCTCCAGTGCCATACGAGCTGGCATCACTGGCAACTATAATGTCCAGGTCTGGGTTATAGTGAGTGAGAAACAAGTCCGACATCAAGACATCTTTTATTTTGACGAATGCTTCCTGGCATTCAGGTGTCCACTCCCACTCCCAGTCCTTGTCTTTTCTTCAGAAGTTCGTTTAGAGGAGCACATAAGTTGTGCATATTAGGTATAAATACTTGGTAGTAGTTTGCCAATCCTAAAAAACTTTGTAATGGGAGCTGGCATGTACTTGATTGTGGTAGCCCGTTCTGCCATCTTTGTTGATAATGTGCCCCAAGTATTTAATCTTCTCCATAAAGAAGTCGCATTTGGATGCTTTCAATTTGAACCCGTACTCCTGAATTCTTGAGAAGACTTTATGAACATGTTCCTTGTGTTGTTCTACATTTTGGCTGTTTATTAATATGTCGCCCAACCGTGAAGTCAAGACCACTCAGCATAGTGTCCATCACTTGTTGGAAGATTGCCAGCACAACCTTGATCCCAAAAGGTAGACATTGGAACGTGTACAAACTATGATGGGTGTTGATACAGAGCAACTTAGAACATTCTTCCTCTACCAATATTTGAAGATATGCATCCCTGAGTCCCTGAGGTTGATTTTTGAAAAGAATTTCCTCCGGGCTTGGTAAAGGATAGTGATAATCTTTGAGTACAGCATTAAGCCCCGTCAAGAAATTGGCACAGACCCAAATCTCCTTTGACTTCTTTTTCATATAGACGGTCAGTGAAGCCCATTGACTGTACTCAATTCTCGACAAGATCCTGGTTCTTTCTAGTCTGTCAAGTTCTTCATTTATTTGTGGTAAAGAGGCAAAAGGCACATTTCTTTTTTTCTTAAACACTGGCTGGATGTCATCTTTTAACTCAAATTTTGCCGTCATCTTATTACACTGACCAAGGTCCCCAGAAAAAACTTTCAGAAAAGTTTCTTTTAAATCTTTTATTAAATTTTTTGCCTCAGTGGTCAGATTTTCGAGTTTTTGGCAAAATGAATTAATTGGCATGTGACAAGTTCTCCCTCAAACATGATTTTCTCCCCCTGTCACGGACCTGGCTATTTTATTAGATCTTAGCATGGTTGGTTTTCCCAACTTTTTCCAAGTATATAGATTTATGATTGTCAAATCTGACCCAGAATCCAACTGTAATTTGATATTTTTATTTCGGATTTGTACTTGCACGTATTTCCTAATGTTTAACCCATCTTGTTCATCCGATTTTGTGTCTTTTATGTGCCTTTATTAATCTTTTTTCTCACTCGGCAGTGTGAGCTCTTGTGCCCAATATGGTTGCAAATTAGGCACTTCTTATTCTGGTAAGGGCAATCCTTATACCAATGTAGTGACCCACAACCAGAACATGTGTTAGGAAGCAAGTTTTTGTTTCTTTTTGGACTGGTTTGATTTAGAGGGAGAATTAGATTTTTTCTTTTGGTGTAACATATGTGTGCTATGCCAGATTCCTTGATGTTTTTTGAATCTTACTTACAAATCTCTGACAGTTTTCTGCTGTTTGTTGGAGAGTAAGGTTTGGCTCATTTTCCAATTTGTTCAGAACTCTACATCTAATTTCAGCATCTTTAGATAAAATGAGTCCCTGAACAAATATCAGACACTTGAAATTGTTGAAACTCAATTCTGACAGTTTAAAATTGTTGAAATGCTTGTTCACAACCGATGTGAATATAGTGTAATCTTAACTATCCTTTCTGGTTAAATTCATCTCTTATGAAAAAGTGAAGTTTTAGGACTAAAACGGTCTGTAAGAAGTTTAACTGCTTTGTTAAATGTCAGTTCGCTTGTTTTATGGGCTAAAATATAGTTCACAAATTTGGTGTCTTCCATAGTGCCTAGTTTTCGAAGTAGTAGGTGAACCTTCTTAGAGTCTGCCCAATTTGCACAATCTGTGGGGTATAAATCCTTGTACCTTCTAAAATAGGAAGCGAAAGTTATATCCTCATCCGGAGAATATGCAGAATTGTCTGTTGCATCCCAGTTCGTGTTTTGTAAGAACGCATTTTCATTTTCACTAATTTGCCCCCAGTTTATCAGTTCAAGCAAGTTTCTTTGCTCTTGTTGAATTTAAAGTAGAATTTCTTCAAGTTTTTATTGTCTGATTTCCATTTGTTTTTGTAATGCAATACTTTCTTTTTGAATTTCAAATCATTCTTCTGCAGTTTGTTCCATTCTTTTTTGATGTTCAAATTGGAATTTAAGAAAATCGAGCATGGCGGATTTGAACTCATTCATGTTTGACTGTGTCATCTTTAGAATTAAACCAATAAAGAATTTAATTGAGGAGAAAAAAAAATGAAATAACTTAAATTCTTACTCACTCAGGGAATCACGAGTGCTTTTTTCTCTGAGAGACATGAATTCTCAGAAAGTTCAGTGTAAGTTAGATACACTTTTTTTCCGTTCAGTTTCCTTTTCTGGATTGCCAAGTACTGTTGAGTAGAACCAATATTGACAATTTCCACGTAGTCCTTTTGGGGTCCTCAAGTGTCCTTGTTGCCAAGTTGTTGGGGCCAGAAATAAAGACACAAAAAGAGGAATTGAGTTAAACAAATATATTAACAGAAACATTAATACAAAACATATACAAACAAGAGTGTTACAGCAAGAATGTTTGGGCCAACTGTCAGAGCTGACTGTTGGAAACTTCCCTCTGCAAAAGGTAGTACCTGCTCTTATTTATAGCTGGAAGAGTCCATGCATGCGTGGGTAAATTACCATAACACTTACTAAGATTGACTCGTCTTCCATTTGGAGTTAAGACTTCAAGCCACATTTTTCAAAAGGCAATTGGAAAAGGTCTATTTGAGTGGGGGGCGAAAATATCATATATCATGATGATATAGGCTTACAAAAAAAAAATGTACAAGTTTTTAAAAAATTAAAAAATACAGGTGTAGCAATAAATGTGAGTTAATTGCAACAATATATTGTATTTGGGATGGCAAATATCTAAAGAAGGAATTTCATCAGACAGTAAACTGATAAATATTGGAAGTATCTACACCAAAAATTAAAGAATTATAATCCTTTTTGGGATTGATCAATTTTTATAGCAAATATCTACCTAGATACAGTGACCTAATAGGGCCATTTGCTGAATTATGAGAAAAAAATACAGAATTTAAATGGACTCAAAGCCAAAATATAGCTTTTGAAAGCTTAAAAAACAGGCTCTAATAAGAAAACCGATTGCAAAAATCTTTTGATCCAAAAGAAATGGTGACATTGACTGTAGATGTAAGTGAATATCCTGTAGCTGCAATTTTATTTCAAGGTCATCCAATAATATACCTGTTGAGAAAATTAATGCCAGCTGAAGCGAATTACTC
The DNA here is from genome assembly GCA_964036315.1 of Acanthosepion esculentum. NCBI lineage: Eukaryota > Metazoa > Mollusca > Cephalopoda > Sepiida > Sepiidae > Acanthosepion > Acanthosepion esculentum. The sequence continues at coordinate 102,981,557 of OZ038486.1, forward strand.
AAATATTGAGAAAGAAGCATTAACAATAGTATGGAGAACTGAAAGAGCTTGAAATTTTTTTTGTTAGAACAAAAAATTTCCAAATCTTTAGAGTTTATATTTAACCCCAGAGAGGAATTAACAAAAGTCACATCTTTTACAATTTTAAGATGGACTATAAAATGTATGGCCTTTGATTTAGACATCATATACATAAAAGAGAAGACTTTTGTTTTAAAATAAATTGTATATCAAAACATCCTGAAATTTAACTTTGATTCTTATAGTGTCAAAATCCATTTCTTTGTTTAAAAGTTCCAAATTATTATTGTTCCAGTAATTTTCTATTAGTAATCTAATATCCCTTGTACACTTACAAAAAGATTGTATTTCGTGTTCTAAATTAACTTTCTGTAACATTTACATTTCAAAGTCTTTACAGCATATCAACATCTTGGCCACTTGAAAACGCCTCTCTCTCACCTGGTGTCCTCTTCTTCACAGCACATCCTCCCTTATTATCACTATCATTATTTCAGGGATAATATCACCCTTGCCACACTTTGGTTTCAGATAACTCCCCAGAATTTTGCAAGGAAATTCTGTACTCATGGGTAAAGTGTATTGGATGCATCCCATATAAAACTCCACCCTACCACCCACAATTGAATGGAAATGCGGAAAGAATGGTGCAGACTCTGAAAATGGGACTAAAACCATTTTCCCCACCTAATGATAATATAGAGAGTTACTTACCAAGATTACTGTTAAGCTATAGGACAATTCCACATGCCGACAAACTACAAAGTCCCTCCACATTAATGGATAGACAGATTAGGGCTTGCTTAACAGTGTCATTTTCAACAAGTGAAAGTGTATGGTATAAAAAAGACAAAGAATCTAATCCAGAGAAGGTGAAGTTTTTAATACAGAATGGACACGATACAGCAACAAAAATGGATAAAATGTACTGACCCATGTTAAGATGTTTTTGTCAATGTAAATGGAGAGAAATACAAAAAATGAATGCTCAGCTGAATGTTGCCCAACTTGCCAAAAATGACTTCAAAAATTCCGGATAAATACCATGGCCTCCAATATCTCTAGATAGTCAAGTTGAGAACTTGTGAAACATTTTCAAAAGATGTCTTTAAGAATAGGAAATGATATTCAAAGACCTGAGCAATACAAACTGGTGCAAGTAATGTTAAAGTTAACAAAATAGTTAAAAAGGTTGCCAAATGTCAAAGAAGTTTTATTAATATTTGGCTTTATAGGATAGTTTCTTAATCATACATTTCTATGGCCTATAATCTCTGTTTTTTTAATAAGGATTCCCTATACTCATCCAATATATTGCTCAAATAAATATATCCAGAAATTTTACCAACATCAGTTAATGAAAATTTCACATGGTGTAAATTTTTATTTTGTTGAATGTTTTTCTCCAATTGTTAATAACGTGAAAATATATCAACCCTACTTATGTATCTTTTATCTTAAAAACATTTACATTTATTTTGTGTTCCTATCTGTATGCTTATTATTGTACATGAATGATAAAATATATATCTAAAATAATTCTAATTTTTTCCAAATCTTTTTTTCTTCGTCTATCTTCAGCTGATTGGGAAGGTATTTATAATTCTATATCTTTTGTAGTTGTAGAATAATCCACTTTATAAATTGTAATCAGAATAGAAGCAATAGTTGTCCATGTATAAACATGGTTTTTGCTTGATCATTTTGTCTTTGTACTTTTTACAACATTGCTAATACATGCTGTTGTCAATATTGTGTGTGTTCATTATGTTAAGAGATGAAAGTATATGTGTGTGCTTCTGTTATGTATTGGTTGTAATCTAGCCAAATGCATCAAATTCTCATCTTGATAAAATTGAATGCAGTATTTTTATCTGAAAATTGTGCTAATGTTTGAAAATTATTTGTTGAGAAATTAAATAGAACTATACAATAAAAGACAAAAATCTTAGTTTTTTGACAACTAATATTATGCTTATGTTGTTTTTAAGTTCTCAAACACTTTCTATCAAACATGGATTTGTTTGTAAATTTCTGAACATGATAATAGTCTGCATGTCAGACTCTTTCTTTTATCTTTTTTTAATCATGGTAGTATTTTTTCAGTTTCCAATTTCTTACAATTCCTAAAATTCTTTTTAGTAGATAGAATGCAGCAATAATCTGAAAGAAAATACTCTTGTAAAATTTTAAACATATTTTTTGACATTAAATTCATTGTCATTTGTTTTTTATAATCTCAGAATTTCAAATTTTATCATGGAATTTAAATTTTATAATTTTCAGAATGGTATAATATTGTTTAGTGTTGTTTTTTGTTTGTTTGTTTTTACATTTGTAACTGTATTTTTTTTAGCTTAATTCTTGTTAGATGAACAAAAATCTATTGAGTCATTGTTGTTCACTTTATAAATATAACATGAAAACTGAAATCTCTTCTTCATATTTTAATAAAATTTTATTAAAATGAAATTTACTGTGATGCAAATGTATTTTTGTGTATATGAATATTTCATCTCAGTTTGAGATATTTGATGTGTATACAGATAATTATTGAAGATGCTATGATTGTCTGAATATTTTATTAGAAATTAAATGTTATTATAGTATGTTTACTTATTTCTTAACATTTAAGGCCATAATTTAGAATTAGGTATCTCCACTAATTCATCAAAAAAACAGTATACCGTGATGAAAAAAATGCTCCAAACTTAATGAAAATGGTTTTATCAAAATGTTTGATATTATTAAGAGGAAAACTTCAAAGTATTTTTTGATTAGTTTATTAAATTTTTTCATCCTTTCTAACACTTTTTTTTTTTTTTTTTTTTTTTACATCAGCAGATTTGCCAAAGATTAGTATTAGGAAATTTAGCATCGTTTTTGGCATTAAAAACACATTGTTTTGGAAATTCTAACAAAAATCAAATAATTGTTGGATTTTAATGAAACTTTCAGAACATTTTTTTTACATCTGTTAGCCCACCCACCACCTTAGTTAATTTTATGGGGACTCGAGAAATTCAATGCTGTTTTTTATTGGTGATATTAGTTAAAAGCAAAAGTCTTTGAAGAATATAAATCGATTTTTTTTTAATTTTTTTTTTTTTCCTGTAAAATCAAAACACCCTGTAACCAAAAATCAGCTTTGAATTATAACATACAAAACCCAATAAAACTAAGACATTATTTAATTGGAAAAGCTTTTAATGGCTTTTATGAATAATATATGTTAAGGGCAATATTGTCTGAGGCCAAAATATTTTTCCAATGAAAAGAATTTTTTTTAAATACCTAATGTGATAAAGTTGTTAAATCTTTTAAAATTAAGTTTCAATCAGTTCCATTTAGGAAATGGTGTTATTAAGTAGATCTGTCTTTACAGATCATAAATTCCAAAGCTTATTACAATCTGCAAAACCACATATTTTTAAAGGTTTTTTACATTTTTTTGTGCGTGCATAAAAACGATTTTTTCTTTTTTTAAATATATGGTATATGGTCGTACATGACAGGAATCATTAATATCGTGTGTTTTAAGAGTTGCTTCCCCTGACTGCATAAACTGCGTTGAATTTTCTGACTGACTTTGACCACAACCAACATTGTTGCATTTTCAAAAGATTTTTTTTTTACATTTCATTAAATATTTTTTAATTAATTTTTTAAATATAATTAATTTATTGTTTTACAGTGAGAGATATACTGCAATTATTAATTATTTTCTTTTTAGTTTCAATTCTAGAGACAGAAACAAAACAATTAATATTAAAAATAAGGAAAATTAAAAATTAACACCTTAAGAAAATAGCATTTCATAAAAATGAGAGTGATACCTATAATTAGTAGGTACCTATCTTATTTATGAAATTTTATGGTATCATTTTTTAATTATTGGTCTTTTTATATTATCTCGATTGTGAAATTTTTTCATAACCGAGATATAAAACTTAATAATAAATAAAAAATAATACATTAAAATTTCATGAGATGTACGTAAAAATTAGGTACCTCTCTTATGAAATTGTCTCACTTTCAATTATGAAATGTTAAATTTTTTCCAGAAATCATCTTTAAATGTAAGGCTATAAAGCTAAAGTAAAAAAACACAAAAAGACAAAAGAAAAACAAATCAATAAAATATTAGATTGCTGAAAGTATTTTTTTTTTTTTTAATTACTGTGTAGTTAAATAAGTTAGTTCACTTAAAATTATGTCACTTCTGTTCTTCTGTCCAATAAATTCCCCTGGCCTAAGCTGTCAATTCTTCGATGTGCTTGTCAGTTAACACCTCAAAAACAAGTCACCATGGTTAAGATATGCTTTTTAATGCTATTCCACTGATGCAAGAAAAACAAGATTTTTAATCAAAATTTCAAATGTTCCAAAAAGGATGAAAAAATTTAATAAAATAATCAAAAACTACTTTGGCCTTTCCTTTTAATAATAACAAACATTTAGACAATAAACATTTTTTTTCCATCAAGTTTGGAGTCTTTTTTCATCATGGTATGCTCTTTGTTATCATATTAGTGGAGATACCTATTCAGAATATATTTAAGCTATTGAAATGTTATGCCTTTTTGTCTGACAGATTCTACATTCTGTTCAAGATATATTAGAGAATTAGTAACTTTTTAGATGTTTCCCACCTGGTTGTAAAACTTAGCTTTCTTTAATAAGTATGCATGTTTATGTATATATAATACTTTATTACTTTTTGTAATTTGCAATGTATGTTAATCTACTCATTGTTCTTGAAATATCTGCAGTTTTACTTTTCCTTTTTCAAGTTAATTTAATATTTCTATTATCATTTATTTAATTGTCAAACTTAAGTCCCTTCTGAATAATTAAGAACAAATAATTAGCTTGGATTAATTGACTTAATATTCCCACATATTTATAAAAAAAAATAGATGTACCTTTGTGTTATAGTTTAAAGTAACAAAAGTTTCAAATCCTATTTTGTTGTATCTATATTCTGACTCAATTAGAAATTAGTGTTCTGTAATCCTTTTTCCTTACATTTTAGCAGCTAATTTTATAAAGTAAATAAAATTGATTCTTGTTTAACTTATTCTTATATTAGTTTTGTTTCATTTATTATTTATATTTTGTATTTAACAAGTAATCAATTCAGCATAAATGCCATCCTCAGTATTTTTGGAACGATGTTAGAGATTCAAGGATGATATTACCTAAATTTATAGAAATCTTATTTCAAACCAAATTTACAACTAATTTCATTGAGTCTTTGTAATCCAAGGAATCCAAGTAGAACATGATTTTTTTTTTTTACTGTATCTGCTCTTGTGCCACTAGATAAATATTGCCATTGCAAAAAGATGAGTTTCCTAACCTCATATCATATCAGCCACACTGCAATTAAGTCATAGCTATTTTCCTAAATTACTTTTTTAATAGGACTGATTTGTTAAAACTGAGCATGTGCTGGCTATTTTCAAAACTGAAATACAATTTTGTTTAATTATAGGAAACTATTCTTAGAATGTCTTTTATTCCTGTTTTAAATGTTGCCCTTATCAATTATTTTAGTATTCTGTTAATCATTCTTTTTGTATTTGCATTTTCAATTGCATTCATCATTACTTTCATCTTTCCCACTAACTGTAGTAAACTTTTCTCATGAGCAATTGTCAGGAAAGATATAATTTTATATATATTCATTTTAGTAGTGTGTATAGATATTGACATATGAAAATGTCTTCACATGCCTACATATACATTCACACAAATGTATCTGTGTTCATATATACACATGAATGTTTCTCTAATTTGTATGAAAAGTACAATATTAACAAAATATTCAATGTATAGAGATTTGAAACTCTATATTGATATAAAGAATTTAATAATTTCTTTTCAGATGAACATTGTATATAATGCTCGATATATACTTCATTGTCATTTTAATTCCAAAACTTGTAATTTTTCAATTATTGAATTGTCATTCCTTTGTTTAAAATCATTTGGCAAATGAAAAGACATTTTTTTATTTCAATATTAAAATACATTATCTCACCTCTACATAATATTCTGAATTAGTACTGTCACTGGAAAACTGTCCAGAAAAATATTAATTTGATATTAATATTTTCTCTTTTACTGTAAACTCTAGTTGAAATTGATACAAAATACTTTATTCATTCATCCAATATTCTGTTAATTTTTGTATATACATATCAAACATGCAAATTTATAAAGCAAAATGATAATTTCATCTTTTGAACTTTATCAAATGATATATACTGTTAAAGAACCATTTAAATAATGTTTGTGTTTTTATTACTCTTCAAAATTTTCTCTTGCTTTCAGCATAAACTTCATGCTTGTTTTGATCATTAACACTAGAATCTATTTGATTAGTTGGCACTAATCATAACAAGAATTTTTTTTCCTTGCAGGAAAGTTATCAATTAATAAATAAAATAATTATGGCACTAGTCTGAAAATCATAAAGGCAGGGAAGTTTGCTTAACTGATGAAAATCTTATCCAGTGATTAACTACTGTTGTGACATTATTAAGAAGAGTGATTTTTTTTTTTTAATACATTTCATAATGAATAATCAACTCTGTTAATTGGTCTGTATGCACATCCCAATCATATTCCAACTCCAGAAACTTTTTTTAAAATGAGATTATTTTTAACTAACACATAAACTGCCACTCTTGATTAAAATGTAAAATTCAAAATTCCTTACTATTTTTTTTCTCTCTAGCATTAAGAGTCCAAATCAATTTTTTGACTTGTGGATGGTTCCAAAGGTTGCCCTTGTAATAATGTCTTTTTTTTTCTATCTAATGTCTTTATATTCATTTGAAAAATATGTAAAATTACTTTGAATTTCTATGAAAGAAAATGTTTCATGTGCTGCTTTCTGAAGTGCAAAGGTTAATATATTACAAGACCCTCTGCTGTAGTCTTTTTTATGATATACCAACATTCTCATCGGTTAAGAAAACATCTAAATAGGCAAGAAGTATTTTGTTTTCTCCTTTTTTGTTGGACCCGGGGCGGGGGTGGGGGCTACCTGTTCTGATTTATATAATTTAGTAGGTAAGTGTAAACTCTCAATGAACAAATCAAGGGTATTGTAAAATCTCTTTGCTCTAATGTCATTCAACAAGTGGAATTACACAGTCACAACAGATGATTGCTTTGTTTGTAAATATTTTTTGAAAATGGATGATAATAATATCAAATATGTGTTAAAACCAACAGTTTCAGTTATTTTTTATTTTTATTTCTTTAAATTTCTTTTCTTTTCCCTAGCAAGAAATTGGCAAGGTATTTATCATTCTGCACTTTGTAGTTGTAGCTACTATCGTATTTTAGACAAAGAGTTGCAGTATGGGAACATTGTTGAATAGATGTCTTTTACAATGTCCCATCATGTTTAGTTTGATTGGTAGACCCACACTCATCTGCTGTTGATTTTGTAATTGTTGATTATTATGTGTGATATGAAGATTGCATTTCTATAAGGAATAACAAAATAGAATGTCACCTGTAGGATCAGCTTTCTAATCTCAGACAATTATTGACTACTGTTTATTGTATTTTTCTTTCACTAAATATGGATTTAAAGAATTTAACTACTCAATATAGGTTAATTCAAATCCAGGTAAATATTTGACAACCATTTAAACACTGACCTTTAGATATTGGGTTTTGCATTATAACAATTCTGTAACGTGTCTAAAAAAATCATTTATATAATGAAATTACACTTTAAAGTATGAATTGTAGTTTAATCAATCAGTTATTACTTTGATACTTGATGCGTCAATTGATAAAAAAAATAATGTCCTGATGAGATTTTCTTTTAATATTAAAGGCAAGAATAAGTAAATTTGTCTTCTATGTATGATTGCTTTGTGTTACTGAATGTTTTCTTATGAAAAGTTAACTGACAATATTTATCAAAATTCCTTGAATTCTCAGTTATTTGGGTAAAAAAAAAGTTATTTTTTTTACTGGCAATTTATGTCTTAAGGAATATTGATTTAAAGAGTTATATAGAGTTTGCCCTTTATATTTTTCTTTTTGGAGTGATTAGTGGGAAAAAAGCTAAACTTTCCTAAAATCAAAGTGACACACAAACATATTTGTATGTTATGTCCATTATTTATAGATTGCTGATCCTATAGACTATATTGAATAACTTTTTGTAACAATCTTTTAAAGATAAACACAAATACTATCCAGCCAGTCTATATTATTTTTTTTAATGAATAGTAAAAAAAATCATGTGAGATTTAATTTATAGTCTTTGAGTGTATGCATTTTGTAAAATTGCTTGATGTTTTGCCTATATCTGTTGGACAGCCTAATGGTTTAAAAATATTGCTTGAGTTTTAGATACTACAAGTGTGCTTTGGAAGTATGCCTTCTACAATGTTGCATTTATCTCACTAAAGATATTTTCCCCAGCATGGCTTCTCTTGCTGTATTCTGTGAAAATGTGTATGTTTGTGAATAGATGTTTTTGTATTCAGAAATCAATTATATTTATCTTTGTTAGAAAGTTACTTATTTTAGTGTTGAGCAAAATGCACTTAAATTTAATAACTTTTATATTGAATTGAGTGAAATTATTAACTCTTGATCATTAAAGGAATAACCTAAGTTCACTTCATCCAAGCAATTTCACTGGAAAAGTTTTCTAGAAGCAAGTATGAATTTGAGCATTTAAGTTTCTTAACCTTCACTATTACTATAAAATTTATTCTTTGACTACATTATAAAATAAATTTATCCAGATTGATTCTAGAAACTGACATTATTTATAAAGCAAGATGAATATTTCTAAATTCTTTAAGTAAATATTGTGATTATTTTTCTCACTTATATGTTCTTTCTCAAGTCAAATAATGGAAATTGTATATATTCAATAAATCTGTAGCCTAATGATGCAAAACAGATACAAATATTTGTTCAATAGAATCTTCCTTGTCAATAAATTTAACTGGTTATTGAGTGAACTTTATACAGTGAAAATTTTAAATCAAAATTAAGCTAATAATTACAAGTCAGGTTATAGACTTATTGATCCATTTGGTGTGTATAATGTGCTCTCACACACACACACACACACACACACACACACACACACACACACACATTTTGAGTTTTCTTTCACACACTGTGCAATCAATCTAAGCTGATAAAATGTACAATATCCAATTTCTATAAATATATATATGTTTGTTCATTTAACCAAACTGATCATTATTTGTACTGTTAAAGAAATTTTTATATTTAGTAATGTCATCACTATTTACATTATTCGGACTATTGTCCTCATCTTTGTTGCCATATTTATCTCAACATTTCGGCCTTTGTACGCTCCGGCCTTCTTCAGATGATTGGAATGTTGAACTGAACCCTTTATTTCACTCGCTGGGGTAGACTGTTCTAGTTCGACATTCCAACCACCTGAAGAAGGCTAGAGCATACAACAACCAAAGCGTTGTGATGAATATGGCAACAAAGATGAGGACAATAGTCCGAATAATGTAAATAGTGTACATAATACTTCATCTCAGAAATATAGACAGATACCGTTAGTAATGTCATCTTCTAATGAATATGTAAAGGAGTAAAATTTCCTTGAATTTTTGTAAAATCATTCTAAATAAAAAAATTTACAAGCATCTGTTTATGGCCATTTTCAAGTAGTTCCCAAAATTTAAATGGCTAGTTTGTTTTTTGTTTGTTTTTTTTTTTTTTTTTTTGTTTCAAATCAGGTTATATTATTGCTGATGTGACATAAACATGGTGAAAATAACAAATATTTGTATTCTTTCTATTTACTCCAAAGTTGGAAAATATGTTAAATAATTTATATGATGAAGTTTCTTTTGAGAAATAATTTGTGTTTTAGGGCACCCTTCTGGAAACACTGAACCTGTTTATTCAGCCTTTTTCTTAGGGTTTTCAGTTGATCAAAATGAAAGCTTGATAGAAGAACTCTACCAAAACATCCTAAGTGACAGTAATTAAATTACCATAGTTAAAGATACTCATTGGATATAGAAATTGTTAGCTACATATGGTTCCTATTAATGTGTAGAAAGTGTATATTGTTTTTGAGAATTATGCTGTTGCTAATCAGAGAATTTAGCAAAGGTCAAAGAACAGATTACCAAGGGAATATTTTAGCCACAATAAAAAAACATATTAATCATAGAAATTAAATATTTGACACTAAAATAGGTATGTTCATGAGATCCATAAAAATAGCATAGCATGAATAAAAAAGGCCTTGAACTTGATAAAAATAATTTTTTATCATCTAAATGTTTGTTATTATCAAGAGGAAAGATCAAAGTATTTTTTGATTATTTTTTTACATTTTTAATAATTTTCCAAAATTTTTGTTAAAAATCTTGTATTTTCTTGAATCAACAAAATTGACAGAAAATTGATCGTCAGCCATTTTTTTAAACTTTTGTTTACAAGTGAAAGTCTCCATTTAAAATTCTTTTAAAAAATCAATTACGATTTTTTTTAAATTAATTTACAAAAATTAGAAATTATAAAGTCTATTTAAATAGTTTCCAAAAGTTTCATTAAAATTTGACACTTATTTCTATTTTTACAAGATTTTCCAAATTAATGTTTCATTAAAAAAATGCACAAAAAATCCGCCATGTTATTTACTAGTAATTCCAGTGATGAAGAGAAACAAGGTTTTTCAATCAAAAGTTAGAATGTTCTAATAAAGACAGAAAATTTTTTAAAAATAATTAAAAATTACTTTGCTCTTTCCTCTTAATAGTAACATAAACATTTTGATAATAAAATTTTGCTTTCATCAAGTTTAAGGCCGTTTTTATCATGCTATGCTCATTTTCCAGCGATCTCATGAACATACCTACAAAAATTGTCATTAATCCAGCAATGAGGAATGTCAAAATCCTATAATGTCCATCTGAAAGTTGTAAAATCCTTAAACTTATGATTTACTGCTTTTGATTTAAGTTTGAAAACAGCAATATCACAATATGGTGTTAGCATTGTTTAACTTTTCAATTTCAAACTTTGCCTGTTTGTGATTCCCAATTATTTTTCACTCATTCTTAAAGACTGTCTTTTTGGCTGAGTTTAGATACTAAAAGTTGATCATTCTATTATTGACCCCAGTAGTACAATATATGTGGAGACTTAGCATGAAAAAATACACACTAAAATATTCCTAAAATGCCAATGGTGTTATTTTCAGTAATTAAGCTAAAACACTGAAATGGGGTTTGTTTTTATGATCTTTTTTTGGTGGGGGGGGGGATATGTTTTTTGTATACAAACGCAATGCCTTTTTATTAACAAGTATATCTGTGCTTCTTGTAGTTATAAGATTTAATGTATATACTGTACAGATGCTTTTGTTTACAGAATTAGTTTCATTTAATCTTTAAAACAAATGTTCAAACATTGCTCTATATATTTGTCTCTATTCAAGATATGGAAAATCCAGTTTTATGATTTGAACCATGTTTTAACAATTATTGATTTTCTCATTTTTGTCTTTGCTTTAAACATAATTTCAATTACATACTTATTTTTCCTCCACTATCCACACTCTCTGAAGGTTATCAAAAATACAATGATATGCTGAAAAATTCTCAACCAATCCAATGATGAATATCAGTTACTTGGGTAGTGTTAAAAGAATTTAGGATAGATAGACCAGGTACATGTCGATTAATTATGTAGAATATCAAATATCATGTACTTTCCATAGCTCTCAATCCTTCTCTTTGGTCAGGTCAGAACTTTCAACACTCCTTTATATTTTAGCACAGACCCTTAAAATTCTTGCCTCTAATTTCCTCTTCTTAGTATTGTTTAGTTTTTATGCATATTCCTATAAAGTTTATATTACGTTAGTTGAAAATATGCTCTTTTCTATCATTCTAAAACATTTGTTAGTCAATTCCGATGCAGACATTAGGAAGCCACAAATCACATTATTCTGATGGCTTTTAAATCATACCATGTTTTTTCTTCATCAATGATATTTCACTTTTTGATCTCTTTCTCTCTCTCTCTTTTATGTGAAAAGTTAAGTTGAACAGTGCATTTTATGTCTGTAAGTAGGCAGACTTACTTTTTAACAGGCGAAATCTCTTCTCATTATAGTAGCTTACAGGTTTCAGTGCTACCTCCACAGCTTGAAAAACTTCAATATCAGTAAAGCTACCTGATTATATAATTATATAATTCCCAAATTATAACATAGAGAAAGGAATGAAAATTATTTGTATCACTGTTTTCTTGATTTCAGTGCTATCTAATTTAGGGTAAGGATTAGAATATTGTTAAAAAGTATTTTTCTCATAATACAGGCATATAGAAACATTTTATTTGATAGTGCCACTATAAACAGAACTTGTGTGATTTCTAATGTTCCTAATAGGTTTTGATCTGCAAGCATTTTCATTTTAGAATATTAAAGAGCCTAAACAAAGTTATAAACAGTTTTGAAATACAGCTAAACTTTTCAGTTTTCTGTAAACAATACTATATATACATATAATTTGTCAAATATTACATAAATGTAAATCCTTTGCTTCTCAATATGATTTCTATAAAGTAAAACTGAAATCTTAATTATTGGCTATTTTGTATATAGTTGAAAAAAATGAAGTGGTTTCCCATTAATTGCAATGTCACCAAAACTGAATAAACTGAAAATGAATAGAGAATTTTAAAGATCTTTTAGTAATCATTATTAATTTTCCTTTATGATATTTTTATGACATTTTGATTTCCCCATGAGAAATGGTCTAATTATAGCACTTTCACTTTTCTTATTTGTAAGCTATTTATATAGTACAGTTTTCTATTCATCTTACACCAAATTAAACATGATTGATTAAAGCTTATTTTTTTATCTTCATTGCCATGCTTCTTCAGCAAGAAATTGGGAAGGTAACTATCATTTTGTTAATTTTCATAGTCTGTTTACTGTAGTGAATTAGAATTTTAAAAGTAATTGAGTAATTTAAATAATTAACATTTTTCTTTTGTAATCATTCAGTGTTAAGTTTATCTGTGAGTTTGGGATATATTATTATTATTATTATAAAAATATTTTTATCACACTACATTTCAATACATGTAATTAATAGAAGAATGTTTGTGTTTATGTATACATGTGCCCTTGCTTATTTTTTATAAGAAATACCTGTGATATTCTGAATAGAACTGTTTTAAGTAAAACAACTCCAGGAAAAGAGTTTTATTAGTGAGAAGTGATGCAGCAAATATGAATCTATAAATCTATGAAATCAATGAATTTATTTCATTTATTATAAATTCAAAACTTACATTGAAACTCTTTTACTATATCTTTTCATTCTCTAAACAATTATTGAAGACTTCAGTTTACACATTTACAATAAACTTGATGTGCAAACACAAACAGGGTGCTGAAAAGTTCTCAAGCTAACTAAAAAAAAAACTCATCAAATAAAAATCTTATGTTTGGTCAGATTTTGGGAAGTGTCAATCCAAGAACTTTCTATTACACACTCATGTAATATATCCTTTTATCAAATAGCTGCTGTGTATACACTTTCCTCCATAAATCATTATGATCAATAGCAAAAAAATTCAACTTAAATTTTAATTTTTTGTCTTATTTCAAAACTACAATTAATCATAGCCATTCTTCATTTTGACAACTTTTCATAGAATACCTGCAAAAATCAATTTCACTATAAAAAAAAATATATATGCGAGCATACATATTCACATATTTTGGAAAAATAAAATTAGAACAAATTGTAGGAAAAATGTAAATATAGAGGCAGCCCCTTTTCAGGGCTTTTTCTTTTAGCAAAAGAGAAAAAAGTTTATAAACAAATGCTTTTCCTACGTATGTATCTAATGATAGTCACCACCTGAGATCTAAAAAAAGAAAAATAAATCTATCCTTCCTCAGTGTTAAAATCAAAGTCTGTACTTAGTGAAAACTAAATATTTTTATACTCTTTATTTTTCTCTCTCTCTGTTATGATGATAGGTGTCAAAGGAAGTAATCAAAATTAGGCATGTTGTGTAGAAAGCATTTACAAATGAAATGATCTGACATATTGAGTTTCTTCCTTTTCATATGCTACCTATAATACAGATAAGTTAAAGAAATCATTTTCTTGAAATACTATCAGAAACTGAGGATTAAAAGGTTGTATTTGTTTTAACAGAGTAATCATCTTATATTTATTAAGTGCAGATTGCAGAGAACTTTAATTATTCATTAAAACTATATAATTCCATTATGGAATTTGCTTTCATAAACCCCTATAGATATTTGATTACAATGAATTTAAGCAGATTTGTTCCATTCCTATTAAAATATTGCTTATTGGTGGGTTTTATATGAAGCCAATTCTTTCATAGCTTTGACAAATGACAGTATTTTTTAGCTTACTTTATTTTCTTACAAAAAATACCTGCATTTGATTTTTTAATCAAAGCCAGCATCATGCAAAAGTGTACTGGTCTCTACTTGTAATGTTTTTTCTATTACTTCACATGATGTTGACATATGCTACAGAAATGAATGGCAATAATGTGTATATCTGCACATACAAAAATAGTTTCAGTTGAACAGGTTGCTATCTCTGGTCAGAGATTACCTGCTTGCAGATGATGCAGAACTAGTTGTTATATAGGAACAGCTCTCCAGCAGGTAACATACTGTTTTTGCAATGACCTGAAAACTCTTTGGCACAGAGGTCAGTCTTAAAAAGGCATTCATTCTTCAGTAACCTGTGCCAGACCAAAAATGTATCACTTTTTGTTTCTCAAAATACAGAATCTGCTGACAGGGCAGAATACAAGCACTAGATCTATTAAACAATCTCCCTTTCAGAAGTAAGCTACAGATAAGAGTAGTTAAAAATTGCAGCTCCTCAAAGAATCTCTCGTACTCTTGATATGGAAGTGCATGACCCTCCTCTATAGGACACTTTATCTAACTTGGCAACAAATATGGAATACCTGCCCATATCTTTGCTGGCAATGCCAAGCCTTAGTAGCAATAAGCATGTAGAAAATACAATTTTTTGAAACTGGAAAGAGTGTTTTAGCATCCCCCTGCAAAAAATAATATGGCATCATATCTAAATGACTCCCCCATAACTATATCAACTCTCATCACCAAAGCACAAAAAAAAATTATCCCTTCAAAATAATGACATACATTTACATACATACATACATACATACATATATATATATAATATACTGACCTAAGCTGTTAGTATTGTTATGTTATTCTGTCTGATAAATTCATTTGAAGTTCTTTCATGATTTAAAACATGATCATATTTAATTTGTAAAGAGATAAAAAATAATCTTGCAAATATAATAAAAATAACATTTAAAATTAATTACAGGCTTGACAAGCACTTTACCTACAATTTACCAAGGTTGAGAACTCATAATGTTTGTTTTGACTATTCATTAAATTTTCTTGTCACAATAATTCTTAATTAAAAAAAAAAAACAGAATAAAGTTAAAATAATTTTCTGAATTTATATCTAAGCATTAAATACAGAGAATGTGCTCTTACTTTTCTCTCCTTCTTTCTTCTTCCCTGCCTACAGGTTATGAAGGTAATTACATTTTAATTCTTCATTTTCTCTTGCTTTTATAAAGTCTGATTGTCTTTGTATACTTGCTGCTTTTACACTTTATTTTTTTACTCAACTTTCTCTATGAAGTAGTTTTCCCAACTTCAATCATTTATATCTCATTTTCATTATTCTAGTAACAATAATTGCATGCATTCTATGATGTACGCTTTATCTTAAAAAATAAATTGACTCTTTCTTTTTTTTTAATATGCTGTTGTGGTTTCTGCATAATCTCTACAATATGTAAATATAATTATCCCTCAAATCTAAATGGCAATCTGTATGAATGATAAAAATACTGGGTTTAAAATCTTATCCAAACAATATCACCTTAAAAATGGTAGCTATGTACAATATTTAAACTTCTTTCGTTTACGAGATTACAATACAAGTGGTCCAACAACTTTCAGCTTTGACTAATCTGTGATTAAAACTTTGTTGAAAAAGGAATTCTGAAATTGACATTTAATGTAGCTATAGATCAATATTATTGGGTAGCTTAAAAAGTTTGTTTTATTTTTATCTTCAGATGGCATGAGGATGATTTAATTTTAATTAACTCCATTCAAAAATATTGCTTTAGATTGGATTTCGTCAACTGTTATAGAGGGTTCATTTCTTTCTTTTAATTTATTGAAATCTGTGTATTTTTATTGAATGTAGTACTGAAGATGGAAGATGAGTAATTTATATATATATATATTTTTTTTTTTTTTTTTTGGTATATTATGCTTTATTTTAGAAAAGGCAAAAAATGTGACTCAAATACTAGAAATTGTTTTTCTTTATAGAGAGCATAGGGTAAATAAATGGATACGAAAAGGAATTTTCAAAGTTTTATGATGGTAATTTCTTGCTGAATGATGTTCCATATTCAACATTTAGGGTTATTGTAAGGAAATGAACACATTATTTAATGACTATCAATACTCTATGACATAGAAGCTGTTCAATCTACTCAAAATATCTAAATCATTTTCATTAATTTGATAAAATTTGAAGTTAAAAAAGAAAAATTACTGAACCATATTGACAGGTTTGATTTACTGTTCAGTTTTAAATAAATTATGATGAAAAGTGGACACTTTACCACAATGAATAATGAAGTGATCCTAGGACAAGCAAAACAAGCCACCATTAACTGTACTAAAGCTATTTCTTCATCGACAGAAGATAATGTGTTTATGGTTGGATTTGAAATGAATTTGTGAGAACCAAAGAAGTAATTCAAACAAGTACTCCTTCCAAGTAGTTAACTTGAGAAAAGCAGTTAAAACGTTTCTAGAATTAAGAGAAAGGGCATGATATTTTTTGTAACCATTTTTCATGATAACTTGGCCTAGAAAACTGCAAATGGCACATTGAATAGTTCTTTGTTGAGAAAGATAAAAATTATCTAAGAGGATAGCATTTTTTTAATCTGTGAATGAATGCAGGAAACGGAACAACAAAATAAGTTGTCAAGAAATATTTATTTTATTTTTACTTAAACAAACTTTTTAGCTATCTAATAATTCAAGAAATGACTAATGAAGGCATCTCTTACCTATTCACCTGGGCTGATGTTTGAATTTTTTTATTTTTTGTTAATATATTTTATTTGCTGCATGATGAAATTAGTTCACAATGCCATTTGTACTATAACAATATCCCTTTTCATTTATCTTAATTCATACTGAGCTTCATCATCCAGTTCATTATCTGTGTAATAAAGCGCCAATTATAAGTTTGGGTTAGTATTCAAGTGTAGCTTATTGTAGAGTTCTCATATTTAATATTTAGAATATATTTGTTTTTATTTCACAATAATTATTTAAGGAAATTTTGCAATTTTATAGCTTATAAGAAAATTTATAAAAAGGAATTTAATTTTTTATCTAGTTTAAGGGAAATAAGATTACAACTAGTTAAATGACAAGTTCAAGCCAAATATAAATATTAATTGTATTTATTTATATCTTTGAGGAATATTTGAACTTCAGCTTATTTAAAACAAATGACAGAACTTATAGATTAGAAATATATTAAATTGCCAAAAGATGTTCTCTAATGCTCCCTAAGTATACTTTTGGTTTTTATCATCACATATTTCATCTACCTCATACACTTTTCACCTATTTTATTCATTAAATTGGAGAGATCTAATCATTTTCCCCTGTTTTGCTTAACCCATTTCCTCCTGGCATTAGTTAAAACTAATACCTTCTTTTTTTCATATATTGCGACCATTTTGCTTAAAGTTTGTATTATCAATATTTCAGATAAAAACCTGGAAATTTTCTAATATATTTCAGTGAAATTCTTCCTTTCCAAAATTATAGTTTAGATATATAGAAAAAGAAGGCATTAGTTTAAACTGACACAAATAGAATATGGTTTTATAAAAGTTACTCAGTTTTTTCTATTTGTTATAATATTTAATGTTCTTAACTAGATCTTATTTAAATAAGATTTATGTGATAATAGAAGTAGTAACAATTATGCATATAATTTATCATATGATTTTCCAAGAGTAATTGTTGTCCA
Source organism: Acanthosepion esculentum (assembly GCA_964036315.1). Taxonomy (NCBI): domain Eukaryota; kingdom Metazoa; phylum Mollusca; class Cephalopoda; order Sepiida; family Sepiidae; genus Acanthosepion; species Acanthosepion esculentum. Next base: position 102,999,782 of record OZ038486.1, read on the forward strand.
GCTTATATCTATTATACATTACAGATGTGCGTTGATAATGTCAAACTTGAATTTTTTCTATTCTTTAATAAACAAATAAATTATTATGTAGTTTTGTAATTATTCTAGCATTTTAAATATTGGTTTTATTTTCTTTTATAACATATTTTTCCTAACTTGTGACTATCAATTGCAGATCTTCCTGAGAAAGATGCTGTTGAACTGGAGAGCAAACTGCAAGCTCTCAATTCAATTATGGATCAGGGGATTAATCAGGTAGCCATTAGATACTTATTCTCTCTTCAAGGTGGTCTAGCATTGCCTGAATTTTTAAACTAGTAGTAAGAGCAGAGCAGAAAATCAACTTGATTAATCAGTAGTTTTTATTAACAAAACATTATAATCCAGAAAATTAGGGTAAATTGTACTTTTGTATTCATATAACAAATTTAAGAAAATTGCCTCAAATAAAGAGATGCTAACTTAGCCTAGGTTGGCACAAGGCAACAAATGTGGCACATCTTTTGTAGAATACATTCATTACAATTGTAATGGTCTTCAAGACTAGGTTATCAATAACTGCTTCACATGAAGCACTTAGTATTAGCCATTGTTAATTTTTACTGGATAATTTTCTAACTATATCTAGCTTGAGTAAAGCTGAAGATGGTATAGATGTTTAATGGAAAACTCACACTTAGGAACCTTTCTTAAATCTATCGTGTATGCACAAATTTCTCATTAAATACGTTTTTACTAAAGTTTTCTTTTTTTCCTATGGTACAACTTACAACCCCTATTTCAAGACGTTTAAATTTACAATTGAGAAAAAAGAAAATTATGTCTAATTATTCAATAAGTCTTCAAGGAAAATGAGAAATGTACTGAAATTATTAACAAATATTGCAAGTTGATCATAGAATAGACAAATGCAAATTATAAAATCTATTAAACTACCTTGTTTTGCTTGTACAAATTTTCACATGCTTATCTGAGAATGTTTTGACAGACAAGATAAACTGCATGTGTTGGCAATATATAACTTTGAATAATGATCATGAAAGCCATTTTACTACAGGCAAATCTAGGTCACCTTGTTAGTTCTCTTCACTATGGCTTTATAGCTATCTTTTATCAATATGTTTTTCTTTTGCTTTTAGATGTCTAACAGAACCTTATAATAACTTATTTTGATTATATTCTTATTACTGACTGAATAATAGCCCTAGTAAGTAAATGAAATTTAAATCTTTTCTACTTTTTTCCTTTTAGTATGATTCAAATCAGGACCAGCTACGGAGACAAACCTACTCGCAATGTAAGTCAAAAAGGATTTCTTAAAATCTTTTCAAATACTAAATATTTTTTAAAAATCAAAATAAATTATTAACTGTAGGAAATCTTTTTTGTAAAATCTAAATCTAGCTAGAAAAAGCAAAAAATGCAAATTTAAACTGAATTTTATTAAACTCCTCCTCAAATTTTCATTGTTAAACAATCTCCCTTAGAATATATTTTAGTAGGTAGCACCCCCCAATTCTGGCATTGCAAAAATATTTTTTGAACAATATAGATTAAATATTTTCTTCAGTATTGAGAACAAACGGGGGCAAAAATAACAAATCAATTTGTGTCAAGTATATAAACTTTATTTAAACTGTAAACTATAATATTGGTCTGTATAATTTTAATTTCTTTTTAACTTGGGAGGGTTCAAAGCCATAAATGAGTTTCTGCATCAGTTTTCTATCTGATGGACATATTGCTTTTTTTGTGCCATTAAAAATAATTTCTCTTATTTTTGTTAAATTATTAATAAAAAGATTTAACTGCTTATTTTATTCATATAAAATCAAAATTCAAAAAACAATTCTATTTTGTTATAATCATTTGAAAATATAAGTTTTAATTTTCCAAAAGGAAATTTATAGATGTTTTTTTTTTTTTTAGATTTAAAAATATTTAAAATAATGCTGCTTGACTTATAAATTTTAAATATTTCTTACTATGATACTTTTAAATATATAATACATTTTCAGTTTGTATATTCCAAGCTTTGTCAGCACAGTTGAACTCCTTTATTCGTTGATGTTCTAACCATTGTTCTGCCACATCCATTCCTCAGGTGTAGGATACATATATTTGTGTAGTTTACCTGCTTTCCCATAATTCAACAATCACAAAATATAAACTTTTTCTTCAATTTTCATAGCATGGTTTTATTTCATGTGTGTTTGTGTGTGAAAAGAAATAATTTCAGTGAATGCTTTTCTAAAATTATCTGATCTAGCATAATATTTTGGTCCCATCCTTTTACTTTTGTGTATATCTGGATCTTTTAAGGTGAAATTTTAAGTTGCTCATCAAAGCAGACTATGAACTCCAAGTCAGGCAAAAAGATAGAAAATTCTTCATAAATCATTTCATTATCCATGAATTTCAAACTCAAAATTCTTTTACTTAATATCTTTTACTTTTCCCACTCCTTTGTTTACGTTGTTTTTTTTATTTTTTATTAAAAGTATATACCTATATTTCTTACTTTAACTGCTCCTAATTTTACACATAAAAAAAAGCTTTTTATGTTAAGAATAACGTTTGAAAATTGTAGGAACTAATATTGAAACTCTAATTTTAATAATTAAAATCCACTTGATGACAGTGACTTAATCTCTTCCTTAAAATATAAAAAATGGATGTGTTTCATCATCTGACTATATTTTCTTGATAGATACTGGGAATAAATACTTAAAATGATATTTTATAATCTTATATATAGAAAATTTTAAATAATTTAAAAAGATGTCATTGAATTTTTAAAGAAATTTTTACTGACAGGAAGGCCAATTATAAAACTTTGGCATAAAAATAAAAATGAAATGCATTTCAACATTCCTTCCAATTGCAACCCTTATTTTTTCCTTAAAACCGTCAGGCCTACAAAATTTCTACAACTTTTGCTCATACCATAAACTGGTTGCAACTCATTTTATCTATGGAGTGTTTACTTTTTCCAGTTTCACCTGTATCTGCTGATCAAGGCCTCGATTCGTCACTTAACAGTGATGAGCATATGGGCCAACATAATCTGATCAACTCTTTGAAGGATGCTGTTGGTCGTCCTTTACCAAGTAAGATTACCTCAGTGTCTCTTACACCTACCTACCTACCTGAAACACTTGTTGTTATTATTCCTTGTGTACTCTCCAATATCCATACAGTTAATATCCTCATTGTCATCATCATCATCATCATTAGTCTATATAGACCCAAGTGACTGCCATTGTGCTATTATTGTTTATTAGTGCCTGCCTGCCTGCTGTTTGTGTTTTTATTCCCCTCCTGCCCTCCCCAAATTATTCAATGTTTAGTGATCAGGTAACTTAGAATATGGACACTTAACAGGGATGCAACCTTGGAAATAAAAGTAAGGATAGCTATTATAATCATCATCAGATCCTTTACTGAATCTTTGTATATGCTTCTCTACTTTCGGTGTGGAATGAATTCTAAATAATATTTCTATTGATATACTTTCTTGCATTTAGAGATGTTGAACTTGATTTAAACATGCAAGAGACATTATTCCTGACAACTTATTCACACACCCTTTCAAAATGTTTGCATTCATATTTCTCTATATTTACATATTTTGTTTTTAAAAAATGGAAGAAGTTAATTGACTTTGACTTAAGTCAGAGGAAAATATTCTAAAAGGATTTTTAATGCTTAATTTATTTCCAAGTCAATACTGACACTTTTATTTCATTTAAAAACTAAATATATGCTGTTTTACTGTTTGTAATTTTAATAATTTTAGAGAGCAAAGAGTATTTTCTATTTATAGCAGAAATACATTTTCTTATAATTATAAAGAGTAATCACTCCTTTTTCTAATAGTTTCTAAGAATTATAAAGATCAACAAGTTATACTACAATGCAAGAAAAGGGTGTCCCTAAAAAATTGACATAATTTAAAATGTAAATATCTGATTAACTACAGGCTTTATGTTGAACAATAAAAGATTTATTTATCAAAATTCGAACAAGATATTCAAAGGGATGTAGACTTTATAACCGATTTCACAAAGCTTCAATATGCACACTACCTGTGACATGACACACATCAAGTCGGTCGTCCAGCTCCTACCAAACATGCTGTGGCATATCTTACACAACATTCTCCAGCACCTAAGTGGTTCTCTGCTTAAGTTCTTCTAGGCTTGGAGGATGTGGTAGATATTGACCTGTTCTTTTACATAGCCCCATAGAAAAAAATCACAAGGTGTCAAGTCAGGTGAACGTCGTAACCATTTCAACAACACATTGTCATTATCACTGGCATGCCTGATCCATCTTCCAAGTAGATTCTCATTGTGATAAGTCTGCATAGTCAACTTAGTTTTTGTACACATTGTTAAAATTTGAAATCATTCAAGTGGGAATTGGCTGTTATTAGACTACAAAATGATATCAATGTGGCGGGGGCACTCTGTAGTATTCACTTTTAAAAAAAAAGTAAGCTTTCCTATCTAGTTTGTATCTTTTTGTTTTAAATTTAATTTTGAAATAAAAATAGCACAGTTATATCTGAATAGCTTTCTAGGATTAAAAATAAATAGAATTAATATTATGAGCTTTTTCAGGGCTTTAAATTTTTTAACAAAATTTTTGCAAATAATAAACTGCATTAGGATTGGTATCTATTTGAAAATCTCCTTCCTTATAAATAGGCCAGTTTATTAGTAGTTCTTTGCAATATATATGATGTGTGGCTACTTTGAAAGCTTAAACAAGTAACTGTTTTCATGTATTAACATAAAAATGCTTCAGCACACTTATTACCATAATTGCTTGATATTTTCAATTTTGTTAAGTGTTTACATTACTATTTAGACAAAATGCAACAGGTGATCACTTTTTTAAATCTTGCTTTTAATCTGATGAGAACTGTCACACCAGTTTGCTTGTTTGATGTGAGTTTAACAAAAATTTCAGAGGTATATCAGTAGAAATCAGAGACATTATCAAAGTATCTCCTGATTTTTTATTTAATTTCAGTGGAAAAATGCTGTCTGGTACCCAATAGTCAAGTTAAGCAAATTACACTTGGTATCTCCTCATTGTTTTTCAATTAGAATGGATCAAGTTTGCGTAATTAAATATCTTAAACTGTAAAGTTCTGTCCTAAGATGAGTAGACTTGCTTTAGAATTTAATGCTCATTGTATAAATATTTCATCAATAAAAATAACTAATTCCACAAGAACCATTACAGAAATTCTTAGGGTTATTATTTTCATCCTTGTTAGTTATATTGTTGACTTCCAAAGAAAAAAAAAGTTGTTGGCTGCAAGAACTTTTGACATCGAGATTGTGAATTGGTAACAAATAGCTTCTACTAGATGAATTATTCACTTGCAGAAGACTGAATAATCTATCAGCAAAAATACAGTGATAAAACCAACAACAATGAGAATATGATCAGAGCATGGAATAATGATAATGATTTGTTTCAGAATTTCAAATTTCAGTATTTATTCTTAAAGAACTTTGTGACTTATCAGAATAGTGTGAAATCATTTAATGAATGTAAAAAATAAATTTTATAAAATAATGAATTCACATGTACAATATTCAAACTTGGTTTTCACAGTAGGGGTAAAAAGAAAATTACAGGGAAATAATTGTATCATTCTAGTCATTCAAAATTTAATCAGAAATTCCACAAAAATTTAATTTAAAAGCTATTCAAGCAATTGATATTTTTTAAATATATAGTATCAGTACATCAGTACATATTTTATATATAAGAATGTTATAAGGAAATCCTAATGCGAGTAAATATTTTAATATCTTTATGTAAATATAATAAATCTTATCACTTACTTCAGAATATGAAACCAAGAAGTGAATATTTTAATCAGATATAAGTGATTTTTAATCAATGATTTTTATATGAATTTAATATGAGATAATTTTGAATAAAATTTGATTTCCAAACAATTTATCAATATCATTCCAAGATTTTATCCCTGTTTATATTGGAGAGTTTTCTTTATCTAAATGTGTATATTTCTTTTGCTTTTGAACAATCTGTTTGCTTATTAATTAGTTTTTGCACTCAATGTTATTAATTTGCACATCACTCTTTATGCAAATAACATGTCAAATGTGCATAATTTTACTAATTTAAAAAAAATATTTTATCAATAAAACTGAATCACAATAGAAAAATTGTCACATTCTTCTTTTCACTTCAATCACAAACTTTTTGTTTCATAAACATTTTGCCTGCATGTCCAGATGCCTGACTTGTCGTTCCAATATCCTGTACTCAATTATAAAGTCTTCCAACAGGATTAATATTTTATGTCCATTTCCAACCACCCACAAGACTCCATAGTTTAGTTTGAAATTCACTGGTGATTCTTGCCGATTAGTTAGCATTTGCATCATTCAGTTCTTTCCCTTGTTCAGTGAGCACTTTTATTTGCGCAATTCCTTCTCAGTACCAAATTTTATTGAATGAGTTTGAAAGTTGGGGTAAAAAATAAACTGTATTTGCTTCCTTTTTTATGAGTTATTCTTTTCAAATTTCTTGTGCTTTATATTGCCCTACTGACATTCTTACTTATTCACATTTTTGTTTTCATATTTTCAATCCCTTTGATTTTAATGTGGCACCTTCATTCCCTTTTTTTTCTTTTTTCATTCCTTTCCTCTTTTTTTCTTTTTCTCTCTGACCTTATCTTTTTCTTTATATTTTTTCCCAACTGTTTTTGACTCTTTTTCTTTCTCTGGCCCAAACTTTGATTACTTTTTAGTAATAATTTTTTCTTCATTTTTAGGTTTTGTTCCTATTTTTTATTAAACTTCTTTCACAGGAAAAAAACTTTAACATTACAGTTAATTTCTCCTAGATAGAAATATGTTGCTTATCTAACTGCAATTGCACAAAAAAATAAGAAAAAAATGATCGATTTAAGCTAATATTCTTCCTTTTGCTGTTTATTGCAATACTTTCTGATAATTTTTTTCTTGCATCTTGTCCTCTTCTAAAAACTTTAACAAAAGAACATGTGATGTGAAATATTAAAATGGCCACAATGTTTCCTGTACATGCATGTTGTATTCAGTAAACTCTATTCCAATAAATTATTGAACTGCCAGACCATAGTGTCTGCCTTATTTTTGATTGACTAGGAAAATTAAAATTTATCTTTTAGATCTTTATTGAAGAAAATACCTGATAAAGACAAGTAATTATGTCTTTCCAATGATAATGAAAGCAGTCCAAGTTCAAATAATTGAGTATATTGATCATGAGGGACATGTTTTTCTATTAGTTCTTTTTTACAAATACCATATATAATATAGTTTTCTATGATATTCAATATCTTCAAATTCTATTCTTACAAGCTGACAATTTCTTATAGTTATTAACTTAGGGAAAAATTCTTTCTCATTTAGTTTTTTGTAAGTAAATGTAATCAAAATGACATTTGGGGCTGAGATGGATTTTATGAAAAATATCTTTATAAGGGATCTTCATAGTTTTGTTTTTGTTTTTTTTACACTTCCTCTATTTAACTACTGGAATAAATTTAGCAAATTATTAAAATCAATATCTGAGATTTATGTTGCTTTGTCAATACTGATTACAAAAGTAGTTTCCTTTTAGAATTAAAATTTATTTTACTTATAGTGATAGATATCTTGAAACTTTTAAATGCATTTAATATCTGCAATTGAAGCATTTAAATAATTTCTCAAAAATATTCTTTTGTGCATTCTTCGTTGCATCTTCTGTACATATAAAAACTTAGCATATAAAATCCATTGAAACCATGACTAGGGACTCTGTTAATACCAATTTAACAGAATGTGAAGAGAAAATTTTAAATGATGTTGCCTGTAAAATTTACTGTTATTTATATTCCGGTAATATCAGAAATGTAATAGCTTTGGTCTACAGTTAGAATTGTATCTGCCTCAGATCTAATATTTGTTAGAAGCCCGTCAACGACGTTACTTAATGGTACAGTTACAATATTGGCATTATAACCTGTAAGTTCCCACTCAGCATATTCTCATACAAAATAATCTTACAAGCAGATTTAAATTTACTTTACATTTGAAACAGTTCCAAAATATGGCAATAATTCCTCATTGTTGCTATTTTAATTCTTATTTTCTGATAAATATTCTTGAGAAAGGTTATAAATTCTTACAGGTATTCAATATCAGATACAACATTTGTAATTATTTTTTCTTCTTTTTTATGTGGAAGCATTTAAAACCTAAAATCTATTGATATTTAAATCTTTTCACACTTAAATTAATCAATGTTCTTCCCACTGCTGGAGAAAAAGATGCAATAAAAACACTGTTGTTAGTATGTAGGATTTGATATGCATTGTGATAAGGCACTGCCACCCAAAGTTAACAGATACTGTTTTATGTACAGTACACTTTTAATTTTAAAGTAACTCCTTGTTCATGATTTTAGTCTTGGTAAAAGTCCAATGACTGACAGAATAATTTATCTGAGTCACAAAAGTATTGCATGTATCACATTGACTTTGAATATGTATACAAAGGTTATCAGTATAATTAATAATAGCAAACCTTCATCTAAAGATTTGTAGACTATTAATATCCAAAGTTGTCAGTGCTCTCAATTTTGAAAATTTTGTTAAAAATATTATTTTTCATTTATTTTACTTAAAGTTTTGGAAAGAGATTTAAGTATTATTAAATTATGAAATAGTGAATTCAAGGAAACATCAAACCATTGAAAAGTTATGACCAAGATCAATAAAACATGGTATAATGGTTAAAAGGTGTCAGGGTAAGATTACAAAAATTAAATAAACTGAAAGCGATATCTAAACTGTAATATGAAAATCTTTACACAGATTCGATTTGCTAACAAGGATATACACTTGTAGTTTAGAACAAGTATGAAGCATTAGAACATTTAAGGGACTCAAAGTGGAATGCCTTCAGGGAGGCACGAGGGACCACAACAAAAGAAGTCAGTCTGAGAAAAGACAAATAAGAAAGGAAAAAATTGATAATTAGTAAAATTCTCAAACTCTTAAAGGTGATATAGTAAATAATGCCAAGTAATGACAGAGAGCATATAAAGCTAAACAAAACCATTAGAAATAAGTGCATGCAGTCAAAAAGTAATGGCTAAGTGGAAAATGTGCAGAAATTGTAAAAGATCAAAGAAATATCAGTATAGAAAATATGCTCTTCAACAGGATGTATAAAATCTAAAGTGGGAACAACCGTTATGAAAAAGAAGGTGTTGCACTGGTAGAATAAGGACATGATTCTACCATGACAACACAGAAGGAAAACCTACAATACATAAAAGCATAGCAGTAACTCTAATACTAAACACTGAAGTAAAAACAGCAGTAGCAAAGTTTTAGATGAGATTGTCATAGAGATGTCTCTGGGATAGATAAGTTTGAAGAAGTGATAAACCAAATATATAATAATACCAGAGGATCTAAAACAATCAAATTTTCATAGAGCAAACTTCATTAAACAAGATAAATAACATAACAAAGTTAATAATTAAGTATTGATAAGTAACATAACAATAAAGCATTGATAAGTAATATAACAAAGTTAATAATTTAGATTTTAATGAATAGAGCTTGTAACAGAGTGAAAATGAAGCAAGGATAGTTTGTCTTTAAGATACTGAAACAATGCAATTTTCATGGTCTAGAATAAGCAATTAAAATGCCAAAAGACCCATGCCTGTTTTTCTTACATAACAAATGCATTCAATGAAATAAAGAAGTTCTTGAAATGCTAGAAAAACTTCATCTACATGGAAAGGATATACAAATAATCTATAGTCTACATTGGGAACAAACAACTTCTATGCAAACAGATAATGAATTGAGTGAACGCACCAAAATAGAAAGGGTTTTTTCAACAGACTAATTTAACCTGTATAGCAGAATGATTTTAAGAGTATTAGGGTATCTGTCAGAATTTATCAGTGGACATAGCTTTTACAACATATGCTATTTAGAAATTACTGTTGATAGAAAATTAGGAAAGAAAGCCACAGAAAAATGTTAGATGATGAAAACAAAGAAAGGAGGAAACCCTTATTTTATACTAGCTTAAAAGCCCCCTTTCTGGTGGCTAGCTCCTGCAGAGGGATCTTGATTGGGCCTTCATCACAACAGGCCAGGAAGAGTAGATGCAATAGGCAACAATAAAGTACAGAAGAACTCAAAATTGATATCTAAGTTGTCATTAACCTATGAAATTACAATTATTATTTGTTGCAATCAGCTGGAAAAAGTTGAGGCCAACACATTTATGCACAGCCAAACATCTTTATACATATTTAATTCAATGTGTAAAAAAATGCTAATTCAAATATATCTGAGCCTGGCTTATTTTTTTAAATTAATTGGAATTGTTTGTGTCATTTTTCATTTCAGCTGGTATGTCAGAAGACAGTGACTATACAAGCGACGTCAACTTCCCAGTGCAACACCACCACAACAGTTCCGCTCACCAGTTTCGAGGAGAACATCAATTTCGGCTGCAGCATGAGGACAGTAAAGAATACTACAATAATGAATCCTTTGATCGGGGATACGAGCGAGAACCAGATTACTACCAAGATGGTGGCATGTATTACCCTGGCAGAAGTGACACTGACTCCGAACCTTTGTATTATAATAGCCGGCCTAACAGCAGGCCACAGTCATTTGTCAATGACAGGTACTTATATGAATTGTTTATTTTTCCAATTTATTGCAAAAAAGAAAAAAAATGTTGCTTCCCTGTTCTCTAAGTTCAGCACATCATTTTAAACGTCTATTTTGGCGATGTGACAAATAGGGCGATCATCTTTTGTCAGTGCTATTAAAAATGGTTTAGTTACAGGACATCTGAAATTTTATTTATGCAACTTCATTTGTTTAGATATTTGTTTTAAAAAACAAAAAAATGAAGTTGCATTCTCCATTTGATGAAAACAAAGTGACTAAAAAAATAAGTGGGTTAAATAACTTTTTATCTCACAGAAAAAATACAAACAAAAACCAAATAATCAGCCTTGTTTCAGCCACAGCCATATCCCACCATAACTACTGCTATCATCTCTACCATGGAAAACACTGTAGTTGGACTCTTGCTGTATGTAGAACTGCTCACAATCATTTCAAGAGTTTTCTAGAAAATGCAAAGAACAGCTTTGCACAGTCATTCAAGCCAAGGTTGAAAACAAAGAACTTGGTTTCTATGAGTTCTGGAAAATCTTAAATAAAATTCTTAATAAGGACAGTGTTAGCTATCATAAATGATCCTGAGGTTATTTCATTTTCATCTGACAAAGCAAGGTACTTTGCAATGAATTTTGCCTCTAATTCTGTTAGATGTTAAGGATCACCCCATACCTGACTTCCCCCTTTTCACAGAGCACAATCTTTGTAATATATCTCTCATGATACAGGAAGTTTCCAGATTTATCAAATACCTCTTCTCTAAGAAGGCTATCAGTTCAGATAAATTGTCAGGGGTTGTTCGTAAGAACATCAGCTAAAAGTTATCACCAATCCTGGCAAAATTGTTTAACCACTGCCTGAAAGAAAGATTCTTCCTAAGTCTATGGAAGGTGTCAACTGTTTTTAAGAATGTAAGTGAGCACTCATCCCCTTTGCAATATCAACCCATTAGCTTCCTTAGTGTCATCAGCAAAGAAGAATAGGGATATAAATCCATCACAAAAACCATCACCTTAGATATATCAAAGCCTTTGACAAGGTGTGGCATTGGAGTTAGCTGCACAAAGTCTCCAGCTGTGGAATTTCTGGAAGGGTTTTCTTAATTATCAAGTCCTTCTTAACAAGTAAGTTCATGAAAGTTGTTGTTTGTTTGGTTTGGGTTTTTTTGGCCAGTCATTGGAAGCCAACAAGATCATTGCATTGCTGGTGTTTCCCAACACTCTCTTCTCGGTCTTACCCTCTTTTCTGTTTAAGAACATACTCAGATCTTTAGTAAATATCTATGCAGAAAATACAACAGTTTACCAGAGCACCTCGAAAACTCTGGATGACCAGAACCTGGCCACTGATCTCTCCTCTGACCTATCCCCGGTGACAATGGGACAAGGATTGGCTTGTAACATTCAATACATTCCATTACCACTGAACAGCCCCTGAACTTTCACCTATCATGAAGACTGGGTGTTCTCTTAAGCAGCCTTCTTGAGACTCAAGGTCATTCCAGACCTTGGGCTAGAACTGCTCAGTCCTCTCTCATCTATTTTAAGTTCAAAAGTGTCTACAAAGCCTTGTGGGTGAGGAATTAATTTCCACCTCACAACCCATTGCGAGCCTCTCACTACTCTATCTAAATGTTCTGATGAGCTACAGGCCACGTACATGAAGACAAATCATCCTCATTCCTTTAATATTCCATTAGTAAAAAGGAAGTTTCACTTTGATAGCTTCTTCCCAAGAACTGCAATTTTGTAGAACAGACTCCCAACAGAATGTTTTTCCCCAATCACTACAATCATAACCTCTTTAAGTCTCTCTCTCTCTCACATAACCTCATAAGCTGCGCTTCTTACTGCCTCTTCTCTCATTTGTACATCATCATTCAGTAACCCTCTAGCATGAATGTCTCCTTGGCTTTGTATTGAAAAAAAAAATCACGCTTGTCTTAGGCAATCATTTTATTCTGATATTATATATCAAATAATTGTGTTTAATAGATGAAAATTAGTAAGCTAGTGTTGATAAAAAAAAACCATTTATATTTTGTATTTATGAAATTTAAAAATCCTTATATTTTTGTCAAATCATTGAAACTATTCTTGTCCTAGAATATTGAGTTAAAATATTTATTAATAAAAAATTAAAAATAATTTTTGTTAAATTTAACTTAAATTCAAAGAATTACCTTTCATACATTCATTTAATTACTGCAATAAAATACTTCTAATTCAAATAATATTTTGTGAAGGAAAACAAGACTATCTTTTTTTTCACATGGTAAATGAGAAAAAGTATCTTTTATACTATGAGAATTATAGAAGTTTCAGGAGTAATGTGTAAAGTGCACATATATTTGACAAAACATAATCAGTTTTATTTCAAGTATATTATTGTTTAATTAAAAACATTTTTCTAAATCATTTCACCCCAAGCAAGGTGATAATGCCATCAGAATGCAAGGGGTTACTGGCAGTGAAAGAGCATGAGAAGATTTTAATGAGGAGAAAGAGAAATAAAAGAATGGGATTCAGGAAGACAGATGATGGGAATTGGCATTGCATTTAAATTTTTGTTTGAATGTGTCAAGGAAGCAAGAGACACAAAGAGTTCCATAGGCAAGAAAATTAACTATTAGAATAGAACTTATGGTTATATCTAGCTAGTTCAACAGTAAAATTGTAAGACCTAGTTGCCAATCTAGTACTGTGCTTAAATTCATTGAGTTACCAAAGAAGAAAGCTCATCAGAACAGTTGCCATGAAAATATTTATACAAAAGTCATATCATGATGGTGAGAAAGTAACTTTATTTAAGATACCAGTTCAGGACCAGTTACATTGCAGATCCTTTGTTGGATGTTGTCAAGTATCATAAGATATTTAGCAAGAGCACTAAACAAGATATGTCAGCAATATTCAATGCATGGATGAAGGGTAGATTTATAAATATGCAAAATGGATTCTTACTAGAAAAATTGTCTGACACATTGCAGCAGTTGATTCAATATAATCACTCCACTTCATGTCGGTGGAAAACATGAGCCCAGGAAGGCACAAAGAGTTGCTTTTCTGGAGGTTAGCATCAGCCATCCTAATGACAGAAAAAGTTTCTTTAAGGTGATTAAATGATAGCAGTTTTGTTTTGGAAGCATTAAAATTTATAAGCTATTTCTTGCCCCAGTTAACCACTGATTGGAGGTCATTTTCAAGAGCATCTGCCAGTTTTACTTTGTAGGACCAATCAAACTTATTACAAAGACCAGAGTAAATAGCATAAATACTTAGTTGGGAAGTGATGACATCGAGAAGGTCATTGATGAATGAAGACAAGAAACAACATAGATGCAAGGATAGGTCCCTGGTGGACCCTTGCATTAATGAGAAATAATCTAGAAGCATGGTCATTCAACATAAACTTCATTACATGATTTGTTAAAAGCAATTAGATTAAGCCAAATATTTGGCCAGAGATACCATAGTCCTTGGTCTTGTGAAGAAGATCAGCATGCAAAACCCTGTTAAATGCTGTTAAATACTAAAAATTTAATATCTATCCTTTACAGGAAAGAATATTTACCTTATGTCTTGTAATGTGATTAGTAAATGGTAATAAAAATACTACTTTCAACACTATTGCTTCAGAACATCTTTTGTTCCAAACTGAATTTATCAAGTACATACTTAAAACATCAGCAGTTTTTGTCATTAGATACCAATGCTCTAGTAACTGTGCTTTCTGTCCTTAGCATTTAATCGCCAAGACAAGGAAGTAAAGATTTAGAGCTTGTTTAAATTAAGAGAAGGATTTTTTTCTTTATAACATCATCATCTTGGTAAATATATGTAATGGATGTCTATTGATTGCTGCATGAACCCCATTGCAAGTATTATGCTATTATGATTTATAGTCATTATAGATAGATAACAATTCTGTTAATATAGTGTTTTTTTTTTTCTTAATGCAGATTGACTTTTGGTTTGATTAATCTTTGTATATAATTTAATCTTATTTCCTTTCTCTTCTAAACAGTCCTGTTGATAGTCGTGTTTCTTCTTTGAATGTAAGCAGGCAAAGCACACAAGATTATAGGTGAGTTTCATTTTTACTAAAAATTTCTGCACTTGGCTAACATATTTTTGGTCAGGTTGAAAATACTTTAATGGTCTTCAAGTGTGATAAAAGAATATTCATTGTTCCTTAATTACAACTTCTTCTTTCACAACCTGATTACAATGTTTTGACAACAAAACCTTGTTAATGTTTTGTTTTATTTATGTCAATATGCTTCAGTGATATTTTTTTCTTGTTTCCCCTTTGATAAACATCCTGTGCATGTGCAACTTACCTTTCACACTTGAAACCTCTTTTTTTGTAACATTTTGAACAGGTAAAAGTAGTTCCTCCTAAAACTAAAGCAAAAAAGAAGGTATAATACTTAAGTAAAACAACTCCTATTTACAGGCATAATTTTGCTATTTTTGTATTGTGATTTATTTTTCTGGTTGACTGCTGGGTGAATGACAAGATATTTCATCCTGAAACTTATGAAAATAAATTTATTAATGAACAAATAAAATAAATTTTATGGTGGCTATTTATGTACTTGTAAAATCAACTATATCTGTTGAGATTTTAAAAAAAACAGCAACAAACATGTTTGAACAAAAACTAGACTAGTGACTATACATTGATTACATCAAATGTCACCTACCATTATGGCCAACATACTTTATTTCTCCATTTTTCCTTAATATACCACTAGGATGTCAAATTAAGCTGAAATGTGATGTATTGAATTTCTTGAATCTGAATGTCACTATGTACATTTAAATTAAATACTTTGACATGACTGGTTTACTTAACCCCTCCCCCCTAACTGATACAGGAAATTTGTCCCAGTTTTCCCACATGAAAGAGATTAAAAATGTGACAAAATTGAAAAAAGCAAAATGGCTTGAAAGATTAGAGCAGACAGTTCTCTATTTTCAGGTAGAAGAATAAAGGCTCAAACTCCTGATTAGTGTGTAACAATAAAGGAAGAAAAGATTTATTTACTTGCACAAAAAAAGGGTATAAGAATATACACAATTATGAGAGAAAGGGACAAGAAAATTCCTTTAACTTTAAAGGAAGAAAAAATGTTCATAAAAGGAAAAGGCTTGCTCAGAATATTTTTCTGAGCACCTAAAAAGTTCTTTAAGCGAGTAGTAGATTGTTGTTAAAGGTTAAAACACTCACAGATTTGTTCTTGTATAGGAGAAAACTGTCAGACTATGAATTTCATAGTTGAGTGAGTTCATAAGCTGGCAGATATCTTCTAGATGCAAGGAGGCCGATCTCAATTGGTTTTTAGTAGTGGGCTGACATTCTTTTTCGACAGCTCATAGTAGGTAGTTCTTTCTTGAAGATGACTGCTTTTCTGTTGCCAACCTGTTATCACAGACGCTGGTTGATTACTCACTGCCAAATAGACAAAGATTTTCTGTATATATGGAGATCAACAGGCTCAGAAATATTGGGATTTTTCCCTCCAAAATTGCTATTTCCTAGCCCTTTCATTCATTAAAAATTATATTCTTATCTCTGATAAGAACAAGGCTTTGGGAGCTGGCAAGAGTCTGACAAGTGGTGAGCACACGCCTCCCCCAGACTTCATGGCACCAAAGACAGGATAATGATGTTCAAACTCCTTTTCATATTTTCCAGCTCTCTCGTTCATCAGAAAATATATCCTTATCTCTGGTAAGGAACAAGGCTTTGGGAACCAGATTTGAAAACAACGAAAAAAGTTGGGATGAGGGTTAGAAAAAAGGCTAGAATGTGAACCAGTAATATATTGTATTATATTATATTATATTTCCTTAACATGCTGTGATGATGATAATAATAATAATAATAATGTGTATATGCATGCATACACACACAGACAGGATTCTCAGCTCAGAGACATTGTATGAAAAATTAATTTTCTCATTTTTCTAAATATATTTTTTTTAAATGCGTTGTAAGAAAATTTTAAAAAAACGTGTTTTGAATATTAAAATATGCATATTTTCTTTATGAAACACAAT
Organism: Acanthosepion esculentum; assembly: GCA_964036315.1. NCBI lineage: Eukaryota > Metazoa > Mollusca > Cephalopoda > Sepiida > Sepiidae > Acanthosepion > Acanthosepion esculentum. Next base: position 103,016,603 of record OZ038486.1, read on the forward strand.
TTAACAATGGTGTTCTTAGTGCAATTATTTAATAGATTTGTTCATGGTACATCAAGTGTCTGGGGATTTTTTCCACCGTTTTGGAAGAAAACCTGTCAATATTTCAGATGTTACAGACTCAGTATAGCAGAAAGAAATTAGATTTTGTTTTTCCATATTTTTCACTTGAGAATTTATTGGCGTGGCCATCATTGTTTTTTGAAAATTAAAAAGAAATCTCCCAAGTTCCAAATGAGGATATATGAAAAAAAGTCATCTTTCTTATTTTCAAATATATATATATATATATATATAAATTAAATATCAAACACTTAAAATCCCATAGCTAATAATTTTTATTTCATGAGAGCACTAAAAAAAAACAAAAAAACTAGCAGCTTCAAGACCTACAAACAAACCACAAATGAAATGGAAAAAAAATTATTCCCCCCCCCCCCCGGGTTAAAATCAAGAGATATTGCTGTCTTATTTAGAGATTGAGAAAAGGCAGAAAGTGTTGACCTATTCTGACATATAATGACCTCACTGTCATTTGAGGATGGTGGAAGGGCTTAAAGTATAGTTAATTCAGTGTGAATCTGAAACAATCCCATCTGTTTCTGTCAACAGCCAAATTTCAATGTTGATATATTTCATTCAACAAATTATAAATAATATTAGAGAACATTTTTAAAGATTTCAAAATTGGCAAAAAATTTTCATAAGCTTTTTATATAATTAACCAAGAAATTTAAATTAAAATACCTAAGAAATTTGAATTAAATGATTAATTATATTCAGAGAAATATACTTATAAAGGTTATATACCTAGAGTCTTGAACTTTTATATCTTAGATGTATTTATTAGAAGGATATGAATGTACTTTAAACTAAGGAAAAGTTAGATCCAAGTTAATCCCCTGTATTTCATTCAATAAATTTTTAAAAGGTTTTTCAAAATTAGCAGAAAGATTTTTTTTTAAATGTATATTAGTATAAGCTTTTTGTATAATTAACCAAGAAATTTAAATTAAAATACCTAAGAAATTTGAATTAAATGATTATTAATTATATTCAGAGAAACATATTTATAAAGGTCATATACCTAGAGTCCTGAACTTTTATGCCATAGATGTATTTATTAAGATTTAGCAGGATACAAATGTATGTTAACCTAAGGTAAAGTTAGATCGGGGTTAATCCCCTAGTGTATATTTATTAAGTTTATGAGTTAAAGATGTATTCCACATTAATTTAAAGGAGACCTGTTTAACTCGATTACCATGTAGCATCCAACTTGGTCAAAAAATACATATATATGCACATATATATATTTTCTTTCTTCAGCCATAATAGATACACTGCAACAAGGATAGTCATAATGGACATATCACTAGTATAAAGAAGTAAACAACAAAAAATTCATAATATGCATGGCTAACAATAATTTCAGTTAGCATCATTTGCATATTCCCATATATACATCCTTATATATATATATTTGTGTATTTAGGCAGCAATCCTTCTTTCAAGCACATTTCATTAAAAACGACTGACAAGGTGCTTTTATTTAGTTTTTTATATAATTTCTCGTGCGATCTAATAAAGTTTTTCTTTTCAGAGGATAAATTATACAAAAATTGTCCGAATGTTCTTTTCCGAGTGCTTTCGGCTATACTTTTAGCCATTATCAAGGATTATATTTCAACTGTTAGAATTAGAAATAGTTTGTGTGTTTTATAAAGTGATTCATTTATTTGTTTCAAAACACGGTCAAGATATTATGTCCATGTTCAAAGTTAATATTATTAAGGGTTGGTTTGTTTAATTTTATAAGTAAGGCTTCCATTATTTTTAGCCTTTTTTTGCAAGTGGATGATGCTATTATATTAGTGTTGTCGACAAGTATATTCCGAATAGTGTCCGGTAGGTCTCCATGAATATTTAAATGAGATCTAATTGAGCTATTGTCAGAAAGGTGTAGGGTTAATCTGCGTGTTAAACGATTTGTAGTGTGGCCTATATAATTATTTACGAAAGTTGATTCTTGAATTCGTAAATAATATTTGCTCTATTTAATTTTGTTGTAGGAGGTGAATTATTATTTTTAACTATAAGGTTACAAGCTTTAAATTTTTTATAATAAATAATGAATCTAATTTTTTTGCTATTATCAACTGGTGCTATGTATTTTTTTATAATGTTATTCATTCGGCATTCATCCTGTTTGTAGTTATCATTCATTTGATTTTTATAGAAAATATTAATATTATTGTTTATGTTTCGATTCTCGCCGTTGCTATTAGTTACTTTGGACAAGAAACGCCTAATGTGGAAATCCAACAATTGATTAGGAAATCCGTTATTGATCAGCGTTATTTTTTTTAATTCATTAAAGAAAAGCGTGCGTGAAGATGAGTTCTCGTGCGCTCGCGTGAGGAAATTCTTAATAACACCTATTTTATACCTAAGAGGGCATTCGCTAGAGAAATTAAGATGACAAGAGTCTTTGCTAGTTGGTTTTTTATAAACAGAAGTTTTAAAAGTATTATTACTAAAATCGACGAGAACATCTAAGAAAGGAAGTTTATTTTTTTCACTAATTTCATAAGTAAAATTTAGGACAGAGTTTTGTTGAAATGTAGTTTTCAGATTTTCTATTTCTTTCTTATTATCAGCCAAAATAAAAATATCGTCAACATAACGAACGTATATTTTAGGTTTAACAACTTTAGTAAAAATCTTGTTTTCGATATAGGCCATATAATAATTAGAGAAGCACGGCCCGAGAGGGCTTCCCATACTTACTCCGTCAGTTTGTGTGTGTGTATATATATATATATATATATATATATATATATATATATATATATATATATATAAGCACAAATTACAAATCAATAACCCTATCAGTTTTTATCTGTTCATATACACATATATGCACATACATCCATGTAATTCTCTCTAAACACAAATCCACCTATATGATTTTAACCCAGAATAATTTTTTTTCAAGCTCTCATGAAATAAAAATTATTACCTATAGGATTTTAAATGTTTGATACTCTTTAATGAATAATAATTTTGCTCTGTCTTTTGACATAGACCTCTCCCTGGATCTATATCCTCCTGGAAATTCCATACGGATTACCATATTGTTTCATTACTATATATATATATATATATATAATATATGTGTGTGTGTGTGTGTGTGTGTGTATGTAGTGTTGATTTTAAAGTTTCAAAATGAAAAGGAAGGCAAATAAACCAGTTATCTTATATCCAAATGCTGTAACTGAAACTGGCATCTTCATACAAATAAAAATGATTATCATATAATACTACATGAATTTTGATGTTTGAAAAAAAAATTTCTACCAAATATATTTGATATTTTTTTCGGAATGATTTTTTTTTTTTAATTCACATAGGTTGTATGTAAAGATTAATGAAAAATAAAATAACTGTTTCTATGAAAATATATGAGGTACTGGAAATTCTTTGGTCTGACCCACATCCTAAAGTGTGATCAAACATCAAAATTTTTTTTTTTTAATAATTTTTTAAATCTCTTTGGTCAGGCTGAGAGTTCTCAGTACTTCCTCATATATAACTGAAATAACTCCAGCTTTTTCATTTGTGTATTTTATGTATATGTCAAGTACTGAGGAAATTAAGCTAATTTGGAAAGCAATATTCACTATATGAAAAACAAACTTTAGATTTAAACTTGTAGCTTATTTCTTGATAAAAAGGCTTTGCCAAACTTTTTAACAATGACACTTGAATTCTTCATTTTGTGCAAATTACTAAGCATTCTTCATAACAAACAGCTCTTTGCAAAGCCTAAAAGATCAGTTTATTCTTGTCAGAAAAGGAACTGCCCTTTTTGAGTAATTGGTTATAAAATATGCCTGAACTTGTTTTCCATATGATGAACACTGTATTCCTCTATATATTTTTATTTCGTTAATAAAAATATTTAAAGTATCTCTTTCACAGAAAATGTGTTATATAACTGCATTTAACCAAGATTTTCAGTGAACTGCTAAATGTATGTTACAAGTGAAGCTCATCAACACTTTGCACAATGAACCCTATCATGTAGAAATTATTCATATTCTGCCCTTTCTATTAATGTTACCAGTTCTCTACAGCTACTAAAACTACTACTTTTAATATCCTCCTCTTTCAGTTGTTCCAATGAAGAGGGAGACTACAACAGGTTGGTTTTAGGTTTCAACTCTGCTGCCTTTTGCATCGGTCATTTTATTTAGTTCTTATTAAAAAAACAATAAACAAAATGTAGCTTCATCCTGCTCCTTTTCCTCCTTCCCTCTCTCTCTCTCTTCTTGCAATACTTAGATCCTTCATTTATTCTGTGTCTTACATTGTATAGACTACTAAGTTTGCTTGTTTTGGAGACTTTTTTTTTATTCATTTACTTTTGGTCAGTTCTTAATATGGTCTGTCTGAATTTACTCTGAGTTTTCAGTATATTTTAACTAGCCTTTTGTTTCTCTTTTATTTTGTGAGAAATTCATTTTTGATTCAGTTTTTCGCTATTTTCTCCTTTTAAAGAGTGCTCTATTCTTAGTATTTTTTTTATTCCTGATCATAAAAGGAGCTTAAATTTATTTCCCATTTTGAGTTATATGCTTTCTTTTTTACTTAATGTTTTCCTGAATGTGATTTCAAATGACCAACCAACTTGGAAGCTTTTTCTCATGAGCTATAAATCAAATGGAATGCTTTGTTTCTTTTATTTGCATATTTGTTTCTTAGTCAAAGAAATTAAAACTTCTTCTGACACTACCCTCCTTCATTTAAAGTATTTTTCTACAATGCAAAATAATTTGTATTCAATATTTTTCCCTTAATGAATTAAATTTTCAAGTTGCTGACAATTTATAATTTAAAAATAGAACTTTGAATTAAAATATTGTCCAATTTGAATATTTGTTTCTCATTTAAACTGATAAGGCCTTTTCTGTGAACCTGAACAAGTCAACATTTTCTTAATTGTTTGATAATTAGTTTTTTAATTAACTTTTTCCATTAAAGATTCACCAAGTCCTATTATTGCAGCAATGATTAATCATACTAACACATATTCTTTACACTTATCCTCTCACTTCATCATAGATTAATTATGATTTAACAATGCAAATTTCCTATTGCAACAACTGATATTCCTTCCTGCTTATTATAAACCTGTGCAAAAATTATGGAATTATCACACTTAGGAGGATGTTCACAGTTTATTTATTTAACAGTAAGTAAACTAACAGCAGATAAAACACAAAACATTTTTAATTAATAGTGGAATATTTTGATTTCATAAAATAAACTTAACTTTTTCCTTTACATTATTGTCTTTAGAATGATTTTCATAAATTGCACACATATTTTAGATTATCAAATAAACCTTAAACTTAAGCAATGTGATGTTATGCACATTTAAAGTGTCTAAAACTGCAACCCATGAGTGAAAACAGAACTCTCTCAATTTTTTAATATTATCCTTTATGAAATAAGAATTTCAAACTGATATTCAAAGGTAGTATTCAAAACCTTGAGGTTAAAACTGTAATATGACTTAGTCATTATGTTTACCTTTTTGGAAGGAGAGATTTTAAGTTTATTTGCAAAGTTTTCAATATTTTTTTCTCAAACTTGTTATTGAAATATTCAAATAAGTACCTTCGTTTTGCAAACAACAACTACCCCACCTTTTTTCTATTAACAAGAAGGCAGGTATCACTTAACTAAATAAGTGTTTTATATTTGTCTGTAAATTACAGAAGTCTTTAAAAGAAATTAGTCAGTCTTTGCCTTTTCATTGTATTTGAAGAGCCGTTTACCTCTGTATTTACAAAGCGATACACAGAAGAGACACCAGAAAGGAATAATATTCATATATTCAACATTGAGAATTTTTAATAACAAGGGAATTTTTAATAACAAGGGAATGAGTCACATGAATTAATAGAATATTAATGAAATATTTTTAAAAGATAAATAGCAATAATTTCATCATAAGTTTGCCAATGAATGCATTACATATCAATACTGATATTTTAAGTAGAGATAAAATTAGTACAGTGAACATCTTAATTAACATTTTAATGTCCATGTATGTGGAAGAATCAACAGAAATGTGGTTCTACAGAAAGATACTGATAATACCATGGACTGAACATGTGAGCAAAGTTTTAGAGAAAATGGAAACAAAAAGGACACATACTTGAATCAGAAAGAGATGGTTGAAATTTCTCAGGCACATGATGAGGAAAGAGGGCTTGGAGAATTTGACATTTACAGGACATAGTGAAGGCAAGTGGGACAGGAAAGAAGTGAATAACCTACTTAATGTGCTTGTGTAAATGGTTGGCAGAATAAGGATTAGGGAGATAACAAAATGATAAACCTTACTAAAGCCTCCAAAGTACAGGAAGTTGTGGAGAGCCATGATGCCCCTAGTCCTGATGTGACATGGCACATTGAAGATAAATAATACAAAGTATAACAAACAATACTGCAAAGTTTACCAAATGACTAATCAATAAAGAAATTATTCAAGCAAGCAAAGGAAATACAAGAACAAATGTTCTAAAAAGAGATGAAATTTCATAATGCATTTTCCATTTAAGATAATAAAGTGTTACTATTTCAGTGGACGCAGAAATTATGAACAGTTAATTTGTTTATTGAATACATAGTTATTTACACAGATGAGTGAAAGTATAAACTGTGGCAAAAATACGATCACGAATATAGTTTCACAAAATGTACAAAGCAAAAAACAGTTTTCAAGCTTCAACATTTGCCTGCAAAAATTTTGTTCCTTTTTAATTTTAATCTGCAAAAGTTTGATACTGCCTATTCATCATCTGCATAAGTTTCATTGGCCACAATGCAATAGAATCTACACAAGTTACTTCAATTTTAAAAATGTACAAAATTATCAAGTTACTGCAAAATTAAGACAGTACAATTTATTATAAAGAGCCTGTTCTCACTATGAGTTTGAATCACATAATTTTCAACTTTTTTTTTTTCATCATAAAGGTGTTGGACAAAATAATTGGAACAGGTGCAGATTCCACTACTATATTTCAAAGACCTATTATATTAAGAACTTTAACTAAAACTTTGTAATTGCAGGTTGTATCTATTGTAAATACATTTATTTATCTAATTTACTGTCTTTGTCTTATTTATTTTTAGAATTTAGTAAAATTTAAGATAAATGCATGACCTCTCCAAGTTTGAAAAAGAGCAAATTGTTGAAGCTCACATGGCAGGAGCCTCAATCACTTAGATTGCTGAACTGTTTGGTTTTTCAAGAGCTACCATATCAAGAACTATGATGAAATTCGAGAAACAGGGCAAAACCTCTAACAACCATAGCAATTCGGGCCGGACTTGCAAACTTACTGACAAGGACTGATGCGCATTGAACAAAATGTGACAAAAAATCATCAGACTACTGCAGCCTAAGTGACTGCTGAGTTGAATAATCATCTGAATAGTCCAGTTTCTACTAAAACTGTTTGTCATGAGCTCCATAAAGCTGCATATCATGGAAGAGCCACTGTAAGGAAACCTCTTCTCTCCACTCGCAAAATTCAAGAGAGGTTTGAAGTGGTCCAGAGATCACAATGCCTAGCCTGCAGACTAATTGAAGCAAGTCGTATTCTCAGACGAGTCCAGTTTTTCTCTTTTCCCAACTTCAGGGTGAGTTTATATGTGGAGGCAGCCCAAAGAAGCTTACAACCCTGCCTGCCTTCTTCCAACATTGAAGCATGGAGGTGGATTAGTGATAGTTTGGGCTGCCATATCATAGAAACGTCTCTGTTCAATAGTTGGCCTGCATGGTAGAATCAACAGCAAAGATTACCTGAACATTTTGTGAGATCATGTTCATCCAATGGCCCAGACTTTATTCCCTGATGGTGACTGCATCTTCCAAGATGATAATGCTCCAATACATACCACTCGAGTGGTTAAGAATTGGTATGAAGAGCATGAAAATGAGCTAGAACACATGGATTGGCCTCCCCAATCTCCATATATCAATATTATTGAATATTTGTGGTGCATTTTGGAGTTACAAGTTAGGTGCCACTATCCTCCACCATCGTGTCTTAAAGAGCTGGAGCAGGTGTTAATGGAATAAATGGCTGAAAATTCCTCTGGATGAAGTTAGGAAGCTGTATGATTCCATTCCTAGATTTATTAAAATTGTATGTGAGGCTAAAGGAGGACCAACTCCATATTAAATAAATTTTCTTTGAATTTAACAAATGTTTCAATTATTTTGTCCAACCCCTGTATATAGTGCATCTACAGATTTTACACTCAAAGAAATTATTAGAAAAGTTTTTTTCTATGCATCCTGCAATTTTTCAATTAGATATCCAAACATACAAATTATATAACAACTAGGCTACGAGCATCAATAAAAACAATAACAATTAATATGTTAATGTGAATTAATTACTGATTAGCAAAAGCACCTCTCAAATTCAGACTCTCTTTTAGCTAAATTTTTTTTTTTTGTTTTGTTTTTTGCACGTTTGAACAAGTTTATAACAAAGATAATAAAAATGTTTTATTTTTATTTGCACTCCTTGTATTGATGCTTTTTTTTATATACTATTATATAATATTATATACTCATTATACAACTGGGAAGAAATACCGAAATGGAATTTGATATAGGAACATACATCTCTGATAATTTTACAAGTTGTTTTATTTAATTTTCAGAGTATTTTGTTGTTAATCTATTCAGCTTGTTTTATGAATATTTGCTTATCAAGGATTTGCATTTGGTTTATTGAAATCATAATGAAATTTAAAATTCATTCTGTGCTTTCAGAATTTTTTCTGAATATTTTTTTTTTATTTTAAAAATATTTTTTTTCTTTGTGTATTTTATGAAATTATTTAAATATTTCATAACTTATCAAAGAAATTTTAAAGTGTTTTAACATTCATTTACTTTTCATGGCTGGAGATTCAAATCAATCATCCAAACTTTCCCTTTATCTGGATCTGAAGAAAACATTTCATTATTTCAACTGGTATTCTTAAATTGTCACTTCAAGTGATGGATAATTGAAAATATTCTTTCTCTAAATAATGTTTCCAGTTTTATATGGTTGTATGCTATTGTTATTTAATATGTTGAATTCTGTTAGTGTCAAGAATTTATCAATTTGTTAAATATTCAATTATAGATGCCAAGCTTTCTTCATAAACTTCTGTATATTAGTTAAATAATTCAAAAAAGTATAAACAGTTCTTTTTACAAAAGACTATCATTTTTAAATGAAATTAAGATTTTTGAAATTATATTTTTATTTTTAGCTATTTCTCATTAATTGGTATCTCTCTCTCTTTTGGCAAATATACTTATAATTCATGCTAAATTCTTTTCTTATAAATTTATATCAGATACTTTCAGAACCATTTGGAATATTTTCCTCTGCATGTTCAATCCTTTGTAATAAACAAATATAAATGGATAAACATTTTTAAAATGTTAAAATTCTTATCAGACAATCTTGAGGGGTGAGAAAATCAAGTTACTTCTGAAATTATAATTTTAAAAATTATTAATCAAGTGAAATCTGTAACAGAAACCTTTCATTTTTTTTGTGTATTTTTTTTTTTTGACTGTCTTTGATTAGTCGACTATCATCCATTATTACATTCCAGTTGCTCCAATGATGAAGGTGATGACTACAACAGGTTGGTGAGATGTGCATTGCTCAACTGTACTGTACCGTAATGTAGTAGTATTATATGTAGACATATGTGGTTCTTTAGGATGCAAAAAGCATATGAATTGCCTCATCTTTAGTTGCTGAAACTGACAGTATTAATGCTGCTCTTCATTTGTACATATTCACATATTTAATGCTCTTCATTTTTTTCTGTTATTTTTTTTTCTTTTCTATCTTCTGATTATATTATTGTTGTTTGGTGTATGTTGAATGATGAATTTTTCTTTCTCAATCTGCGAAAAAAAAAAATTTTTTCAGTATTTACTGCCAGCTTTTAGGTCAGCTTCATTATAATGTCTGAATTCTTTTCAAGAAAACAAATTCCATATATATTTTTTTCTTTTTTAAATATATTTTATCTATGAAACCAATGTTCATATCAAACCTGTCAACTTTCCAGTGTCAGCCAAAACAATCTTAGCTATATTTATTGAAAAGCTTATTGATGAAAATACATCATAAGTCATTTAATAGACTCATTTGACAAGCCATTACTGAATTTTACTGTGCAATTTACTTTTTTGTGACGTGACTACAATGCTCACATCCTTGAATGTATCTGTTAAATTAAAATTAACTGGTTTGTATTTCCTTTGGATGGATATAGAATAAACTCAACAATTTCAGTTAATAATAAATACAAATATAATTCCTGTTTTCTTTTAGATTTTAAGTTATATGGAAAACTAATCTGTTGACAGGTTTGTAATTATATGAGCATAAAATCTAAAATTGACACATTAGTTTGTAGTTTTGGCTTTGAGAATTTTTGTGTGTATATAAGCATACACAGTATGCTTAAGTGATATTATTCACTAGTTGTTGTTAATCATCTAGAAGCAGCAAGTCTTTTTCAGAGCTTCCCCCCCCCCCAATTAATTACTTCTGTATAGATCTTGCCAGCAAAGCAAGAGAGCTCCATTGAGCAAACAACTGTGTAAAGCGAGAGATTGGAAGAGACAGACAACTAGTAAAAGGAAAAGAGGTAAAAAAAAAAAAACTGAAGAAGAATGGAAGATAGAAACTCTTTAGTGAAGATGTTTGGATTGGTACATAAACCCCTTACCTCGGAGTCTCTTTTGTTGACATGGTTGCACACTCTGTTGTGTTGATTGAGATGAAATTTGTAGAAATATCTAATTGCTATTGATGCAGGCATTGGGCAAAGTTGTATATAAGATCACTATTAGTTCATGTGGTTTTTATTTTCCTAAACCAAATTATTGATACTATTATGGTTTTGTGACTCAGTTCCAGTCTGTGTTCAGAAGCTTAATAGCACCTTATTGTCAGAGTGAATGATGCAAAACTTAGGAATGGAATTTGTTCAGCTGACTGCATACTATCACATAGATGTAGGCACACTTCTGTGCTTGTCAGAATGAGAGGAGTAAGAAAGGAAGATTTCCTCACCCTAACTTTATGCTATCTATTACCATCTAAATTTGTTTTGTAAGATCATTAGGTTGTTCAATTGTTTATATAATAGTTGATGGGGAAAATCTATAGGAAAAATATGTAAAAGATGAATTCTATCTATAAGGTAGATAAATGTGCATGTTATACATCATCATAACACCTATTCCTGATACAGAAGGAAATGTTTCCTGCTGATTTATTCAGTCTTTATACTTCGAATTTAATTTCTTTTGGTAAACATATCAGGGAACTTGAGTACAGCACACCCATTGAAGATTGAATAGCCTATTTAATTTGCATCTGCTTTTCAAATAAATAGCCTATTCTGCACTCATATACCTGATCCAAGTTTGACTCTCAAGGTTTATTTACTCTCTCCTTCTGAAGTTTGTTTGATCACAGCACTATATCTAGTCACTTATTGATCATACGTAATCTGGACTGGTAATTTTACAGCTCTTTTGAGATTTATCTGTATAGTTCTTTGGCTGACCATGCATACTAAAGAAACACAACTTAGAACTCTACATTTCTATTTGGTGTCTATCAATGTTAATTTTCTTTGCTCTAAGAAAAGTACTTGATTGTGTCTTTATGTGTGTTTGCTGAGTGTGACTTTGCACTGTGCTAGAATTTGTTTCACTAAACTTGCTCCTTGCTTAAATTACATATTCCATCTTTCAGTTTAATAATTTTGGTAGCAGATCATATGTCATCTATCCTAGTGTCTTGGTTCCAATTGATTGCACCTCTCACCATGCTCAATGGCAATAGTTAATTTCCCATTGAAAATTGCTTTTTATTCTTTTTTTTTGTTACAACTTTGAACTTTTCAAATTGAATGCCAGGAATACTAACAGTTGATACCCTTTTCATTTTTCACTGACTATTATGACCGAAGGTACTTGTATATTCCTCTCAGCCTTATCAAGTTTCCTTCCTGCTTTCTGAATATTTTAACCTTCAGTAATCTACAATATACCGGAAAATCTCAACAGATCTATTTTTATAGCACTGCCTAAGAAACCAGGCACAAATGAATGTGAACTCCACTGAACTATCAGCCTAATGAGCCACATAACAAAATTCATCATCCACATTCTGATGAATAGAGCATGCAGCAGAATCAGGCCAGAGATAGAACAAGAAAAGTGTGGTTTTGTTAAAGACACCAGAACAAGGAATGCGATATTCATGCTCAAAATGTTATCAGAAAGAGCAATACAAATGCAAAAGGATGTGCACCTGTGTTTTATAGACTACACAAAATGTATTCGACAAAGTACGCCACAAAGATCTGTTCAAACTGCTCAGCAACCTTGATATATTTGGGAAAGACATTAGAATAATCAAGAACCTATACTGGCAGTAAACGGCTTGCATGTGGATAGAGAATGAGTTCAGCAGATATACAAAAAAGAAAGGGGCATAAGGCAATGATGTGTCTTCTTACCAGACTTATTCAACCTATACATCAAGGCAATTCTGAGAGAGCTGGAGATCCTACCAGGATTCATCATTGGCAGCCACAATCTTAACAGCATAAGATACACAGATGACACAGTGCTGATTGCAGACACAGAAAGGAAATTAAAAAACCTCCTACGGGAGGTAGCAAAGGAGAGTGAGAAGAAGGGACTAAGCATAAACTACAAGAATACAGAATGCATAGTCATCAGTAAAAAGATGAGCCCAAAATGCGATTTACAGGTTGGGGATACTAAAATCAAGCAGGTGCAGAAATTTAAATATCCAGGAAGTGTTCTGATAGAGGATGTTAAGTGTGATGCTGGAATCTGAAGACATATTGGGATGGCCAAAGACAAATTCCAAAAGCTAGACAGAGTATTACAAGACTGGAGGATTTCATTGGTAACAAAGAAAAGAGTACTGAACTGCTACATGATATCTGTCCTCCTTTAAATGCTGGATGGTCTCTTCAAATATTGGAGAAGAGACTCCAGGCAATGGAGGTATGGTTCTATAGAAGGATGCTAAAGATACCATGGACCAAACATGTGAGCAACAATGGGGTTTTGGAGAGGATGCAAACAAGGAGGAAGCTTATACTTAACATCAGGAAGAGGCAGCTAAAATGTCTGGGACACACAATGAGAAATGTGGGCTTGGAGAATCTGATACTTACAGGGCAGATAGAGGAAAGAAAGACAAGGGTAAGCAACACATGACATACCTAGCAGGCTTAAGGAAGTGGATGACATTACAGGGTTTGGGTGAAGTAGCAAAAGCACAAGACATTGAGAACTATGAGGGAAGGTGGAAGTGGAGAGTCATGATCACCTACATACACAGCACATAAAAGAAGGCGGCTGACAGTATCATTGAAACACTGATTCCTCATATGATCACCAAAGTTAAGCAATGTCAAGCCTGTTTAGTACTTAGATGGGTGACTGCTTGGGAATACCATGTGCTATAAGCTTGGATGTGCAGGTGGTGTAATGGATAATGGCTCAAAATTGTTAATTGGAGAGCTGAGTTCCAATCTCTGTTGGGTTAGTTATATTCACTTATATGTAAATACCCTTGAGAGAGGTATGAATCCACCTTTTCTCCTCTTGGCTATGGGGTAATTAGTAAGACTAATAGCACTAAACCATTATTATCTCAAAAGAAATTCTTACAATCTAAAATTATTTTCTGGATTTAAATTTGCAAAGGGTTGATAAGCCACGAAAATGAGTCAATCAATCAGTCAATCAATCAAGTGATCTTCAGTTGTGAAATGGGGAAAATATTGGTTGATATCTCTTGATGAACATGTCGCAGACATTTCCTCTAGATTATCTGAAGCAGCTTGTACACAATTTGTAATAGACAAGGGTGTTTTTGTGTGTATCTTTTGGTTCTGGAGAAATATCCCTGATCTTACTCCACCCAGACCTAAATTGATTTCCAGGTCTTCTGTTATAAGTATTACTTTAATATTTGGATTGCAGTGTTTCTTTTCTAGTCAGAAAATCATTTTTCTTAATCAACCTGGAATTAATGCTATCATTCATTCAAAATTTCTACTTTTGCACTATTGTTTATAATTCTTACTTCAATAATGTTTCTGACTTAACAATCATTAATTCTTTACAATTTCAGATTATGTGCCACTTTAGAAGCAGAATTAATTTTCATCTTTAGAGTGGACAGCCATGAAATTATTAACAATTTCAAACTTCAAAATTGATCATCAGATTGTTGTTTGCCTTAAATTTATACAGATTTAAAGCAAGCCATTTTCAATTTACATTTTTAGGAATTTAAACTTTTAAGTTATGGATGACATATTCTCAGTAAGATAAACACTAGTATAAAGCAGTATTTTCTTATATTTTTTATATAAATCCTCAAGTCAGAAAGTTCTTGCTCTTTATTTTATGTTACACTATTTTCAATATAAAGGAAAATATCTCTACTTCTAATTATATGAACATTTCAGTCAGCTTCTTTATTTCATTTGCATTTTTAGTTTTTTATCAATAAACAAAAGCAAAAACATCATTAGAGAGACCAATCTTCAAACAGTACAATTAAAACAGTGTGAGAATTACATTGAGATTTTTTGTAACTTCTCCATTGCCTTGTTATTAGTTTTTCATTGAATTTCTAAGAATCATTTTCATTGTAAAACCTTCCTGTAACATTTATCTGTGTGATTACCTGTTATTTCATTCTTATTTATTTATTGTGACATGTTGATATTATCAAAATTCCAAAAGGATATTTATAGCTTTTATTTTAATTAGTAATCAAGTTTTATTGTTAAAAGTCATGAGTTTTCTTGGGATTGATGGTGGTTTCCTGTTGCCTTCTCCCTGGTGATTTATTGAGACATTACCTCTAGTAAAGCAGGTCATTGACTTGTCAAAAGTTCTTCCGAAATATGCAAAAATAGAAAGGTTTGTAAGACAAGGATGTGTCTTCTCACCAAACTCCTTCAACCTATACAGTGAAGTAGTTCTGAGTGAATTAGAAGTCCTACCAGGATTCATTATTGACAATCACAATCTTAACAGTATAAGATATACAGATGATACAGTGTTGATAGCAAACACAGAAAGGAAACTACAAGAATTCTACAGAAGGTGGTGGAGGAAAGTAAAAAGAAAGGACTAAACATCAATTGCAAGAAGACTGAATACATGGTTGTTAGCAAAATGAATATTCCAACATGCTAATTTCAAATTGGAGATACTGAAATCAAACCAATACAATTTAAATATCTGGAAAGTGCAACACTGAAAGCAGCATTGGGATAGTGAACTATGCCTTCCAAAAGTTATGTAAAGTATTAAGAAACAGAAATTTTGTTAGAACCAAAGAAAACAGTACTGAGCCGTTATGTAATATCAGTCCCCACTATATGGCAGTGAATGCGGGACAATCTCCTCACAGATGAAGAAAATACTTGAAGCATCAGAAATGTGGTTCTACAGAAGGATACTGAGAATATCTTTGACCAAACTCGTGAGCAACATTTAAGTTTTAGAGAACATGGAAATAAAAAGGACAATTATACTTAACATCAGGAAAAGACAGTTGAAATTTATAGAGCAAATAATGAGGAAAGATGGTCTAGAAAATCTGATACTCACAGAACAATACATAACCTACCTGAGCTTGAGTAAATGGATTGCGAAGCAAAGTTTGGGGGAGATTACAAAAAGCCAACAATTTTTAACAGCTACAAAGGACAGGAAATTGTGGAGAGCTATGATCACCTATGTCCTGAAGGGACATGGCACATAGAATAAGAATCCTGTTTGAGATTTTATTTTAGTATTTTTATCAGTTATCATATTTTCTTTATTCAGACCTAAAATTATAGCTGAGACCAATTCTAATTTGTTATACCTTATTACCATGTGTTGTTCCCCAAATAATCTTTTTTAAAATTCTGTTAGTAAACCTTTCAGATATATTTAATACTTCTTTTCATACTCTCTTTAATTCATATTTATACTTATTATGTCCTGATTAATTGAACTGGTGCCCTCATCTTGGTTGTTATAATCACAACTTTTCTGGAAAGTAAGGTATGTGATCACCACCCCATATACAGTGTGCGATGTGTAAATTGTTGCAATTTTTAATTTCACACATGCATGTTGTTTGTTTTTGATTTTATTGACTGCACAGTATAGTAGGGTCAGTTGGGCACTGTCTGTGAGAAGAGGAGCACCATGACTCAATTCACTCTGCCAGAAATTTGGAAACAGCATGTTGTACTGCTTGGCACTCATGCCAGAAGCCCCAATACAAACATTTTGGAGGATTTGGAAAGAATTGGATGAGTCTAATGGCAATTATGAAGGTACAGCAGCTTGGAAAACTTTGATCATTCTGATAAGAAAAAAATCCCATATTTATTGGTGAGGGTCTCAGACTCAACATGGAGGCCTACATCAAGTGCCTTGAGGAAGTAGTGCTACCCTGGGTCAAGAAGGTGGCTGCTGGAAGACCCTATGTCTGGCAACAGAGCTCTGCACCATGCCACACAAGCAGAACCCAGTCATGGCTGTCAGACAATTTCTGCAACCACATTACCCCTTCCATCTGGCCACCTAACTCCCCAGATTGCAACCCCCTTGATTATTATTTGTTGGGTGCAGTTGAGCTAGAGATCAATAAAACTCCTTGTAACACCAAAGACAAACTGAAGGCAAGGATGATGGCAGCATTCACCAACTCAAATAAGGAGAATGTCCAGAGGAGCTGCAGGAGATTTCGAAGTCATCTGGCAGTCTTCGTTGAAGCCAATGGCAATTTTATTAAATAAACTTACTCTTTAGTATTTCAGGATATTTTTGTGTAATTTTGGTAAATATATCCGTTAAAATGAGATATCAGTGTTATTTTCATTTTTACATAATTTAGATGACAGTTTATCCATCGCACCCTGTACCCTGTGGAATGAAGTTACAATAATAAAGAACATTAGAAAATAAGAACATTTAAAGAATCTGCTCACTAGGCCTCATATAATTTAAGCACTAGTGGCTAAGTATATGTAGTTTACCTAGTGGTCATGAGACCAATCCCTGAGTCAGGCACTCACTCTGGTTCACTTGCATCACAAGGATAAATATTGACCAGTATTCCTGATCATCAACAGCAGATTTAGAACCGTTTACCTCAATGGATTGAATAAAGGGTTCAATTGAAAATTCCCAACACTTTACTAAATATAACAGATACCTGAAAAAGTACAATGGCCAAAATGTTATGACAACCAAAATGTGAACACCACTTCAAAGAAATTGGTATATGATAATTCCTCAGATTTTGATTTTTCGTATCAGAAGCCAACAATTTTTTTTCATGAACAAAGATACTGACTATACACAAAATTAATAGGCAAAATCTTAGACACATTTATTTCAACTTAAACTTTGTCTCTTAATATAATTTATGAAAAATATCAGTATTTAAACACTTAAAGGAGGTGCTGAAATGTTCTCAGCATAAGCTACTTTTTGAAATCAACATCAGATTTATTTTAATCCCATCTTGGGCCAAGGTCTTTTCAATACTTCCTCATGTATTCCTATAAAAGTGCTTCATAGATTTTTTGCATTGGACTGCAAACTTTCATTCCAAGAGGTTTGGGAATTATTGATCTTTTTATTGTTGTTATTTTGATAATTGTTTTTGTTTTATATTAACATAACATTTCAGCTGATTGATTATTCAGCTTTCCTCAGATATAAAATCTTTACTGAAAGTGTTTGCATGTGGTGGATGGGGGGGTCATTTTTCTTCTGTCTTAGTTTTGGTGGCCACTACCTAGAAAAAAAAGAGACCACCTACCTTTCTATATAGATTATACATCTGAAGAACACTGAAGAATGGATTGGCTGAAATGTACTAACAGCAAAAAGAATGACAGAAATAATCTAAGAAAGTCTTAAAATGACTTATCTTCAAATTACAGAAATCAACTTGTTTTATTTACCTTTACTGGGTTGAAGAGTTATAGGTGTTGTTGCTTTTAGTATAAAACACATTGAATGTTTGCTCGAGGTGCAACCTGTTGACAATATCTCAACTATCTTTACACTATTCGTCATTAAAAGATATGCCTAGTGTCTGGATCACTCCTCTTCTTTGTATCAGAATTGATTTTGGTTTCCATTTCAGTTGTTTATTCATCTTTATTGGCGGGGAGGGTGTGTCTGTTTTTATTTGTAAAAATAAAGAAAAATTTATCAAAGAAGATGTTGAAATATTTTCTGCCTCTTTTTTCTCCCCTTTGCAATATGTTGCTTCATAGTTCTGGTATTTTGGTTGTTGTGTTTACAGATAATCAGATATTCATAAATTTGTCTTATATAAATGTTCTCTAATGTTTTTTTTTGTGTGTGTGTGTGTGCATCATTTGTTTCTTTTCTGTATTGTTTCATTACCAAGTGACAGCTTTGTTGGAAAAATTAGATGTCAGTATTGCTAAGCATTTGTACTGTTTTGATACACATTTTCATCTTTCCTTTTGAGCTGATTGCATTTTAAAGTAAAAAGAAAGAAAATAAAAAAGAAAGGATATGTTAATAGAGAATGTTTTACTTTGCCTTATCTAAATCAGGAGTCTCCTGGGCCAAAGAAAAAAATCAGTTTTATGAATGAGCAGGACTTAAATTTTTGTAATCAGCATTTTATTTAGAACAAAAGAGATACGTGGCAATCATGAAGAAACTTTGTCAGTGTTTACACTGAAAAATGAAAAATAAAAACTTGAAACATTACCAAATGCTCTAGTAAAAAAAAAAGCAGTTAATTGCAGATGAAAAAAGTAGGCAATTCATTCCAGTATTCTTTGTGGATGTGGTCCTTTTCAAAGTTTGGAGATTCCTTTTCTAAATTATCACTATATATTCACTTATTCAAAATAAAGTTCCATAAAATCAGTTTCTTGCATTTGAAAAGGCATGGGGTAACATCCTGCATGAAGATAATTGGAGAGGTATTCTCCTTTCTTTAAATGCTTCTTCAGAACATAGGCAATCATGGCTCTCTGTAGATAGCTTTTCTTAACAGTAAATTGCCATGCATTTTGGGGGAAGATAGTGAAGTGATTTCTTGTTTATTTTTCTGTGACTTGGAATTCAGTTTTCCTCCTCTTAGAAATAGTGCTAAGACTAAAGAGCCCATTATACTCTTCTATTTAATCCATAGCTAGAGGGAGAAGAAATGAATTAATGCCTTCTCCAAGAACATTTGTACAAAAGTGAACAGAGCAGACTAGGTTGGAAATTACTCAGATTGCTTGGAGATGTATACAAGCATGATGTTCTTGTTAAAAAATAGTAACAAAGCAATCTAAATAAAACAAGATCTGCTGGAGAAACTTTTCTAAATTCAAAAAAACAAAAGCCTTGTGTATTTTAATTCTTGATACAAATGTGAAAACATGATTAAATTGAATTGAATTTTTTAATCAAAATTTTGTACTAAGCAAAATTTGATTTGAGGCAATGGTGAAAAGGAACATGAAAATGTTAATTTGAAAAAAAACTAATGAATAGCAATAAAATCTCATTTCAGGAACATCAGAAATTGTCCCTTAATTCTATACCTAAAATATTATGCATATTATTTTTATTTTGCTATGACTAATATTGGTATACAACCTAACCTATTGTACCCAAGAATTGGTAAAAAAATAAATAAATAAAAATTCCTTTTTAGTTTTTTTCAGTATGCCATGTAAACAATCATATAAATGAAAAAATAACTTGATTACTCTTTTTTTATCATGAAATTTAGTACAATATAATTTTCCTCTTGGTACAATGGGTTTAGTTGTACACAATGTTTTATTGATGAAGTAAGTATGCATAATTTCTAACCTTGATCAAGAATTATTTTGATTATTGTTATTACCAATGGTCAGTTACAGGAGAAGAAAATTTGTCTCAGTATTTGACTTGTTATTTTATAATATTCTATAAATGGTGTATTCTGAGTGAGTGCCAAAATATTGGAACAAAACAATGACATTAACCTGATTGTTATTAGAATATTTGTTTTTAATTATATTCTCTTGACTATTTTAAATATTTTAACCAATATTTTGATAGTGATTTTGCTAATCTTTGTACATATAAATTTATAAACTGGAGTATTAATTTGAACATATCATCCATTAAATATAGTCTTTTTTATACAAGAACTTTTAAGATTATGCAACAACAAATAATTTGGTTCAATTTAAACTCATCTGAAATAATGTTTCATTGGATTAATTTAGATATCCCCTTTTTATTCTGTTATGGAGGTTTAATTCTCTTAATTTATTAAATAATTTTATATATTTCTTATGTACAATGGGTTAATCTTATAAATGAATGTGTGTCGATAAGTCTGTAGCTTGACAAAGTTATGAGTTGAATTCTGATATGAAATTTTCACTTTGTAATGCTGAACCTTTATAATTAATAGAGAATCATTGGATTAAATGCAGAGGAGGAGATTATGTTGAAAATATGTAACATTTTCATTATTGGGCTACAGACAAATTGTCATATATAATGATCCTCTTTGGTCTTTCTGAATATAAATATATTTTTTATATTTTTGCAACTATTGTTAGAAATTAATTGTATTTTATAAAAATCACATTTATTATTTTATTTGCATGTATATATACACATTTGTATGTTAGAGAAATCAAAATATATTTTTATAAAGTATATGTCTCCCTATAAATGCTTTAAGAACATTTTAACTATTTTGTTCTCACTGTGCTTCAAATTGTGGTATTCCTTCCAGTGATTAGCCTAGAGTAGTTAAAGTCTCTTACCTGTATGTTTACATAAGGCATGCTTGAGTTAGCCCATATTAAAAATTCTTTCTGTATCATACTGAAAATAAAATAAAATTTAAACTCAAATGAACTTGCTATTTAAGAATTAGAATAGAAAACTGCTTTGCCAATTCTTTGTCCTGCTCACTTTAAAACTTTCACCTATAATTGTACATCCTTTCTAACCAAAATAGAAAAAAGTGTTAGGATTGAAAGCCCATTGTTAAAAACTGTTAGTGGAAATGTTGGTGATTGTATTTAGGCATAATGTGTGAATTGTGTATTTTGAGTTTTAGAGCAGTCTTTTTAAATCTTCACCACCTAATCGTTTTAACTTGACATTTGCCTGTCTCTTTATTTATCTCTATTACAAGCTTTATCTGAAATAGGAAATGGTTAGTGTTAATTAGGTGCATCCACAGATTTGCAATACCTAAGGTTTAAAATGAATTTTTAAAAATGAAAATCTTTCCTGAAGCTTTTATTTCAGTTTTAATTTCAAACTGATAGATTAAATTGAATATTTCCCATAAGCAATATACTGTATTTCAAAACTAATTTAAATTGATTGAAGGGAGTTTTCATTTTGAATTTTGCACCATTTTTGGCAAACTTATAAAAATTTAAATCTCTTATTAGCTGATTTAAAGTATAATTAATCTGATTTGAAACAACTAATATTTACTTTAAGTTTAAAATATTGCAGAAATGCATATTTTTAACACAGTGGTAGCTGTTTATGTTGACAGGTTTTTAACAGCTCCATGACAGATAATTTTTATCTAATGTTGTTCTATGGCAGCTTTAACTGTAAAGGAAATAATTGAAGAATATAATGTAAGCACCTCAGTACACAGTAGTCTTAATTCAAAAAAATATTTTCTGTAATCTAATGTTTTATTGAATTTTAGAGGAGAATTTTGGCTCTAGAGTTACCATACACTCTTATTTTTTTTTATAATGTTGGGTGTGGCTGACCATATCTACAAAAATCAGGACATTTATACACATACAAAAAACAATTGAAAATTCTTTTTAAAAATACTTGGGATTGTAAGATTGTGATAAGCTTTATGATATAAGTAGTAAATACAGTTTTACTTGATAACAATATTCCCTAGCAAGTACACCATTGAAACTGAATTTTAAAAGATTTAAAAACTTTATAAATTATTCTAATTAAAATTGTAAAAAAAATAACAAATCATGTAAAAATCATTTTTTTTTTTTTTTTAAGACAATATTGTCCTTAATATATATTATTCATAAGACAATTAAAATCTTTTATAATTAAATAATGATTTGGCTTGTGTTTTTTATTATGCAATTCAGGGCAGATTTTCAGTAAGACATGGTCTGATTTTACAAACAAAAATTGATGATTTGAATTCTCCAAATAGTTCTGATTTTAACTAATATTGTCACTAAAAATTATCTTGTTGAATTTCTCAAGTTTTCATAAAATTAAGTGGAGTGAAACATATGTAAAAAAAATACACACACACACACACACACACACACACATATATATTATTTTTTTTTTTTTTTTTTTTTTTTTAATCATATCACCCCAAGCAAGGCCGGAGGCCACTATCACGCAAGGGGTTAAAGAAGGGTTGGAGGAAGAGCAGATAGGAGTGGCAAGGGAGGGGATGTGGAGAAAGAGAAAGACAGTGGGTCGATCAAGGCAAGAGGGCCACAAAAGATCCGGAGTGAGAGCAGATAGGAATGAAAAATGAAAGGATGTGGAGAAGGGAAGTGGATAGATCAAGGCAACTGGAGATGTCGATTGACGCTACACTTAAACCGTTGGAGATTGTATTTGTCAGGGAAACAGTAATAGGGAAGGGAGTTCCATAGGCGAGATGTGCGAGACATGAAGCTATTGGAGTAGAAGAGACGTCTACATCTAACAGTTTCCACGGTGTAGGGGTGGGAGCGGGATGCCAGCCTGGTGGGGTGTTTAAATTCATGAGGCCTGGGGACAAGCGAACGCAACTCCTCAGAGCAATTACCGTGGAAGTACTTGTAAAAAAGGCAGAGCGAGGCAACATCGCGTCTGTGAGAGAGCGACTGCAGATGAGATAACAGATCAGGGCCAATCACATTGCCTATCCGTCTCTGGATCTTATCAAGAACCCCGAGGCAAACAGCAGGGGCCCCAGACCATATATGGCAGCAATACTCCATGCAAGGGTGAATGGTCGATTTATAGACTTGAAGAATCGATTCCGGGGAGAAAAATTTCCTGGCTCGGCACAGAGAACCAACTTTCTTTGCGGTGGCTGATGCAACTGACTCGATGTATTTGTTCCATCTCAGATCAGCAGACAGCGTGAGACCGAGCAGCCACAGGGAGGAGCTCTCGAGAAGTTGGTCATCAGACATTCTAATGGGATGCAGGGATGGATCCTTGTGGTGGTTGATAGAGAGCAGTTTTGTTTTAGAGGTGTTAAAGTTAACCATCCATTTCTCACCCCAGATCACAACCAATTGGAGATCCTTTTCAATTTGAGCTGCCAGGTTAGCTTTGTCCGCCTCACTAGATTTGTGTTTGAGGCAGGAGTAAATAGTGGTGTCGTCAGCGTAGATGCCGACTTGGGAGTCTATGGCGTCAGGAAGGTCGTTTATAAATATGAGGAACAGAGTAGGGCCTAGGATGGAGCCTTGAGGAACACCTGCGTTAGCGGGATAGGATCTGGAGATGAATCCACTAAGAACAACCTTCAAATCCTGGTTTGACAGGAATGATTGTATTAGGTCAAACAATCGACCTGTGATACCATAACCCTGGAGCTTGCGGAGAAGGCCGGCATGCCAGACTCTATCGAATGCTTTGGAGATGTCAAGGGCCACAGCACGAGCTTCACCGTTGTTATGGATAGCTTGGCAGACAAATTCAGTGATGGCCGTAAGCACATCGGCAGTAGATCGGGCAAAGCGGAAACCATACTGCTTGTCTGAGAGCAGATCGTGGGATATCAGGTGATTAATCACTTCGGCATTGATAATGGCCTCAAAGACTTTGCCGAAGAGGGGTAGGAGACTGATAGGACAGTAATTGGAAGGGTCGGAGGGGTCACCAGAGTTCTTAAAGACAGGGACAATGGTTGAGGACTTCCAGCAGTCAGGAAAACAGGACTCCTTGAGGCAGCGGTTGTACAATTTAGAGAGGGCAGGCGTCAGTTCAGGTGCGCATTTCTTTAGGACAATGGCTGGTATTCCGTCACCACCAGTAGCCTTGTGGTGATCTAAGTTAGAAATATTGCCCAATACCAACGACGGGGTTATGTGCAATATGTCCAGGAGGGCCTCAGTTCTGGGAGGGAAATCGGGCAAGGGCACCCCAGAAGAATCTAGCGTAGAATTGGAAGAAAACTTCCGAGCGAAGCATTCGGCCTTGTCAGCAGAGGGGATCAGGACCTCAAACTGATTGAACAGGAGAAGAATGGAGGGTTTGTTATTGTTCAGGACGCTCTTGCAGAGGCGCCAATAATCTCTGGAGCCAAATTTGCGGGATGCAATACGTTCCTTCATCCGAGCAGCAAATAGTGACTTGGCATCGTCGAGGATACG
Organism: Acanthosepion esculentum; assembly: GCA_964036315.1. Lineage (NCBI taxonomy): Eukaryota > Metazoa > Mollusca > Cephalopoda > Sepiida > Sepiidae > Acanthosepion > Acanthosepion esculentum. The sequence goes on from OZ038486.1 coordinate 103,041,188, forward strand.
CTTACACTCGTTGCGGGCAGAGGTAAATAAACGTCTATTGGAGTCGGACATATCACTTCGAAAACGGTGGAAGAAGTGGTTCCTATGGGCAGTGGCGGCTGAGCAAGCAGCTGTGAACCAGGGAGAGGAGCGAGGTTTGACTTTGAATTTCCTGGAGGGGATGAAAGCTTCGATACCGGCTTTAATCCAGGAAGAGAACTCAGAAGCACAATCATGAGTGGGGAGCTTAAATACAGCATCCCAGGGGACATCGCGGAGGAAGTCACGAAACGCGTCCCAGTCAGCCCGTTGGTAGTAGAATGTGGTTCTGGTGGTAGGAGGCTCTTTGCATGGGGTGGGGCCGAAGGAGATGCCAACGAACACTACAGCATGATTGGAGTTACCGATAGGACAGAGCTGCGTGGCACTACAAGACTCAGGGATGGAGGTAAAACACAGGTCGAGGAGTGAGGCCTTACCGTCACGGTTGTAGGCAAAACGCGTGGGGAAATTGATTATCTGTGTGAGGGATTGAGAGACTGAAAAGTTGAGAGTATGAATGTCTGCGAGGTCGGTAGTAGCGTTCTTAAGCCACTGGTTGTGATGGGCGTTAAAATCGCCAAATACAAATATGTGAGCGTACGGATGGGCAGAGAGGGCTCTATCTATGCTGTCAGAAATGACATCAAGTATCCCACAATCCTGAGAGGATGGAGAGCGGTAGAGGAAGAAAAGATAGCTAACGGCATTGAGAAGAGATAGCCAGAGACACAAGAACGAATGATCCGGCGATTCGAGAGAGGACTCTCTAGCCAGAGGGAGATGGTCCTTGACGTAGACCCCCCAGGCCATGCATGTGTGTTAGTCTTTTCTGAGGAGAGGAAGGTATCCAGGGATTGAGAGGTCAGAGGAAGGGATAGCGGAGTCAAGATTGGTCTCACACAAGGCGAGTATATCCGGGCAATTAGCAATGAGGAAGGACTCAACACTGCAGAAGTTGGTTCTGATGCCACGGATGTTGGAGAAGGAGATATTTAAAGGTTTGGGTGATTTTTGGAAGGCTGGTTTAGGTTTATATTTCTGGTTTTTGTACTTCATGGTGGGTAATTGGTGTTGGAAAAAGAAGGCCTGAGTTACAGGAAGCCGACGGTTAACACCCATGACGCGGGCAGAGAGGGGGTTTGACACAGCCTGAATCATAATGTGGCCTCAGGGTTGCCCACCGGAGATGACTGCAGGGACACCTATCCATGCGCGACATGGCACTACAGACACCCCGATATTATGCAACTGTTGATCAGAGCAGCCGCTCAAGACGCTACGCAAGAGTTAGGGCTCCTAACTACCAGTCGGAAACAGCAACCAGGGAACTGTCAACCGTGTACCCTCAGAATGAACAGGCAATGCCACAGACTACACGCTTCACGGGTGAAACTCCGCAGCACCAGCAAAGAGGCCAGAGAGAGAGAGAGAGAGATCCGGGAACCCCTTCCTAGACACGTTACAAGATTTGGGCCTCTAAACGTGTACATTAGAGGGGGGGGTAGTGTAGACCGGGCGGTAGGAAAGCCTACCTACTCCTATTACGTATAACATTCAACGACGACAAGACAGAACAAAAGAGGGGGATGTAGTCGGGAGAGAGTACTGGGCGATAGGAATGAGATAGCATTGTATGTGTACAATAATGAGTTTTAACACTAACAGTAAGTTTTAACTTTGTATAAGTCCCATTGACCTATATTTAAAAAAAAAAAAAATTACCACTTACGTTAGAATAGTTACTTCTAAAATAACTGACGGTTAACAAAAAGCAAAAAAAAAAAATACAGATTAATACAAAAAAACGAAAAAAACAAAAACAAGACATTAAATAAATAATTAAAAATAAAACTTTGGAAATACATGAAGAAGTTACATATACATACACAAGGAATGCGGCGTCAAATAGGTGGGGGGGGGGCATTTATAGTTAAGAAACAAAAAAAAAGAAAAAATTAATAAATAAATATTAACTAATACGAAATTATTCAAATACATTAAGAAATTCAAGGAATACATAGAACAGGCTCCATTCACGACCATAAGCTATCCAAAAGTGACGTCCAAAATTAAAATTTTTATCAAGATTTTCTAAAAAAAAAAACAAACAAACATTTCTAAAATAATTTCATTCATTTGTGAATAAATGCTGGAAATTTCATTAAAATTCAACAATTATTTGATTTTTTGCAAGAATTTCCAAATTAATGTGGCTTTCAGCACAAAAAATACTAAAATTTGCTATGCTAATTTATAGTACATCCACTGATGCAAAATACAAAATTTTGAATATTCTAAAATGATTAAAAAATCTAATTAAATATTCAAAAAATACTTTGATCTTTCCTCTTAATAATAAAGATTTTGGCAATAAAACTTTATTTTCATTAAGCTTGAAACATTTTTTTTATCACAGTATGGTAATTTATTCCCCATTTTGTGGAGGTACCTAGTGCCAATGTTTTTAAAATGGCATATATGATCTTGATTTGTTGAAAAACTTATCAATTTTCTTGCCTTTCTATTGTTCAATATCATTTGGAGATTTAATTATGAATGATTGAATATTTTAATATTATTATACTTAGTTTTACTACTATTGCCTACATCACACTGAATAATGTATTATTGTTAATTTTATTACTATTTGATGTTTTTCATGTGATCTACACTTAGAATATAATGACAGTTATAACAATAACAAATGCTATTAGGATTTAAACTTTTCAAAAGGTCAAATATTTATGGTATATTGATTAGTTTAATTGTCATATTGCAACAAAAGCGCTTTTAGATCAGTTTTCAAATATTTTTTATTAATCAGCAAATATTTGTTCTCTCCAACATTCTCCATTGTTCTTGCTCTGAAATAGCAGAAGATAAATCAGAAAATACTTTTGCCCAGCAGTGACTATACAAAACAGAAATTTAATTCTTTAAAATAATGTTTATATTTAATCATCCTTCTCTTCATACAAACTGGTTGAAGACGTCTATTCTAGCTTGTATGCCTACATTTATTCTTTCCAAACTTCTATGTAGGTTATTCAAACTAAAAATTAGAGAATGTTTTTGATTTGCAAAAGAGTATAAAGGGTTTTGGGGTGGTATTTATTATTCAGAGAGAAATTTACAAAGGTGCTAAATATTTATATCATTTGAAGCAAAGTATTCAAAATTTCTATGCTATATATTAATTTTGAAAACAGTTCTTATTTGTAATTAAATCCTTACCCTGCCCCAAAGCAAATCAACATCTTCTCACTCCTGGTCCTATATTACACCTTGGGGATACCAGGTGCTATAAGCTTGGATATGCTGGTGGTGAAATGGATAACAACTCAAAATTGGAGAGCAGAGTTCCAGTTCAGTTTATATTCACTTAAGTGTAAATATCTTTAAGGTATGAAACCACCTCATTTCCCCAGCCATAAGTTAATTAGTAGAAGTTGTATCAGTAAACCATTACTAGCTTTAAAAAAATACTTACAATCTAAAGATATTTTCTGGTTTTAAATAACCTGCAAAAGGTTGATAAACTGTAAAAAAACAAAAACAAATCCATCAATTAAAATTCATACTACACAGCTTCAATTTATTTCTTATCACTATTAATATTTAGACTTGTGTTTTTAAACAGGTTCTGAATAAGTATACCCATTCTCTCTCAGTCCACAATCATTACATCTTATCACATTTATCCTTTTAACTCTGGAGAATTATCGAAAGAAAAACCCAGAGGAATGCTAGAAAAATACATCTCTTCTTATCTTGTCTTTGTTTGATGACACAGTGTTCTCTTACTTATTTCCAAAGACAATTATTCTATACAACTGTAGATTATCTTGTAGCTGAAATAATTTAAGGCAAAGAATTTTTTATTTAATCCAAAGCAATGAATTGGCTGGTTGTACTTATAAAAATGAATGTTCTGATTTTAGGATAAACTTTTTCCTCAAAAAGGTCTACATTTGCAAATTTTACAATATTTCACTGATATAAATTTATGCTAAGAGGTAATTAGGTGTTTACATCAGCTGAGGAATACAGGTTATTAATTCCATAATTACTGCTAAAAATGTCAGGTATGATAAAGAGATTACAATCATATCAAATGTATAGATAATTTGCTGCACTTTTGCTTAATTCATCTAACTAAAATAGGGAAAATATAACCTTATCCAGAATATAAACAAATGTTTTATGATTTTAACAAAGATGCAGTTAAACTTAAAATAAATTCTTTGTATTTTGATCTGTAAATATGAAGGTTTTTTTATCATTATCTTTGCTATTCTCAGACTTCTTAACCATTTAACACATGTAAAAATAAAATAATTCTAAAAAGAAACTAAAGATGGATAAGTCCAAATAGAATGTCAATTCATAATACTCAAATAACTACATTATGCTAGTTACCAGCTAATCAGGTTTATTTTACTATTTGTATTACTTTTTTATTAGCAAAAATATTTGAATGAATTTCCCAAATATTGTGAAGCACAATATTCACATATCTGATTGTGGTACTCAAGCTTTAAAAAATCAGAATAGTAGATATTTATACCTTCTTTTTATTTTTTACAACTATTGTACTAAGACAGATTTTTTTTAATTTTTTAAATCAGGTTTTCTTAATAAATTTAGATACAAGTTCCCTCTCAGAAACCTATGCCCAATCACTAAGCATACATTAAATATCACAGAAGGGATATTTCTGAAATTTATAATTTGATCATTTCTCTGTCTTCAGATTAAATGAAAAAAGCTAATATGGCAATATCTAACTAAGCATTTTATTTGATTGATGTTAGCAGTTATTAAAAATCTTAACCAAACGCTGTCATTTTAATATGAAACCATGCTGTCAGTTCAATACAACTCTACAAGGACATTCTTAGATATGTTGGCTTACCTGCCCCTGATAATAATTACAGGTGGCTTGAAATTTGAGAGCCTCTTTCTTTTTCTCCTTTGACAAGACCTGTTTATTCTCATCCCAATAGACATAAGGCCATGTAAGTACTTCAGGCACACACTGAAGATTGCTTGGAACTCTTCACAACTTCAACTTTGTTTCTTTTATTGCCCTTCTGTAAAGTGTTTTATTTATAAAATTATTAATTGTTGTTTGTATGAATTTCATGTTTTGTTTATTTTTACTTGGACTCACACGAGTCTGCCAAATATTGTTTATGGGACAAATGCATCATGAGGTGTAAAATGAATAAGTTCCATTCCTGCAGTTATGTTCATCATTATAGCTTAATTGTAACTGTTGTGATGGCCTAGCAGACTAATTAAGCTGAACATTAACAACCTCCCATCTACATGACATTAGTTGGTGCTCATTAAATTCCACAATACCAATATGAATATTTATTATAAATTGATATTAAGTGGAATTTTATAAGTAATTTAACTATTAATCATCTGCTCATTGAGAAAAATTTTTTTTTTTTTTTTTTTTCAAAAATACTAATACACCCTTGGTTTTTGAGGTTTTTTTTAAATATTTTTATTTCATATTGTAGGCTAATTCTGTTGTCTTGCTTGCTTTTCTTATTTCAGTCCAGTGAATAGCCGAATTTCTTCAGCAGATGTCAGCCGACAGAGCACTCAGGACTATAGTGACTCTGCTCCCCCTCCTACTGATCAGCCTTACGAGGAAGAGGAGAAAAAGAAACAAGAACGGCCAGAATTGCCTTCGCCTGCTCGTAACCGTTGGATTGATGCAATACAAAAAGTTTGCAGTCAGTTAGGAGATGTAAGTGTTCTCTCTTGATGGTGCTCCCTCAATTGCCACCGAGAAATATGCTTATGTATAAATAGTAATTGGAAAATACTTAGACTTCTTTATGGCCTTCTCATAAATGATTCAGATCATTTTGTTGAAGTTGCTTTCATCAGCACATTCAGCAATCTGAAAATCTGAAAGGTCAGCCTGCAATACAGCAAAGCAGCAATCAAGATTTAATGCTCTTATTTATTTTCTAAACCTTCAAAGAATGGAGCTCAATTTGAAAGAGATTTATACCTTTCCTTCACCCTCCATCACTTATTTATTCCAAACTTTCTATACTCATTCCTCTCCACTTAGGCTTTACTGTCTCTCAGTTCATTTCTTCTATCCTTTCTTTCTCCCTCATTCCATCTCTGACTTTCATTCACAACATATATGTGCATTTATACACTAGTTTTTAACCTCCAAGAAAAGTAACTTTTACACTAGAAAAGTTACTTTGCTTACATTACCTTTTTCACCAATTTTTAACTTTAATATTAAATTTAAAACCTTTTTCATTGTCAGTCCTTATTGTAATTACTTTGGGTAGTTTTAACCAGACACTTGGATGTCAAAATTAATGCTGTTAAATGTGTGTTCCTTTGTATTTATTGAATTTTAAAAACAAGGATCTACCGAAAAGTTCTTAACCTAACCCACTTTTTACAATGAGTGTTTCACTGGTTAAGCATCAGAATTTTTGTGAAACTATATATGCTAAGTATGTTGAACTGTGGAATGAATATGTTGAACTGCATGTTCCTTTCATGACTTCATATTATTCATCATGGTCATCCTGAGAACTTTTGAGCATCCAATCATATATTTAAAATAGTATATAACATATCTGGGCTTCTTTCATTATTTCTTTTACTCTATTGGCCATATACATACTTGTGCTGTGTCTCTGTAAATATAGGACAGTTATTCCCACTTGTGGTATTTTGTTACTTTCTCTTTGTGTTGCTGTGTTCTGCCCGTCATCACTTCTTAATAGCAATGAATTGAAGATAGAGAAAAAGTGATAGGATATATTTCCAAATTTTGTATTACTTCAATGTTATATCACAACAAATCTTGATTGGTGTCAATTACTATATCATTATTGGTGATTTTGGGAAGTATCAAATTTCTATCTACAAGTTGTTGGTTTATACATTGTATCAAGGGTTGAGAATCTCTGTCACTATGCTGTTCTTAATAGTTTTAGAGATGAGCTTTAAAGAATGCTGCATGCTTCTAAAATTAATATAATTTGATTCTCCTTATTGCAGTAGGATATTCAGTTGGGAAATATATCTTTCTGCAGATTAATTCTGTTACTCTTTGTAAGTTGCATATACAAAGCCATTTGAGGGAGAAAAGCTAAAAGTATTAGATTGTAAACAAGCATTCAGATTTTCAGTTCCTTCTGCACTGTCTGTTATCTGTTACTAATATGATTGCATGGACAGGTTAAGTGTTTCTGTTATTGAGAATTGGAGTCCTTAATCACTTGCCAACACTTTAGTGATTTGTCAATCTGGAAACTTAACATCAGTTAACCATTTAACAGTTAACTCCTTTTCAGTGATTTTAACTTTGACCTTACCTTATATTCTCAGAAAAGACATCCTCTTTTAACATCACAATACCACAAATACAAATAATGACATCCCTAACTCAAATGTCATTTCCACATAATTCTGTCTTGAAAATGTTTCAGGTATCAACAAAGCCTGCAGAACTTTACTCAAACCATTGACTTCTAGAATCCATGTTTAACTTGTCCCCTATTTTGATAGGAAATAATTTCTCTTGAATTGCTTTTCCCCAATCTCAGCATAATTCTGTAAAAATAACTTTCACAAGTAGCTTCTATTTCAAATCAGAGTTACTGAATAATACTGGTTAATTCACACTTTAGGTTCAAATCCTAAAGGCACATCATACTGGCTATTTTATTCCTTTAGCTTTTTACAATTTTGATTGCTGCCTTTGTCTTCAAATGGCTTTAAAAAAACAATCTACATCTTTTCATGCATTTTTAACAAGGCTATGAATATCACATGTTTATACATAGCAAAATTTACAGAAGTAAAAGAATAAACACAGATGTTATTTTCCCAAATTATCAAGTAATTGGCTTATACTGGTTTATACACAAAGATTTTAAAAACATTTGACAGAATGTTTTGAATTAGTTTTAAACTATTAGAACAACTGTATATTGGTTATAAAAGTGTATTTTCACAGATGAAATCATATTTCAATTTCAAACCTCTGAGGTAGTTAAAGAAAATTTGTACTTTTGCCATGAGTAAGGCATGTACTTTGTTTTCTTTCAGATAACTTTCAAATAACAAAACAATCTCTATGAATATTTTTTAATATTTGAACAGTTTTGTGTTTGTGTGTATTTTCCATATTTGGTCAGAAAGGTTTTGTACTATGACCAGATGTGGAAAATACACACACACACACACACTTGAATGCTTGTTTACAACATAATACTTTTAGCTTTTCTCCTACAAACTTAGAACTTAGTTACCTAATTAGATGCAATATTGCGTAAGTGGCATCTAATTAGTTGCAATATTGCATAAGTTGCATCTAATTAGGAAACTAAGTTATAATCTTTCTTTATAGCACCTCATTTACCCATTATTCTCTTGATAAAGATGAAAACTATTTGAATGTGCTGTGAATAATTTTTAAGTGAATATACATTTAATTAATCTCCTTTATGTTTCCCTTCTATGCAATGCCATGTTTTTCTCAAGTAATTTTTGTATTATACAAGTAGTCTTTTTACATCCTTTCCTTAAATGCTCCTTCAAATTTTCTTCTCCATACTTAATCTCTTATTACTATTAAAATACCCTTATTATTAATGGATTTATATATTTGTTCCATTCTGTATTCATCTGAATTCATTTTACTCGTTTTTCACTACAAACAAAACGTTTGATATTCAGTAAAGGGAGAATAGTTGCACGTTGGTAAATACACACAAGAATTACAATCTTCATCTAGGAATAAGATCATCTTTTTTTATACAAGAGATACCTTAGATCACCACAAAGCTTTCATTACTATCATCTTCATAAAGCAAAACACCTCAGTAAGAACCTTAAATTATTACTTTATTTTGTTGTAGGTATGTTTCAACTGTTTCATTGGCTTACAACTAAGCACTAGAAGAAACCTTACATTGATAACCATAACTCAGGACCAGTAATCTAACATTGGTGACCATCAACATTAGGGCTTACAAAAGACCTATTGTTTTACACTATCCCCCAAGATTCGCCTCTTGGTCCAACCCTCTTCCTACTTTACACAAATTATCTGCCTAAGAGTATATTCCAATCATTTGTGAATATCTATGCTTGATGATACAACAGTATATGGGTGCACCTCTAAAATCCTAGATGACCAAAGCTTGGCAGTTGATCTCTCCTCTGACTTAACTTTGACAACTCAGTGGGAGAAAAAGTGCCTAGACACACTCAATATCTCAAAAAACCAAACTAGTAGCATTCCACCATCACCGATCAGACCCAGAACTTTCACCAATCACTATGAACAACTGTTTCTTCCAGTAGGCTCCATGCCTTGAGCATCTATTGAGACTTAAACTCAGCCCAAAGTGGAAGTGAAACTCATACATACAATCCATCACTAAAGATGTTGGAAAAATGGATGGTTCCATGTCCCACTCCAGCAAGTACTTGACTCAACTTGCTATCTCCTACTTTTACAAGAGCCAGATCAGGCCAAAAATGGAGTACTGCTGCCATATATGAGCAGAAGCAACCTAGTCTTTGCTTTCTACTCACTATAGTTCAAAAGTGTCTCTGCATCCTTGTGGGTGACAAATTATTTTCCACCTTACATACCTCTTTTCACAGATGACAAATTGCAAGCCTCTTGCTGCTCTATCGCTATTTCCATGGAAAGTGTTCACAGTGATGCACTTACTCTGTAAGCACAGGTAGCCTTTAGACCTTGTACAGGGTGAACATCATTGGAAAAAAAAGAATCCAGTGTAACATTTTTTTTTTTTTGCCTGGTAACCTGAAAAGGCATATGATCTGTCATTAACTTTATGGAATACTATTTTGTCAGTTGCTGCTATCAGTTGGTGTCTTTTCACACAGTATTTGTTCAAATTGTTTGTTTGTTTTTTTTGGGGGGAGGGGTACTTATGAGAGGATTGCTTTCCAATCTCTACATCATCATCATAATAATAAACTTTGAAGACCAGCATTTGGTATATAGTAATGATTTATTTCACTTGTCCCTTGATCTCTTTCATTCTATATTGTCATATTCAATTTTCTTTTCCTGTCACAATTTGGAACATTTGTTTTTGTTTAAGTAGAAAATCACACATAAAAACTGATTCAATGGGCATTTTGTTTAACATATGTTGGAAGTCACACATTGAAGCAATTAACATAACCAAGCCAGTGTAGATGAATTTCACTGATTGATTTTGATATTTTGAAAATGTTGATTGTTTCAAATGTTGTTTAATATTAATTTCTCACTGTCACTCTCAACTGGTTCACTTAAACATAATGTATCATACATCAAGAAATTGCTGGTGCTAAATTTGCAAATTATTTTTGACATGTTCACTCATTCAAGGTACCTTCTTCACAAGCAGACGATTTCTTTGTGACATTTGAGTTAATTTTTACCCTTCATAAAATTTTTATTTAAAAAAAAGCATGTGGTGTAAAAAATATGTAAAATAAGCATAAAATGTGTGTTTCCTTCAACTTTCAATATTAGAATCAATAACAAAAATACACTGATTTTGATCATTTGTTTTAATAAATGCTTATGAAAGCGGTTCCAATACAGTGAAAAGCAATGTTAAAACTAAATACTTCTGTCATCTAGCTATGAAAATGAATATTTTAGGCTACCCAATAATTTGACTTTTAGGCTCAAATAAAATGTACCTGATTTTTTTTTTTTTTTTTTTTTTTTTTTTCAGCCTGAAATAGATGGAATGAATGGGGATTCACGGGAAAAATGGTGGGCACGACATGCCAATGGCGGGTAAGTTATTTACAAAATTTACGTTTTAACAGGTGTATATGGGTATATATAGTGATATGTATGCTTATGTGTATACCGGTATACACATTTTATATATATATATATATATAGCCTCTATGGTTATGATAAGTATATGCATGTATGTGTTTTGTATGTGCACAGGTATATATCGATAGGCATATGTATGTATTATGTGCATACAAAAAATAAGTCCCTGATTTCAAAACCTACAATACCAAACAGCTCTGATAAAGATATAGACAAAACAAACGCTGAGATATACAGACACTCTTCAAGTCTAAAGGTAGGAAGTAATAAGCTAGAGTAATTAATGCAATTTACAACAACCAACTTATCCTAAGAGATCTCAAGACATTCTCCTAACATATAGTCTTATCTATCTTTTATTCAAACTGATGATGCCAAAGAGAACATAAGCTTTCTCTGGTGAAATACGTCTTTGATAAAAAAAATTTTCCACTTCATATCATCTTTTGCTTTGGATACTATTATACGTTCTACAAACATACAATATGTTTTAACTTGCTGTTAGCCTAAAAACTTTTATCCACATTGACATCATGATCATGTGTGTGTATGTGTGTGTACACACACACACACACACACATACATACATACATACATACATACATACATATATATATTAATATAATGAACTGTTCTTTGATGGGGTATATGAAACAGGTTTCTTTTTAACCTGGTTTATTATTTGTTGAATATTACTTGTTTGGTTGAAAAAAAAAGTGGTAGACAACACAGGTTCGTTTTTGTTTGTTCATCTCTTTTAGCAATAAATATAAACTGTATTACTATAAAGATTTTTTCTCTTGTTTGTAATAAGAAAAAATGTTTCATTTTCAGGCATCCATAAGAAAGTTTATTTTTTGTTTGTTTTTCCTTTTTCTTAAATTTGTTTCTTCTCTTTTGTAATTCATTACCCATAATATTTGACCACTTTTACCACTGCAAAGCTTATTCATAAAAATAGAATGCCATATATTGAAAAGGAAAAAAACCTGATTATACTCTAATTTCTGAAAGGTGAATTAATAAATTTAATGTCTATATCAAAAACAAGAATATTTAATATTTTTCTATAAAACCGCTTTCAATTGATCATTTTCTGCTTCATTTGTAGCTTTATAAAATATTGATTGCATTTTTTGTTTTTTTCTATTATCAGACAAAATGTGTTGCTCATTTGTATTGATCTACTTATTTCCCTTTTCACAACAGCAAAATTCTCATTGATTTTCTTTTTATTGATTTCGTCTCTATTCTGAAATGAAAAAAAAATTATTACATGCAGTTAATTTGAAATTGTACTTTTTTTTGCATATTACATTGTATGAATAATCATTAAAAAATAAACTAAGTTTAAAATTAATATCGTATCTTCAGTCATAATCAAAAATTATAATTTGGTAATTCTCTCCCTTTGCTCCTAAATCGTTGGCATTTTGAAATTATTCCCCTTTGTATTCCGCTAATAAAACAGCAATACTATATTATTTCAGATTCAAAATGAGATGTTACAGTTTTTAATACCAATAACTTTCTTACCTTTTCAGGCTAAGCTGAAAGTGACACTTGTGTGTGTGTTTTTATATTTAGTACTTGATTAAAGAAAGTTTGAGACTTTTTTCTTGTTCGTATGTATTGAAAATTCAATACTATCTCAATTTTTATTGTTTTTTTATTAAACATGGATCAAATTATAAACTAGCTAGGCACAACGAATTATTTCATTAAAAATTATTTTTAAAATATTTATTTATTGAAACATTTTACTTAAATTTTATTTATTTATTGAAACATTTTACTTAAATTAATTATTTATTGATTTATTGAAACATAATTATTTATTGATTTATTGAAATTTACTTAAATTAATATTTTCATATGAAATAATTTTTGGGAGTGCTTTATGCACTCCCAAAAATTATTTCATATTATGAAAGTAATAATAGAATGTTTGTTAAAAAAAAATAAATCAAAAATTATATTTATAAAAGTACTTTCTATTGAAATTAAACTAATACATACAAATATATTATGATCAAGACAACTGATCTGTTTAAATGAGAAATATAAATATTAAGATATGTTGTAAGCATTTAAAATTACTATTATACATTACTTTACTGAACATCTTCAATACTGTAAAAATAAACTTAGGTCATATAAATTCTCAATATTTCATATAAAAACTTGAAATATTTTGCGTGTCCCAATTTATTTATTTCTTTAAATATTACCTATGCATATGATTTTTTTGTGCAACACTTTAAAAATGAATATTTGAGTAAAACCTTAATTATCAAAATCCTGAATATTGTTCATACTCATTTAGTAGTTAAAAGGGTTAAAATTTAAAACCTGCAATTAATTTTCTTTACTCATCTTACAAATTTAATAGTTACATTATTTTTCATTATTTATTTTACTTTCAAATAAAACCAAATTTTAACCTGCATATCTCTGTCCAAATATCTTCTCATTAATTAGGTTAAAAAAAATATTGTATAGCGGTAATATTACTCATATCTGGAATATTATGTTTGAGATTTGATTTTATGTTTTAAACATGTTACAAGTTGTAAATATTTTAAATGGATAAATTTAACCGTGATATCTAATTTGAATTTCTACATTTTTTTTTCTAGGATACAGAAAACAGAGTAAGAGTTTATTTTTCCTGCATTAATTCCCCCCCACACACACACATCTTTCTAAATTATGCCTATCTAAGTGCTATTATGATTCTATAGCTGCTTGTTATACCAAACACTCACATACTACAAATTGGTATAACTAATGAATTATTTATTATACAATTTCTATGGAAAAAGAAGAGGCCTTTCATTCCAGTAATGCACCCGACAAAATTTATACAGTTCATGATGGAAAAAGAGCATAATAAACTTCCTTTTTAATATGTCCTCATAACCTGCAGAGATGTCAATTTTAGTACATACATGTACAGTGCTGTTCGATAAAAGTGACTCACCTGATTTTTTTTACTTAAAATATTTTTTGTCTATTGTTTTTGGGGTTAAAATAATTTTTAATCTTACTAATATAAAGACCCCTTCCCAACCACCTAGGAAAAAAGTTTATTCACCCTAAGGTATTCTATTGATAATTATAAATTTGGATATAAATGAGATTCAGGAAAAAACTCTGTGCAAAAAGAAGTGACTCAGATATCGCATTCTAATGATTAAACTGGTAAATTTAAAGAGCTTTTGACAAAATATTGAAAACTATTTTACAATACACTCAGAACAATATTCTAGAGAATTCTATAACAGCTTAAATTAAATCTAGAGTATTCCAGAATATTCCAGAAAGCCTCATACAGTATAAAAACAGCTTGAAATAGCCACTCAAGTCACTAACCAGATGAAAGGGTACAAACAGGCATCAGAACCACTTAAGGCATCTATTATTGTCCTCTCAAAAGTCTACGAGAGAAATTGCAGAAATTGCTATAACCTTGCAATCAACTGTCTCTCGAGTGCTTAGGGCACATAATGATGCCACTCCTGCTCCAAGGACGGAAACAAGGGGACTAAAGAAAAAGATTGATGATAGAACTGGCAGGGTAATCAAGAGAGAAGTTGCAAAGAATAGGACTATAACTAGCCCAGAAATTGCAGCCAGTCTAAGCGAAGAGCAAGGTGTTAGTCTTGCTTTTTCAATAGTCCGTCGGTGGCTGTTAGAACAAGGCTACAAATCTTGTACACGAAGGTTTAAGCCACTAATAAGCAAAGCCAACAGACTTGAATGGGCTCACTATTACAAACATTTCACCGTAGAAGACTGGAAGAATGTTCTCTTCTCTGATGAAACGAAAGTTGAGCTAGATTCAAAGGATAAGGTGAGTCACTTTTATCGAACAGCACTGTATATATTTAAAACAAAAAACAGTATATATATGAAGTATATATGAATTTAAGCTAAACTCATCCATTCTGCATTTGTTGTTTTTAATCTTAAACAAAGATCATCAGTCGGGACCTCATACATCTCATGGAAGAGTTGAAGCTTATAAGCATTACCTTCCAAATTAACTCTCTGCAATATCTGGAACCATCAATAGGAAGAAACATGTTGGAAGGATAGTTTTCAATGGCACAGCCATTTTTTTGTAATCCCCTTGTTTATGTTTCTCCGCCCCTACCCCTCACAAAAGAAGTGGATGATACGATTGCATCTATGCAAATGTGAAAAAGAATATAAAAGAGAAACCAGTCATCTATTGAATGTCAGGTTACAGGGACATGAAGTCTAGTATGGGAGATGATATCTAGAGAAAAAAGGGTTCACACAAAATGGCTGAACAGATGAGAAAAATGCATATATTAAACATATGAACAAATATCTATTAAGGCTGTTATAAATTTCAATATAGTATGAAAATAAGTGCTTAACAAAGAAACTGGACATCAACAAAAATATGGATTCATCTGGAGTTATCTGTATTACAAGCATTGATGGGAACAATTTGTATTTTATATATGCAACTAATTTCTGGTTTGCATGATCAAAACTGAAATCTCTTTTTCTCCTCGCATAAGAATTGCAGATTTAAAGAAGGCTGAAATCTTATGGTAACAACAATAACAAAAAGATGAAATTCCATTCTTCAGATGGTTCTATAAGTTTATGCAAATTTAAAACTTTACCAAGACAACTTCTTTTTTATTCCAAAGCTTATTTTGACTCATAACATGTAGACCAAAATATTGTCTTGAATAAATAGCACTGAAGTCATCCCAAGGAGTCCAGGTTCCTAAATTTTTCCTATACTTTCATGAAATCATTTTGATTGTTGTCTAACTGAGAAAAGTAGCAACATTTTGCAAGTCCCAATTTACTGTATATAGTTTTTTTCTTCTTTTTGTGAGTGATTGAAGTTGAATGCAATTGTATTAATTCCAATCAATATGATGTTAGAAATGCAAGTAGAACCATCTTAATTAGTGCCCCAAGTGAAAGCACAATAATTTAAACATTTCATTAAAGTATTACTTTAGAAAAGCAATTATTACATATTATGCTTGTTCTGTCACTTATATTACTTACTGCTCTCACCTATTGCTGACATTTGTCAACTCCTGGCTTTTTAGTCTTCCCTAGGAACAATTAGATCTGTCCATTCTTTTCAAGCTAATGCACTGTGTTTGGTTATAAAAATGTCTAAGTTTTTTCTGATTTTTTAATAGAAATAAATAATCTATTAACAAATGTATTCAAAAATGGGAATACAATTTGAAATGCAGCATACTTCATTGACACTTGAAGGGAATTTCTTTTTGCCAGATGTTTCAAATCATTCATATTGAAAATGTGTCTGTGATGAGAAGTTATAGTTATTTTTCATGAAATTTTACAAGTTATTCTATGTGAATGTACTGTTTTAACATTCCTGTTTGAAATGCTATATTGAAATATAATGGAAAGAAATGTTAAGTATACTTTCACTGTTTAAAAAAAAATATGCTTAGATCTTAGATAGTCCAATTTAGAACTCGAAGAAAAATACTGAGTTACTCAAAAATATTGAAATATTTTATAATTTGTTAATTTTTTTTCTATCTCTTTCCTAACTAAATTTTCATTTGGTCTTAGCAGCAGCTTCAATAACTTTAACATAAATTCAATGTTATTTTTATGTATGTAACTGAAATAGTACTCAATTCAGAAGACTGCTAACATTAAATTCATCATAATTAGTCATTTTACCTTGATTAATCTTTTGATTATAATAATACTCTTGTTTAAAACAAAATGTTAGTAGCTTTTAATTGTATTAAAACTAGTATTCAGAATTTTTAGATAATAACTAATAATGAAACATAACTGTTTCTTTTTTTTTTTCATTTTAGAACAGAAACTAAGGATCTTATTTTTATTTTTCCCTTTTTGTATTCGCTTTTCTGTATAACATGTTTTGTACTCTAGAAGGACTTTATCAGACTAAAGTAATGTTTCTGTTGATGGAATTGTGTGTGTCAGAAGTGGAGATGGGGAGATATAAAATCACAAGCGTTGATTATAATTATTTATTTTGAAATATTTGATGAGCCTTCTGTTTCATGTTGAATATGAAATAACTAAGGTATTGGAGGAACTTAAAAGTATTTTCAATGTATTTCTCTTCATGTAAATACTGAGGTCCAAAAATTCTGAGTGTTCTTATACAGAATCCGGTTCATTTTTATTTTGTTGCTATGGAAAGAATATAAATTTATAAAGTCATTTTTATTTATGGCAAAAACCATAATACATATTAAAAATGTATGAAACCTGGTCAAAAAATTAAGGGCAATAATATGACAGATGAACGCGTGACTAGTTTAAATGTTAAATGTCTTTATTTATACCAATGTCCCTGTTAACAAATGCTTACAGTGAAAAAAAAAAAAAATCATCTAACACAGTCAAACTCACACTTCTCTCTGCCAATAGCTAAAATCATAAAAAAATTGCCAACTCATCACAAACCAATGCTATTTCTCTTTTAACAAACTCTATAAACAAAAATTCAGATTACTGATGGGTTTGCCTCTTAGTGGAGTTTTGGCTTGTCTTTTCTTAGATTTTCTTGAATCTGATCGTTTCCAAAGTATTTTACCGAAGCAATCAACATCTTTCTGATATATTGATGATACTCTATTAATATATGCCCATAAAGCAACATTATCTGACCTTTTTAGATAAACTAAAAGTCAAATATACAATAGAATTTACTTATGAAAACAACACATTATCTTTCCTTTATATCATGTTAAACCATACTCATAAAAAAGTGTCTATTGCAAATGGATTAATAAAATTGAAAAGAATTTATCTAAGCATAACATAAAATTAGTTACAATTACTTCAAAAACAATAAATGACTTAATCAATACAAAACAAAATAATAAGCTAAAACTCGAAAGAGGAATTTACTCTTTCACCTGTAATTCCCACAAGGAATATACTGGAGAAACCGCCAAGAATTTAAATAAAATATTATATGAATAAAAAAAGATATTTTTTTTTAAATCAACCCACTCAATGCAGTAGTAACTCACCATAATGAGTTTGGCTATAATTTCTATTTAAAAATGCTACTTTAATTAAGAGAGAAAGCAACTTACTAAGCCAAAAGTGTATAGAAAGTGCTTTGATCACTTAATGATCCATAGTAAATTTTCACCTAATTTCTTACAACATGCCTTATATATATATATATATATATATATATATATATATATATATATATATATGAGAATAGTTTATCACTACTATTGCTTTGACAAGTACCATCATTACTGCTTTTTATTCTAATCAATATTTTAACATGACCTGATAAAAGGTCTATACAAAGTTTAAATGTACAAGGATCATTGTTTTCCAAGCACCTGTATCCATATTTAATCTACAAAACATATTATTAAGGAAAGTTTTTTTGTCGGCAAAATAAGAAGCCTTTGATAGTTAACCTCAATAGCTTACATATAGAGACATTTCAGAGAAATTAATCCATGATGGTCGCAGCATAGGTCAATTTGGTTCATTTGACTTAGTGATTTTAGGTGGCAGGGTATCAGTAAATCTGTTCTATTGCTGAATTTTTTTATTGCTGTTTTGTTAACCCCAATGTTCTGCATAGATATATTTCAGAACAAGTATCATCACTTGAAGAAATACCTTTTACCAATATCAAACATTAATTCTATTCATTTTAACTCTTTTCTTCCAGTGAGCTGAAATATATGTAATAAGGAATTAAACATAATTTTAAAATTTTTCACTGGAATATATTTAAAAGATAATGGTATGATCAATAAATGCAGGTTCTCTTCTTTAAATCAATTTCATATCTGGAATGCTTTCAGTCATAAGTTCAGTTCTTATGCCAGACTGTAAGGAAGTTGACTGATTTATCCATGCTACACAACACACAGAAATTAAATGAAATTGAGGCTAGCTCATGTATCATCTCTCTCTCTCACACACACACACACACACACACACACACACACACACACAATATCTTACAGTATTTTACAATCTTAACATCTTCAAGTCTAGGGTCAATCATTATATATCTTCTTTATCCTTGTAAACTTCCTCCTTTTTCCTTTTACAAGATGTGCAGGTGGTGCAGCTCAGAATGAGAAATCAGAGAGCTGTGTTCGAATTCCAGTCAGGTTCATTACATTCACTTACACACAAATACCCTTGTGAAAAGTATGAGTCCATCTCCTCCTTCAAATAGCTTATATAATAGGACTTATATCTGAAAAAAAATCATTATCTCCCAAAAAGATGTCAATGCAATATTCAATCACAAAAAAAACAAAATGTCTTACAATCCAAAATAAGTTTTGACTATAAAACACACCAAAGGCTGATAAGCCATAAATACAAATCAATCAATCCTCTTACATCCAGATGATTCACCACCTCATTCAGTAAACATCTACCTCAAGTGGCTCTTGAACTTTGTATTGTATGAACATTAGTAAAAAATTAAAAAAATAAATATCAATTCTCATATTGTCAAGATCACTATTAAACATTTTGAAATTATGCAAAATAATTTTTTTTTTTACTGTTTTGTTTTATGCTTAATATTTCTTCGAACACTTTCATCTAGTAAAAGATGTGAAATTTTGATAAAAAGTTGTATATTTTAGCTGAATTAATTTTGAAGTTAAAAACTTAAAATTCAGTTTTTCTTTTTAGTTTGCTTGAAATTTTCTTTTCAAAATGATGGAAATGAAAATTAAGAAAAATCTTTTGTCTTTTCATACATTTTTCTTAAATTTTGAAAAAAAAATTTTAATCTTGCGAATTATTCTTTGGTTACAACTTTGTTTCTTCAGCATGAGCTGAGTTAGAATAAAACTTAAACACAAATAATGTAAGATTTTTGATTGTGTTAGTAATTTAAATGATTCTATTTAAGGTCTACTCTAAAATAATTTGAAAGGAATGTAATTACTATGAGTTCTATGCATAAATTGTGTAAAAAGAAATTTTAAAAAATACATATTTTGACTCCTACTATAAATGTTGTTTATAAGTTTCATAAAAAAATGCATGTGACAGGAAATAACATTTTAATTCAACAAAATAAAAAAAATCCACATTTCTGATGTTTTTGTTTTAATTAAAATATTGAATGTAATTAAACATGTTTATAATTTTCATTTGTTAAAATCAGAATTGCTTATGAAAACTGTAGGGACATCTTGTAGGAGTGATGATAATACAGTATGACAGTATCTGAAAATTTTTTGTCCATTAAATTCATTTGAAAATCTGTGACATATTTTGTTAATTGAGACATAAAATTTAAATTAGTTTGCATATAATTGTGTGTTTAAGTTGTGTATTCATTTTTAAAATTTAATTCTACATTTTCATTTTAAATGTCTTTATTTTCATTTCACTCTAAATTGTTATAAAAACAAATGAGAATACTATTCAGTTAATTTTCCTTTTCAGTTACAAAATAAAAGTTTAAATGCCATCTTTTATTAATTTTGTGAAATTATTTATTTCTTTTTTAGGCCTGAAAAAACAGAGTAAGAATTTTACTTTTTTAAAACAAGCTTGCACTTCACTTGTTGCTTTTCAGTTATACTTATTGTAATCCTCATATAAAACTTTAAAAAATATATAACTTTTCATAAGACCTACCATAAAGCAATTATCAGTTGCTAAATACATTGATAGGATCTGGCATTGTACCTAAGTTTCATATATACTCTGCGTTTTTGATTGCTAATTAGTTTTTCATTAGTTTTTAGCATTTTCCTCCAATTGTAAAATGAAATCTAATATACATATTTACAAACTTTTACAAGTTTTTCATGAAGAGAATAAATGAGAACTTATTGTTGAAAATGATCATAGTGATACAGATATTTTATGCACATATGACTGCTTGATAGTAGCCACTAACTTGAAGAGGAAGCAAGAAGTAATGGTCACTACTTTAATAATCAGGAGAGAAAGTGAATGCTATGATGTTAATGGAAAGGTAACTAGTTAGTTACAGCTGGTATGAGGTGAATTTTTTATGCTTATGTTACATTTATTCTTTGGAGACACAGTATTCTTTAGTTTTAAATTTTGATGAAAGTAGTGACTGGAAAGCATCAGTTGTATGATCCAATTAAAACTAATCCTTTTATTTAGTTACTCATGCAATAAAGTCTTTAGTTTGTGATGTAGGTTGTCGATTTGCTTATGTTTTGTTATTGATAGTTTGATATAGATCTCTGGTTTTGATGTTATTTTGTCAGAGATCCAATCTGATTTTTCTAGCTTTCTATGTAGCTATTTTTTTCACTTGCATCCAGCTATCCAACAATACCAAACATCTCTGATACAGATAAAACAAACAGGCACAGAGACATACAGACACTCTTCAAGTGTTAAAGCCAGAATGTAATAAGCAGGAGTAATTAATGTGATTTACAATAACCAACTTATCCTCAGATCCCAATACACTCTCCAAACACACAGTTTTGTCTTTAATTGAATTGATGACACCAAAGCAAGCATAAGCTTTTTCTCCAGTGAAATGAATCTTTGATTAAAAATTTTCTGCTTAGTTACTCATAAAAATGTTATGTGTCTGTGTTCCTTTTGTAGAAAATGTTTCACCAATTTTCCATGTCACTCTTTACTTTATCTTTCATATTTATTGCAATGAATATTATTTTGCTTTACCTTCGTGGAAAAAAAGTTAATACTATCATTGTGACCTGGTATTACATTACAGTGGATGGTATCCATTAAACACGTAAATAAATTGCTTCCTTCTGATGCACGTTCTTAGTTTGAGAGAAATATAGAAACCACAGCCAGAAAGATTTCTGCTTAAAGTATAGTAATCAAATGTATCAGAGACAGTCTGAACATGGACTTGTCATCTTGAATAGGTAATTCTGAGAAAATAACAAATACCATGTCCACCCAAATTGCTTATAATGCATATACACAGCACAGGCATACCTTGATATATTAGAAGATTCCTTCTAGAAAAAAAAACTCAATATTTTTCACTTTTCTACTACTGTTCTTCTTGTGCCATTTAAGATAGTTCTTTTCATGTTCTTCTCTTAAACAAAATCAGTAAAACATTCTTACAAGTATATTTATATACAAGATATTTATTTTGAATGAATAACAGTTGTACTAGGTTTATTGAAAATCTTAAAAATCATCATTTTGCACACACATCTTTTGACATTTAACTTTTTTTTCATAGGTGTTTAAGGTTTATAAAACGTAAAAACAAGCTAAAAACTTTGATAGCAAATATGAAAAATTCTATGAAAACACTGAGTCTTTTTTCAAATAAAGCAAAAACTTGAAAATGAGTTTATTTATTTATCAGTATTTGTTAATTGGGACTGTATGTTCATAAATATACTGAATAAATCAAATATAGATTTATTATTAAATTACCCAAAGATAGTGAATTCAAGTTTTATTTCACATGTTAGATTAAAAAGCAGTTTGAGTTGATTATAAGTGCTTAGATGGATATCACATATATCCTGCTTACAAAAACTACAGGCAAAGTTTTAATGAAAATGATCAATGAATACCATATAGTATCAAAGTGTTATAGTATAAATAATGAAGGTAACAGTCAAAACTAATTTCTAAATGATTTCAAAACTTCTTTTAAATCTTTGTTTTAAAATAACTGAAACTATAAAATGTTCCAATATAGATAAGTAGTAAATAGAGAAAAATTAACCTGGGACAGTGTATGATTATCAAATTGCCATTTTCAATGCAAATTTAAGGTCTATACTATCATTACAAAACTTGGTAAATATTTCTACCTTAGTTGTCTTTAAGTAATTTTGAAAGCTACACTTTACTCTTCATATAAAACATTTGTTCTATGTAGTTTATTAACTGTCTAAACATCTTTTTATTTAGAATACTATGCCAAATTTTTAATAACATATGTTCAATATATTTTCCCTTTTCAGAACTTTTCATTATTTGATTTTTGTTTTTGCATTTTAGGATTGAAGAGGAAATGTAAGAAACTGATGCTTTTTATTTTATATTCTTTCAACCATTTGTCTTTTAATGAAGTTTTTAAAAATTATATCCAGCTTAATTTTGTAAATAGAATTGAAGTAATTGTATCTATCATCAGTATATTTAAAATCAGGCTTTAGAGCAGCTTATAAAATCACTTTGATTGCAAGTTTTTCAAAGTAGGAAGAGACTCATTTAAAATTGCATTTTTTCCCCTCATATGTGAAAAGTTATAAATTTGGAAATAACTTTTTATAAATATTACAAACAATTAGTAAATCAATGCTTCTAATAAAACTTAGGCCCAGCAGGTTTGTTGTTAACTAATTAAAAAGTTCACTCTGGAAGAATAACAGATTTGTGCATTTTTTTATCGAGGATAATTGTATAACAATGATATATACCTACCAAATAAGGATGCAGCTTTCTTTTCAATAAAAAGCAATTAAGGATACAACTTATTTCAAAGGTTATACCAATATTTAGATTAATTTGAGCAGCTGTCTTGTGGTTTCAGTGGGAATGTTCATGTTCTATCATTCCCTACTTTTATAAAAAGCAAAAGCAGTCAGCTATTTAATTTGTTATGATTGTGTCTACTGAAAAAAATGCTCATATTCAGTTATAACATCATTTGTCAACACTTTCTAATATGGAACAAAATATCTTGTTTATAAAAGAAAAAAAAATATGCAGTAATTTCTTTATATTCACATAAAAAAGAACAGATTTACCATAATAATATTATAAATAGTTAAATTAAATATTTATTGATTTTATATTATGAAAAAAGTGGAAAAAGAAACTAGTAATTTTGTGGGTTCAGTTAAGAGATTGGGAAAAATAAAGATCAAGTGACAACAAGGTATACTATAAAAAAAATGAGAGATACTCAGTGAGATATAAAACCAAAACAATTTTATTAAAATAAAAGTAAATTTTACAAAATATTAGGGATTCAGAAATTTGGTAGTTTGTTGTCCTGGAAAAGGGGGTAATAAATTCCAAATAAGTATTTATTTTTTCTAAAATAAGGCTCAATGGTAGTTGGGCGGGGATTTCCTTCATCTTCAATTGCCCTACCACCACTCTTTGGTCAAGGAGCTTTGCATGTTGGGTGGCAAGATTCAGGTTTCAGTAATTATTTTATTTTATTACCTACATCCCTTCCCCAAATTACCAAGAAATGAAATTTACTCAATTTTTAACGATATGACTATTTTATCTCATTTCATTAAAGCCATAAATTCAGACATATTTTCATTGATATATTTATAAAAATTCATAAAATAAAAACTTCATCTAAAGAAAATGATTGAAATTGTCTTCACACATAAATAGTGTGACTAAATGCTTTGCTTTCTAAATCAGAAAAATTGTTTCCTTTTTAATAAAGTAATACCACTTAAATGTCTGTATATTGCAACACATTGTCAAGTTGGTTATCCCAAATACACTGGCTCAGAAGCCTCTTATTGTCACATTTAAATTAACTTCTCAACACTTCAAACTAGTGCATTTATAGTTTTCTATGAATTTACATAATTATTATTTATGTTGTTTGATAAATGTTAAAACTGCTTTCTTTTTTCTTTTAACCCTGTTGAAGTGTTTGGAATTAATTATGGAACACACATATTGGTAAAAAGCAATTTTATCTAATCAATATCTAATTGATTACCAACTGAGCAAATCAGGATTTATAAATTAAACCTACACATCATGTGTTTGTAAATTCTTTTTTCTTTTCTTATCTTGATATATCATTATCACCAGGTATCAATTAACTGCCTTTATTTTGTTTCCTTAGCTTTTGTAATTTTATCTTTACTGTTTTGTTTTACGCTCTGTTATGTAAAAAATGTATGCAGTTCTAATTTATATTAGTCATTCTCACCAGGAAACAGTTGACTAAATGTTTGATTTTTAATGTAAACACAATTGCATTCTTAAGATGAGTAGAAAATGAATATTTTAATTCATTTTCTACTCATCTTAAGAATGCAAACTAAGATTTGGTTTCTTAAATCAAACAGGACTATTTGAAAGTATTTCAATTTTGTACACTTTCTTTAAGCTGTGATAGATTTTAGTCATGTTCCTTTTAACTGCTTATGACTTCACTATTACCTTAATTGTTCAGGCTACCTTCTTAGAGACCCATTTTTATTTGAACTCATTTAATTTTTAACAAGCAACCAAAAGTGCTGTTCCTGGTTTTAAATTAATTGTCCAAATGTAGAAACCACAGCTTACAAATGTTATAGTATAGAAACATTCATGCTTTCATTGTTGCTTAACTACTTTTATATTCTATTTCAAATGTTATTCATTGTTTTGTTTAAACAATTCCACAAGATAGTGTACTCTTTAATCCAATGCACACTTCAAATTTCTCACGTTTCTTGTGTATTTATGTTCATTATTTATTTCTGTTAATTTTAAATTCCACTTCAATATTTATGAAATATAATTGGCAGCAGGCATCATGGCTTTTTCTAGCATTTTTGTTGTGAGCTTTTATTTCCATCAGTTCAACAGGATAATGTTTACTTTGAACTCAATTTTACTATTAATTTTTCTTTTTTTTTCAATTTTTGAACTGATACACATAAATGTTTGTACAATAACTGTGGGTTCAGTGATAAGCAATTTGGTATGAATCTTTAATATCTATCATTTTATTTAAACTTATTATATTCTTCTTTAAATAAAATAAAAAAATTACTTTTAGAAGCAGTATATATATATATATATATATATATATATATATATATATATATATATATATATATAAGGACACTGAAATCAACACCCAGAGATCACAGTCTGTTTCATACTTAATTCTGACACTTCTTCCAGTGGAACCATTTTCAATGAAACCCATAAAGAATATGAAATGACACTAAAAAAATTCCTGGCAAACGCTCACGTACACAATACACAGTACAAAAAAATCCAACAGAGAAAGAAAACTCATATGGTTCAACCCACTGTACAACATAAACATAAAAACAAACATAGGAAAAATATTCATTAAACTCCTGCACAAACACTTCCCCCCCCCATCCATCAAGCACTCTCCACAAGATATTCAACAAAAACAGTAACAATCAGCTACAGTTGCACTGAAAATATGACACACATAATAAAAAAGCACAACAAGAAAACAACCAACAAACCACCTGCACAAATCAAACCAACGTGCAGAACAAAGAATGAATGTTCCTTAAATAGCAATTGCTTGCAGAGCAATGTAATATACCAAGCCACTGTAAAATCGGCAGATAATGAAAGAAAAATATACATGATAACTGAAGGACCCTGGAAACAGAAACTATGCACACAAAACATCCTTTACAAGTAGCAAATATGTGAATATCACAATGCTTTCTAAAAATCTGGGAGATTAAAAACCAAATCACACCAAAAATATGAAAACTAAGGAAAACAGCATCAACCTAGAACAATAAATCCAAAAACTGTAAACTCTGTCTGGAGGAGAAAATACCTATAATTACCTTCCTAGAC
Source organism: Acanthosepion esculentum (assembly GCA_964036315.1). Taxonomy (NCBI): domain Eukaryota; kingdom Metazoa; phylum Mollusca; class Cephalopoda; order Sepiida; family Sepiidae; genus Acanthosepion; species Acanthosepion esculentum. Next base: position 103,067,679 of record OZ038486.1, read on the forward strand.
CAACACAAAATACTAAAACAATCAGAACTCATCTCAAAATGCTGACACAAAAACAAATTTGACTATGTTACTTAAAAATTGAAAAATAAAATGAACCAGAATAAACAAAACAAAAAACAGAATAAAGTAAAATAAATTAATCCAAACCAAGAAATTAAATAAATAATAAACAAATTAACAAACCACAAATGCACACATAAACACAAGTAAACATTGCAACAAGCAACAATAAAATAATCAATAATAGATTAAAAAAATGTTAAGAAACAACATAAATAGCCTAAGAAAATCTTCACAAAAAAGTATAGATGTATTTTCAACAAGAATTTTTCTGAATTGCAAATGTGGAAAGGTATGCTGTTGTAAATATTTAGAAGTGTTGGACTCGTCATGAAAATAATAAACATAAACTAAAAATTCTTGAAGCTATCTATATTAAAAAATTCAAACCAAACCTTAATAAAATTAATTATGAATACTGCACAAATGTTTTAAAATGTGTACAGTAGATAGTTTAAAATATTAAGGTTTGTACCAATAGTTCTTAATACTTACTTTAAAAAAAAAACTCTTGACACACCATAACTTAGTTACCTCCGCTGAAGTGTTACTCATTAATTGCACTTAACTCAGCATTCTTCACTTCATTAGTAAAAAATGTTAACTTTCAGATGAATAGAGCAATCTGGTCTTTGAAAATGATACTATATTTGTCTTGAAAAAACAACACTCTGATGATGACATTATGCTAATGTCAAACGTACTCAGAATAAATAAATAATATGTATCAACACAGTAATTTTCTCTCTTCCTTTAATAATGGCACCAAAAAGCTCATCTGTGAATATGAAAGGATCCAATTGAAAATAAGTAGACAAAACTTGTCTAAATTATTAAATGAAACATACCACCAAAATATATGCAATATATATATATATATATATATATATATATATATACACACACACACACACACACATACAAAGTTTTAATTTATTATATTTCCAATTAATGAATAAACATACTTTTCATATTTGACTGTACACAGATGCATAACTAAATATGCATAGAAAATAGAAAAATTTTGATTTAATATAAATAAATCCCATTTATCTATTTTAATGGATGAAAAAGTATTTGTACAATACAAAAAAGAATACATAATCTTCATTTAATACTTTGTAGAATAGCCATTATTCCCTTCTACCGCAACCAACCTTTTCTTGTAGTTTTCAATTAAGGATTTGCAAATTTTAGTTAGAATTTTGTTCCATTCTTCTTTGCATATGGTCTTCAGATCTGGGATGTTTGTTGGAACTCTCAATTGGATTTAAATTTTCAGATAATGCCACAGTTTCTTGATTGGGTTTAAATCTGGGTACTGACTTGGCCATTTCAGGATACTTACATTATTTTCAACAAGCCATTTCTTCACAGATTTTGTAATGTGCTTAGGATCATTATCTTGTTGGAAGATCCAATCAGGATGAAGTTAAAGATTTTCAACCAAAATCATTAAATTTGCTTCTGAAATTTCAATTTTTGCTAAATGAGTTTTTCTGCAGTCTCCTTGTATTTGGGTTTACACAGTTAAAAAAAAAATTAATTCATAAGTTAAAATGCAAAGAAGCATAAATCCTGATGACTTGATGTTTGCAAGGAATACCAATACTAGTTGTCAGAAATGGTTGTCTTGCTTTTACAAATGCTGAAAATCACTGACCTTTTTTCTGTTGTTTGAATCTTAATAATGTTCATTTTCAGTTCATGTAATAATTGCTGTTTAATATTGAAAAATTTAAAAGTAAGATCTGTGTATTTTAAAACATTTTTCTTGACTTATAAGTATCTCTAATCAATTAATTTTATAAGGTTTATTAAATCAGTCCTTGCTTTGATGCTATGTTATTTCATTTACTTTCTCAGCTTCTAACTTTCCATCATGATTATTTGCAATATTTTACAATATATGTTATACTTGCTTCAAGAAAATATACTTGTGAAACTTTGAATATTATTTGATTCTTTACACTCGGCCCATCAGCTACTTAAAAAAAACAAAATTATTGTTTTCCTTATTTTATATACTGCATATAACAAATGAAATCAAAGTATTGTTGGTGAATCAGAAAGAAAAGACAAAATTTTAAAAAATAAGATTATCTATATTGCCAGGATAATGGATCAAGGCTGAATGTCGTTTTTTGTGGCCTGGGAGGTAGGAGAGTTGGTCTGGTGTTAAAACTTGTCAGAGGTCACTGGTGAATTCTGTGAATTGCCTGCATACTGCCTTGAGTGTTGCTGAGCAAGTCTTTTATGTTGTCATGGTGGATACATGACTCAGCATTTTTTCTCATGCTTTTGCTTTAGCAACAATCTTTGTAATTGGCTCCAAATTTTAGACTTTATTTTACATTATTTTTTTTTAATTTGGTTTTGTGAACTGGATGCAATGCTTGGAGCCCCTGCCCAGAGAACAACATTTTTATTTTTTAATGTGGAGTGAATCTTAGAAAGAGGTCTAATTTGAAGCCAAGTATAACACTTGTTTCTCGTATGAATTTAATGAAAAATGAGCTCCAATCTTCTACCTGGTAATCTGTGTAGATGAGTTAATTTCATTGAATTTAATGTCAAATTCTATTAAATGTACATATTAAATTGCTTAAGTACTATGTAGGAATATTGTCAACTGAAGCTAGTATGTTTATGTGCTATAAAATATATTGTTTTTAATATTTCCATTAAAATTTTGGATTTCTAAATTTGTTTCAGCAAAATCACTTTGGAGATTAGTGACAATTCCTTTTACTCTATTGTTTTCTGATTAACCTTGTATAATTTTTTTTCTAATTGATACACCATGTTATATTACAACTTATTTCAATGCTTACTTATCTTTTCATCCTCTTTCTTTTTGTAGACCACCAGAACATAATACATTTTACACGAGTATAGACAGTATGCCAGAGATTAAACCAAGGCGGAAATCTATACCATTTGTAAGCGACCTAGTAGGTACACATTGCTCAACTATGCCTTTGGATGTGGCTTTCATGTCACAAGCCAAAATATCAGTTATATTTACAGTGGTGATCAACTTTGTAGTCACTGGTTAATCGGGGTTCATGTCCAAAAGAGTGACCAATTTTAATCTATTGTAACCAAGAGTTAAATACATGGTCTGTTGATTTAACTGCATACCTGCAGCACAAAAAGATTAATAATCACTTGTATATATTCCCATGATACTTTTTCTTAACTAAGATTACAGCCTTTAGTTTATTTCATGAGCAAAAGAGAACTTCATCTTATCATTTTTCTCTTGGATTCAATGTTTTATGGTCACTGGCTAATCAGTGGTTGAAACACATTAGTGTCTATGTCAAAGCTGGTTTGTCTGGACATTGTTTTTCCTTTGGTGATACTTTTAAGATGATTACATAGTTAATTGCACAGTATTAACTTTATAGTTACTGATTGGTCAGTTTCAATCACGGTGGTCGTCACTGTATTATTTCTGATGCAACAAAAAGAACAACAAATAATTTTTTCTGCCTTTTTTACTTTTGCATATTTTTGTCAAATGTAGCTATGAAAAAATATTCTTCACTGACTTGCTTGCTTGTTGTGTTTCTGTATCTTTGTTTTAATTTCTATGATTGAAAAATTGCACATTCTGTGTGCTTTTTTTATAAGCTGACTTTTGCAAAGAGGAATTGCATGTTTGCTGCATAAAGTTATTTAGATAAATCACTGGTAAATTGCCTTGATTTATAACTATATTTAAGTAGCCACTTCTATTTGTCTATACATGCATATGAATGTGTTATCTGTAGTTTTAATTTGTATTTATTTCCATCTTAAATTATGTTATCTGTATAAAACACTGATTTTTAGCAATAATTGTTCACCTGTAGGATTTTTTTTCATTTTTTATTTATTTATTTAAACACAGTTGAATGGCATGCAACTTGACTAGCACAAAGCTGAACTGTATTCTTCAGTACAGTTTAATCTTCTTAGTACTTATATATTTGCATATTTATTTTCTCTTTTGTAAGTATTTACTTTAATCATTGCCACAATACTGAAATCTGCTTCTTCTGAACTATATTGTCCATATTTATCACAAAAGCAAAAATAGTCTTTTTTTGGTTTTCCATTTTTATTTGTTACAGTTAAACTCTTTTCAACAAATCTGGACTAGCAGATCATTTATATCTCTCAAAAGATTATTCTGAGAAATTAATACTCTTATTTTTGTCTCTCATTTAAATTGTTCAATACTTTTTTATGTTAAAGGAGAAAAATATTCAGCATATGAAAGTTTTACCTTCACATTTTCGACAGTTTATAAATAATGAGTAATAACTAAAATTTCTCATAAAAAGTCAAATATTCCGCTTATATGTTTCTCTTGATTATTTATACACCACTAACATCTCCTTGTCTTTAGTATATATTTCTAAAATACAGAATATCCTCAAACTAAATCTTAATCTCTAAACTTGACTTATAACAAGGAAGGGATCAACATCCTGTCCACGATATCTTCACATCTTTTGCCCTTGAGTCAAGAGACTTTCCTGCTGGATACTGTCTTACAGATTGGTACCATCATATCTTTAATACATCTTCTAGGCTTTATTAGAAATTTGTTATAAAAATATGAAATCATAGCCACATTTATTTCCTTTTTTATATATTTGGATGTAGTAGAATATTACAATTTTGAAAGGGAAAAAATTAAAATTCATGTATTTGGTCTATTTTTACATTAGTTTTAATATGTAGGATATATAATACTTGTTTGTGTAGAGAGGTTTGTGTGTTTCTTTGGATTATATATGCCTTATGCATGTAACTTGCATATGTCTGATGCCTAGTTGATGGTAATTAAATCACAGTATTAACTGTATGTTTGAGTTGATTGTGTCAATATGCAGTTGGCAACTTTAATTACTTACCATATTAATTTTACTGAAAATCTTTTAAATGATGTCAGCAAAACAGAAATATTAATATTGTTCATAAGGTGTGATAAAATCTAAAATTTAAAAAATAATCCAACTTCTTGCTTAGATTTTTACTTTTGTTCATTTCCTTCAGCTATTTTCACTGCAACCTTGTGTTATTTGATGTCAGCATCTACTCTTTAAATTGATGACTTCTGTTTACTCACTTTGAACTAGATCAGATATAAGGCTATAAAGCTTAACCTAGCCACAAGATGATTCCAGAGAATTTAACACTTGCAATATTACTCTTGTCTTAATTCAGTAGTGAGAATATCTGGTTTTGAAACTAATCTTTGTGCCAGGTAATAAATCTTAATAAAAACACCTCCTTTGGTGAATGTGGCCTAAGAAACCCCATATTAGGATATGGTAAAGAATGTTTAATGAAATACACAGCTACACTACATTTAGTAACCAAAAAATTCCAAGGAGTTTCTCCAAAATAAATTATGCTGAAAAAAACATGATACTGATAGTAAATATTTTTTACAGTTTTTAATGGTTGGTTAGTTGGTTTTGTTTTATGGCATATCAACCTCAGTGGGTCATTTAATGCCAACAAAATTTTTGAAATAGATTCATAGCGATAGTTTGAAAAAAAAGTGTGTATGTATACATATATATTTGAACCATTTTTTAATTACTCATATTTTTGAGTACAATCCAACTTAAGAATGTATAGCTGTTTGTATTACTGGTATTTTTTTTAAGTATTTCTGATAATAATTTTTCCTTCAAAAATTATTGCTAGTAATGATTATTTTATTACAAAGTATTTCTGGTATTAAAACCTATTTTTACACAAGTTTGGGTGTTAACTATTTGCCATAGCTGGGACCCTAACAGGTGCTACCACCCTAGGTCAGGATGGACCTGAGAACACCAGCAATTAAGAGGTGGTTCCACGCTCCTCAAAACCTGATCAGAGGCCTTGCTGTTGGATGTAGTTTATTGTCTTACCCAAAACACAGATGTAGTTTATCATCGTACCCAGGACGGGTTTTATATTTGCAAATTTAAATTACCTTTGTAATTTTGTAGTAACTTTTAGAGCTGATGTTTTCTGCCCAAAATATTTTATCTAACTTGCATAAAAAGTAACATCCTCTCCAAGTTGTCTTATATTTAGAAAAGGAATTTTTGTCTTTCAATCAGTTTTCTCTTTCCTAAATTGTGAAGATTGGATGTAAGGGAAGCATAATCTGAACTGAAAATGGATTCACCAAGTCAATTTGAAGTTCTAGCTTAGTCTGTTTCATCCACTTTCACACTAATGCCCTTGGGAAAGGCATTAATCCATTTCTTCTCTCTCTAGCTATGTTAAATAGCAGGGTAGATTAGGCTATCCAACCTTGCATGGTAGCCACTTTAGGACAACAACTCTAGATGAAGGAACATGAAAACAGGAAACCACTTTATATTTCTGGAAAAGCCATGGCAATTGATAAATAATAAAGAAAAGAGACATTTAGAAAGCCATGATTGTCTATGTTCTAAAGGGGCATGGCTTTGAAAAACTGAAGGCTCAAGTTAGAGCTGTATATATTTAATTTGATGCATTAACTAAGGTTAAGTGGTTCACACTTTTGTGAACCACATATTTGAAATAAACAAAATAAAGAAATGATTAAAATTTCTTCATTGACAGTCAGAAGTCTTTAACAAGACTGGTTAAAATCATCAGATATATCATCTGGCACTCTATCATTTTACATTTTGGATGGAGCACCATCTTTTCAACAAGAAAAATCCCAAGAGAACTTAAACACTTTTTTCAGTAAACTTTTAAAATGTAATCAGCATCTTTTAGTTATATTTTTATATAATGGCTTTTTGTATCCTTACCATTGGGAATATTTTTTAACAATTTGATGGTTTTTTTTTAAAACTATGTATGAATTAATTTTCACTCACATTCATATGAGATAAATCTATATTGATGTTACTGATAATATTTTTATTCCTTTTTTTTTTTTTAAATCAGTGTTTCATTTGAGTTAAAGAATTAAATGAAAACAAATAATTATTTCTAATAAAAGATTATTCATTAAACATTTCAACTTACTATAGAACTGGAAAAAGTTAAATAGGAAATTATCAAGAAATATTATCAAGAATTTTTGTTAATAAAAGATTTGCACATAATTTGTGCTTGAATGAACAGTTGTTGATTATCAAGTATTGAGAAAACTAATAATCTGACCATAACTTATCTATTAGAATGAATAAGTTATGCTGATTGGAAAGCATCTACTTTTGTTCATAGAATCTTCTACAACTTGGCCATTAGGCACATGCTCATGATAAAAACCATATTTAAAAAGATACATATAAAAACTTTACTTTTGACTGTATGAAATGACTTATTAACATTCAAAATCTTTTTTAAATTAATATATTAATCTTCATTAATTTTGTTTGTCATATGTTGATCAAGCAGTTTCCACATATTTTTCAATTTGTCTCATGTCTCTCCTGGTTAATAAAAAAATGACATGAAACTGAATTGGCATTGTCTTCTTATTCAAGCAGCCTTTTAAAAATGATTCCGCTTGAAAATGATTAATAATGGTGGCATCCCTAACAAGTGTAAAGATATTAGTTTAAATAAAGTTGGGAATACTCAACTGTTAACATTACAAAATTATTTAGCTAATTAATCTTGCCAGATTTGTTACTGAAAAAGTTAGCCCTTATTTTAAAACTACTAATGAAAACTTGTACAGCATGATAATGCCTGTATTTCTTGATATCCACTAAACTGATTACAACAGTGCAGTCAGTAGTTGCTGCTTGATAGTTATTTTCAATAGAGGTTTGATCAAATTGACTATTGTATAATACACTGCACTTTTAATTCCACTCATAACTGACTTGTCCCACAATTCTGCATGTGGTGTAGAACTTCTACCCTTGCACTGCACAAATCACTGATGGTTGAATGCATTCCTAATGTCAATATCAATGACACTTTTTATAGCCAGTTTTAGTTTTCAAAATGTAATATCTCGTGGAAAATTATTTTACAAATTAATTTGTTTCACCCTTTGTTGACCATGAAATGGATTTTTGTTGTTTTATGAGAGATCATTTTTTTATTGTGATATTCATATTTCTTAAACATTTTCAGAATTAAAAATATTTAATGACTGATAGTAGAGATTAAATGTTGTCAAATTAATATCTTTTAAAAAGATAAAAAACAATGACATTCAAAATTTTTCAAGATTTTTCATGTTAGAACTGTGTAATGTGCAATAAGAGTAACCTTTATTTCAAATTAAAATTCAATTGATTATATTTCAAAGATAAGTATTGTTATTAATATAGCAATGCTTAATTATATCACCATAAAATTTATTTCACCATACAAATACTCACATTTTTTTAAATTACCTTAACTAAAATGAATTTAAGAAAAATTATATATTAACGCTACCATGAAAAATCATTAGTTTCTCAATATGTATTTGATTTGTTGTCTGTTAAGACAATTAGATGCACATACTTTATTCCATTTTGTTGCAGTTGTTTTGTGAACAATGATTATTTTATATTAAAATATTTTATAAATCTTGGAAACATCTTACTGCTAAGGTTCAGATTTAATTGTGGAGCTTGGTTATTTAGTTGAAATTGTTAACTTTTTGATCAGAGAAATTTTACTAAATTGCTATCTTTTTTATCAAACAATGATGACCTTCAAATTTTAATTATTGCACTTCATTTTCTCAAAAGTTATAATGTGAACTTTGTAAATGATCACAATTTTTTAAATTTACATAGATATAGATTTAGATATTTTAATGAAAAAATTTAAGTTTGATTTAAAATATTTCTTCTGAGTACTTGATTTTGTATTTTTAAGAATGTAATTCTTTAAATTATTTTCAATTAATAAGTGTTATAATATTTAAAAACAAAAAAGCATTCTCAAATTAACTTCTTGTCAGTTATCTTCAGGAATTAACAAAACCGATGGTGAGTTATTCTTAGAAAAAAATACTTTTAGCTAACAAAGGGTGAAGTAATTTTTCTTCCATTCCAGCAAAAAACAAAACTGTTTTTGAATGCTTGTTCTCAGATAGGCAAATTAGTTCTTTTTGATATTATACATTGTTTAGTAAGAACTTAAAAACTGGCTATAATCTTTTTTATTTTTTTTTTTCCCAAAGTAATTTTTTTTTATATTTGAATGTGACTTCTCTGTATGAAAGCTTTCCAACGTTACCATTGATTTCTTTAAAATTTAACTAAAACAGTAATTAACAGGAAATATTGACAGTGCCTGTATGACACAATTCAAGAGGAAAATGTGCCTGGGTTATTTTCTTGGTAATTTAAGAAGTTGCAACTTTATGAAATTCAATTTGATGTTTTGTTATTGTCAAAGTTAGAAAAATCAACTTTTTATCTAAATGAGATATGTTTACAATTTATATGAAAATTGCATGAAATAAAATATATAATTGGTTTTGCTAAATTTAAGAAGTATTTTCTTTGTCTATGGTTTTTGGATAGCTATGAGAGTGCTTAATAATTCTCTTCAAGTAACCACATTTGAAATTCATCTCTTTCATCTCTTTCTCACCATAACTCAGTTAAGAATTTATCTTTCTTCTGACTGATTATATTCACAGCATGTTCACCAATCTGAAAAATTAGCTCCACCTGTCTATGTCTAAGACATTAGGATTATTCAAAACCTGGTCATTACATTATTGTTGGGCACTTGTCATTTAAAATAGCATTTATAAATTTTATATCCACTAGTTTATCATTTCAGTCATTTACAAACTGATTTTTTTTCTTTTAGCTATCATCTGTCTTGGAAACACCCAAGTCACAAGCCAAACATATATTGTGTGGCACTTGTTTTAAGAAACTCTCACCTCAGTTTCCAAATGCTATCAGAACTTCTTATAGAAATAATGGTGATATCTGTAAAATTGCAAATATTTTGATAAATGTTCTTTCATCTATTTTGTTGCTTTTTATTACAATTCTTTTGCATTAATAATCCTTTCTTTGTTTGTCCAATTCTGAAAAGTCAGAATAAAGTAGCAGAGCTTTACATGAGACTCACACACACTTAGAATGCTTTTAGCTAAAATTCTTTATTCTGAATTCCCACAATTTGATGGTAAAAAAAGGATTCAAGTAAAAGAATATAGTGACAATAAAAAGTGATAATAATAGATCAAAGAAAACTAATTTAAAATATCTGGAACAGTTAAAATATTTGATCTTGAAATCTCAAAACAACACAAGGAAGAATAACATTTCTTTCTGATTATAGCCTCATAAGCATTTTCACTATGCAACAAAGACATCAAAACATTGTTACAAGTAGTTAAACTTAACTAAATTTTACTAACAATAAGTACAACTGCTAATTATTTTCTTTTTTAAAATAATTATCTATTAAAATATGATTATTTTGTGCTATTAGTTTATAGATATAAATTTGCCTACCCTTCTTGCCTATTTGAAATTTAATTGATGTCTTGGTATTTATTCAGTTTTAACAATTGGTTTTATTTTTAAGTCAAGAAAGACTATGATAAAAGTTAAGTAAAGTCATTCGTTAGAAGTCAAACTGTTTATGACTAGAATATTTTACTTTAGGTTTTAACCTTTATAGTTCACTGTTTTCATTATGGTGTGAGCTGGTCTAATGAAGTTAAGCTGTATATATCCACAGATAATATCTAATTTGTAATTAATTCTCTTTTTCTACAAACTAAAATAGCCTAACTTAGAATATTTAAGTTTTATCTCATAACTAAATGTTAAGTGAATTACTGGCACTGAAACTCTTTGGCTCTTCTTGCGCTAGAATCAATGTTTACCTGTTGAATTACTGCTTATTCCATCTCTTACCCTATTTCAAACCTTGAATTACAATTCCATTCCCCCTCTGAATAGTATGTCTAAGTATATACATTTTTAGATCCATATTTATTATTTGATTCTTATTTAATTCAATAAATGCAAAAAATAAGTTACTCTTCAGAAATAGTGCGCTTCCTGAATGTCCCTGTGGTAAAAAGCTTTCAACAGAGGATTTAAAAACATGCTATTGTTTATATGTATCATGTGTGATACTAATCATATATGACTTGTGCATTGTACATTTTGATACATTCTATGTTAATATTTGAAATGATTAAAATAATACAAATAAAAATAAGCATAATAATTATAACAAGAATAAAAAGATAACTGGGTGCCCTCCATTCTTTCATATAACTTTGTATTGTAAAGATGTTAATTTTTCATGGTTGTTGTATTTTTAGATGGGCTTAAGGCTTAAATTTGTACTTTCTGCTTTTCTTGGACATTTCTCTTGAACAACATTGGTTTTCTAAAGCTAAATTTGTGCCTATGCCTGTGTCATGCAGCTTGATTTTTCTAATAATAATTTCCATGTGCTATTTTAATATATATTCTAGTAACTTTTTAATTGTTGCTGCTAAATGAAAACAAGAAATAAAAAGAAATTTTAAAATTAATTTTCATTATCTTGGAGCTTTACATTAGCCTTTTGATATGAACATTTTTGTGTTTTGCAAACAGCAGCACTTGTCCTACATACTGTGGTGATTTCTGCAGCAACACAACAACTTGCACATTTCCACCAGATGATCAAGTAGCCAACAACAAAAAAATTAAATCATTTATCGTATCTTTTCTCATGTAACTAATTTCTTTTTTTTAATTTAATGCTTTAAATATTAATAGTTCTTAGCAAAAATGTTAATTTTGCTAATGTAATCTTGACTTAGATTTTTATGAATACTAAAACTACATTATTCTGAATTTACCTTCTTAAAATTGAAATTTTTTGAGTTTTTTTTACTCAGAAATTTGATTAATTTAGAAAATATAAAATTATTCTCTATTTGTTATATCAGAATTCACATGATTTATAAGTATAAAAGAGTATAAGTTTATATTATTCCAAAATGTCTTATTTTAGTTAATACCATTACTCTTCTTTTTTTTCTTAAAACTATGTACTTTTTGAAAATAAATCATATTGTAATTTACTATAGGTATGAATTAACTAGGAATTCATATAAACTAATATTAATTAAAAACTTCTTTTGTTAAAAAGAAAGTTATTTTGTTTTGTTTTTTTGTTTTATTTCCATGGGTCAAAGAATACCTCTTTTTTTATCTGAAAGTTTATAAAAGGCAAAAGAAGAAAAAAATAATTTCCATTAGAACTTTATTCACTGTATTCTACTTAGGGTTGTCAAAATCATAGCATTCTTGATTTCTCTTTGCTATCATTCTTGAGTAAGTTAATATATGTACACTAAGGACCAGCCTTTTTTTTTTTTTTTTAACTAATAGCTTGAGTGTTATTCAAAGAGCAGTGCTATTTCAAATGGTTTCATTGTCATTCTTAACTTGAATTCGTTACCCAGGATCCAGAATATTTCCTGTTCAATCTATTTGTAAAATATACATTATAAAATTTTGTTTGAGACGTCCTTTGGATTAATTAACCTTCCTATTGAGGATTGTGCCACAATTGGTTTAAAGTTGGCATTGATGCTTTTGTATCTTCTCTCAAATATCAGGTGAAACTGCATCTTCTCCTTGGTTCGCATCAACTTGTTCAGGTGCTATAGCTCATAGGAATCACTTTTTCCAATGTGATAATTCCGATCACAAGACATTTATTTGTGACTGCTTGAAATAATTGTAAACATGTCCTCAAAGAGGCTAAGTCTTTGTTTGCTGATAGCTTCTAACAAGTTTGGTTCACATGCCTACTAGCGGCTCTATAATAGTGTTAAATAAAACTAAGTCTTCTTTCCCTCCTCTCTTCACTCAATTTGAGGTGTTAACATCTGCTGATAAAGCCAAATGTTTTGCTCATAAATTCTCTTTAAATTTTACTCTTAACACATCTAGAGTACCTTTGCCAGACTTTTCACTTAAAACTATGTCTCTCTTATATGCATATATGTCTTATATGCATATAAGCCTGTCCATGGTTTCTGCTGTCATTTCAAAAATGGATCCTTACAAAGCATGTGGACTTGATGGTATCCTTGCAATAGTCCTAAATATGCTCCTGAACTGTCTCCTGTTCTCTTCAAAAGGCTACAATAAATGCCTTGCTGCTTCTTGCTTTCCTGCTTGTTAGAAATCCTCTTCTGTAGTTCCAGTCTTTAAGAACTCCAACAAACCATCTGATTCTTCTACCTCCTTTTGGCAAAGTACTAGAGGCCTTATTTAACTTTGTATTGGTTAATCATCTCACTTCACAGGGCCTTCTTTCGGATAAGCAATATGACTTTCACTTCTCTAGTTCAACTGCTGATGTATTAATGATTATTGCTGAAAGAGTCTATCAAGCTTTAAGAATGGTGAAGCTCAGGTTGTTACTTTGGATATCTCGAACCCATTTGACAGTGTTTTGCATACTGGTCTTCTTCACAAGTTAAAAGATTATGGTATTTCTGGACATATTTTTGAACCGATTCAGTCTTATGAAATTGTGAAATGGAAGTTGTCTTGAATGGCCACTATTGCAGAACTTTTTGCATAAATGCAAGCATTCCCCAGAGCACTATCCTTGGACCCATGTTGTTTCTAATTTTCATCAACAACTTTTCTGATGCATATTTCTGACTAACATTTTTAGCTGATATGAAGTGGAAAGAGTACATTGAATCTGTTGCTAAGTCTGCATCTAAGAAAGTTGATTCACTATGTCATGCTAGACAATTTTTATTGCCAGAATCTATCTTACATATTTTATAAGTCTATCATTCATCTTTGCTTTGAATATTGTTGCCACATCTGGTCTGGTGCTCCTGCTTTATATTTAGAGATTCTTGATAAAATGCAAACAAGAATCTGCAATGTTATTGGTCCTAACTTGGCATCTTAGCTACAGTCCCTTTCCCACATAATTTCTATGTTTCCCTTCTATAAATACTTCCATGGTAATTGTTCTGATAAACTTTCTGCTATGGACCTACACTTTATGAATTTAAGCACAGTACTAGATTGGCAGCAAGGTCTCATCATTCTACACTTGAAATGGCTGGATGTAAGCATAAGTTCTATGTTAGATTTCTTCTATCACACTTCTCACTTGTGGAACTCTTTTCTGGCTTCTTGCTTCCCAGTCAACTTTGATTTTCAAAAATTTAAATCCAATGTTGTTATCTTTTGTCTTAATTCTTATTTTTTTATTTTCCTCTCTACTTAATAGTAGTTTTTCTCATATTCTCTAACACTCAGTAACCTCTTGTGACCTAGTGGCTTTATTGCCTTGCTTGAGGTGAAATGATTAAAAAAAATTACAAATAGTTTTTGAAGCAAATAGACTTTAACTTTCAACATAAATGTTTGATTGTAAGACATTATTAACAAAACTGCACAATTACACATTGGCAGCAATTATGCACTTTGTCTATTGGCTTTCATCCCTTTCATAAGCATACACATCTTTCTCAATTGCACCTGAGCAATAGGAATATCACTTAAGGCAATATTTTTTTAATACCGAAAAAAAAAAGAAACTCTGCAAGTAATATCAGTTGAATTAATAAATCTCACAAAAAAAAATCCAATTGATTGTTCTGTATTTTAAAACATCCTAAACAGTAATAGATTAATTTATTGATACATATAGTAGTATTATTGATCTCAAACAAAATCCTCCACTTTTTGCAATGCATATTTTAAAATTCAAATTCACTCAACAACCTCTGTGGGTACCTTGATCTGGGGTAATGGTTTTTGATCTAGCATGGTTAACCATTGCTACCAAATAATGAGTTTGATCCTAACTTGGTGCCCTATATTTTCAACATTGTGGCCTACCTAAGCTTAGTAAATAACAATTTTCAACCACTGTGCAATCTTCAGATGCAGATCTCTTGATTAGGTATTGTACAGGGACATGCTGAAAAGTTTTGAGCCTAACCCACTTTTTTTTCCTCTTTTTTTTTTCTTTTTTCTATTTTTTTAGGCTTTTCACCCCAGGCAAGGCTGAAAGCCACTAGCACGCAAGGGGTTACAGAGGATTTGGAGCAAGAGCAGATAGGAGTGATAGAGGAAAGGATGTGGAGAAGGATGGTAGATAGATCAATGCAACTGGAGATGTCGATTGACATTACATTTGAATAGTTGGAGATTATAGTTGTCAGGGAAACAGGAATAGGGAAGGGAGTTCCACAGGCATGAGGTGAGAGATATGAAGCTATTGGAGTAAAAGAGACATCTACATTTAACAGTTTCAACAGTGAAAGGGTGGGAATGGGATGCCAGCCTCGTATGACGCTTGAATTCATGGAGCCTGGGAACCAGCGATAGCAGCTCTTCGGAGCAATTACCATGGAAGTATTTGTAAAAGAGACAGAGAGGCGACGGCGCGTCTGTGAGAGAGAGACTGCAGACAAGAAGCCAGATCAGGGCCAATTACATTGCATACCTGTCTCTGGATCTTATCAAGAACCCCGAGGCAAACTGAAGGGGCTCCAGACCATATATGGCAGCAATACTCCATGCAAGGGCGGATGGTTGATTTGTAAATTTGGAGGACCGATTCCGGGGAGAAAAATTTCCTGGCCCAGCACAGGGAGCCAACTTTCCTTGCGGTGGATGAAGCAATTGACTCAATGTATTTGTTCCATCTCAGGTCAGCAGACAGTGTGAGACCGAGCAGCCGCAGAGAGGAGCTCTCAAGAAGTTGAGCTTCAGACATTCTAATGGGATGCAGGGAAGGATCCTTGTGGTGATTAATAGAGAGCAGTTTTATTTTGGAGGCATTAAAGTTAACCAACCAATTTCTGCCCCAGTTCACAACCGATTGATGGTCCTTTTCGAGACGAACAGCCAGGTTAATTTTGTCAGTGACACTAGATTTGTTTCTGAGGCAGGAGTAAATTGTGGTGTCATCCGCATAGATGCCAACTTGAGAATTCCGAAATCTGACCAAATATTAGTTATTTTTTATTTTGTCTTGTCTCTTTTTAGTCTGGTTGAGAACTTTCTTACCCCTCCATCTCTCCTACATATTTAGGAGCTGCTAACAAATTTATTATGGTTAGTTGAATAGATCAATGAAAACTCCACATAAAATCAAAATGATTGACAATAGTACACCAGAAAATTTGCTGACAAATCTGAATTAGATTTTCTTTAAATATTTTGGAATTTAATTTTGTGGGGTAATACTAATGGTTCCACATGATTACCATTAGAAATTGTATAAATCTATAAATTGAATGAAATTTAACATCTGCTTATAATTAGATTAAATAATTACTGTAAGACAGTTAATTTTTCATAACCTTTACAAAATAGCCAAGTTTTTCTTAATTTGCTTTTATTAGAATTAAAAATAATTTTTTATAAAGTAATAATCAAAACAGAATATGAGGAAAAATGTAATATCTATTCAGATATTACATTTTTCCTCATCTACAATCTTTGGTTTTTATCTTTTTATCCATTTTTTTTTTTAATTCATGGGCTATATTAAGTTTGATATCTTTTTGCTTTAGTTTAATTTCATCTTATTTTCTGCATTTTTCTCTAACATGTTTACTTGGCATTTTGATTTTGAAAATCATAATTCTCTTTTCAAGTCTCTAGAGAACTTTTCATTGTACAGATAAAAAAAGGTGTTACTATTTGTCACATTACTATAATTTTTAATGATATACTTGTGACCTTTTTACTTGTAGAGAGATAGTAGTTTGTCCCCCCCCCACACACACACACAGTTGGGATCAAATAAAGATCAGAATTTGACAGAATAATATTCCTATTTGTTCTTTATCTTATCATATATACATATATATATATATATATATATATATATATATATATGTTGTGTGTAGGTTGCATTTATTGAAAAAATATCAGTTGTTTTCAAATTTTATAAATGTATATTAAAAGTATGTGCTCAAAAAATGGTTTCTTTCTTCTGTCATTTTATCGTATTCATTTCATATTTACTTTGTTTCATCATTTTTCATTTGTATTTTTTCTTTCACCTTTTTTTTCAAATACTTTTATTCTTTGTTTTTTATTATCTTTATTATGAATTCCCATTTCCATAAGTAAAAAAAAAAATTAAAAATTAAAACATTCAAGTATCTTCACAAAATTTAAAGATTAAAACAAGGTGTTTAAAGTACATATTTTATAATAGTATTGTGAACACTTTTGGGTTCCAATTGCTAAATTCAACATAAGCAAATATGTAATAGGTTTATTATTACAATACTTGTAAAGTAAGCCTTATTTTTACTTTGTAAAACGAATGAAATCTTTTCCTACCTCTGCTTTTTTTGTTTTTCTGCAACATTTACTCAAATTTGATCAAATATGCAGAAAACATTAAATATCAACAATACAGTTTCTGTTTCATTGAGTTTAATTTCTTCATTTACTTTTTTGATCACAACATCTCAGCTGATACACTATCTGGTCTTCCTTGGGGGAATTTCTGAGGAAGCATACACTTCTCTTCACATTTGGTGCCTCTGCCCTTTGTGCTTGTTGAACTGTTCATCAGTGACCTATGCAGTGAAGTAGATTGATAATAGGGAACAACACTGGCGAATAAGATTGTTGAAGGAAGCTGTATGTACATACATGGTTCAAACACTCAAACCAAGCGTTGGCTTCATATGAGAATGAAAAGAGAAGACACCATAAATCCAATGTTCAGAAAACATGATCCCAGAAAATAGTGTTGAAAAAGTTCACTGGAAAGCCAGGTTCATTGCATAGGTAAGGAGAGAACCGTCCCAAGACCTTTAAGGACACAGTCACTGGATGTGAGAAGTATATACCTCTTTTTCTTTTGATATTTTTCATAACAAAGATTGAAAATTCCAAAGTAGATCAGAAATATTAGGAAGGCCAGATGTCATAGCAATAATAGTTATAAAACAAAAACCCCAAAAAAATAAAAATTGACAATAAACTCAATATTAATCAGTGAAATATATAATAAACTATAAAGTTTACTGTAAATTGTGTACAGAAGGTACATTATAGCCATAATTAGTTGAAGAAAATTATTTTTGCTGCTTTCACGTGTAATTCCCAATGCTTATGTTGGAAGTTGAATCATTCAGATTGCTTTATATTGATATTTTATCTCTCTACCCATTTGTCTGTTCATGCATTTAAATACACAAAAAAGCTTAAATACTAAAAGGACTACAAACTTTTAATTGTTAAGATATAAAATTCATTTTTTTGATAGATTGATGCTAAATTTCCCAAAAAAATGACCTAAGATAGATCCAAAGGAAAACGGCTGCTAATTTAACTATAATACATTCTCTGATTTCTCAAAACACTTTTCTTTCTTTTCTCACTTTTAATCTGGGAAAAGATGTTATTGTGCAAATCAAGAACTTAGAAAAACAACAATGCCCTAAAGGCTACTGATGAGCAATGTGCAATGTTGTGTCCTGTAGATTACATACAGTCAAAAGTCCACTGCTGGCTGGCTGCCTTCACATTACCTTCCTTCACTTACTTTTGGTTCGTCTTAATTCTGTACCTTAAACTGTCACACCAGATCAGTTATCTCATTTTTCATGCATGCTGCATTAGATCAAGCCGCCTAAACAGTCCATCTGCTCTGTAAGTATGCAGGAGCTACTATTTCTTTATAACTAACCCTCATTTTAATGTTTGCGTGTATGTGTGAGATTATATATATATATATATATATATATATATATATATATACATATTAGTGTGTGCGGTTGGTTTTAAATAAATATTGAAATATAACTGTATTATTTCTATATTACTTTGCCACTGTTTTGTTATTTCTTTAGGTGAATTCAAAAATCATTCTTCTCTAATTATTTTTATTTTCAGTTGTCCAATGTTTCAGATGCATTGACCAATTTGAAAGATTTATGCTTTCATTATATAGAATATACTGTTTGTGTTTTTTTTTTTTTTTTTTTTTTTTTGTTTACTTGTTCAGCTGTTTTAATGATTTCAGCAGCACAAATCACTGGAACATTGGTCAAATTCAAATTAAAAATTATTTACAGAGACTAATTTGCCTAAAGAAACAAACTTCAGAACACTGGTTAAACTTTGAAATTACAAAAAAAAAAAAATGATTTTCACTATTGCATACATACAAACATTCATATATGAAGATTTGGAAGTTATATATATATATATATATATATATATATATATAACCTGTGTGTATATATTTGTGAGATAGTATCAAATATGTGTTAGATATGTGCATTAAATAATTGTGGATGAAGTTCTGAGACTAATAAATATTAGTCTATCATCTTTATTTACACTGAATATTTAGTTATACATATTTACAAATGGGTGCAAAAATTAATAAAAGTAATAAATAGAAGAGATCCTACATTTCAAATGCAATACCTTTTGTTTTTAATGTTAAAAAAATGGAGTAAATTTTATAATTTCCTAAATCTAAAATAATCCTTTACAAAAGGCAATATTACTTTTCGATTTAACTCATACTGAAAATCTAAAATGTCTTAACTTCTCTCTCATTATCTTAACTGGTAAATATAGAAAATGTTTTTATTAATGATTCATGATTTCAATAAAATTATTTTTGTTATTTTCCCATGCTTAGAACTTTTTTTGTTTTTGTTTTTCAATAAGCAACAAGATTTTTGCCAATTTCATGTTACTTACAAACAGTTATCAATCGGTGATTGAACAGGCCTAAATTTGACAATTATTAAATGCTGTGCTCTATAGATATATTACTTATAAAATATTATTGAAAAAAGAAAAATTGCCTTTTTCTGAGGATGATTTGGGGAATGAATTTTATTTATTCATATTTATAAAAAGATATTCTTAAGTGGGTGGGAAAGTAATGTAATTATTTATTTTGCTACCTTTTGTAAAAAATGTATTTTATATATTTGAGGATATGTGTTTGTGTGTATTTGTGCATATTTTCTATATGCACATGTATGTATGGATATTGGTAATACATACTGCTGATATGCATACTTTTAAATGTCTTGTATGTATGCATACTTATATGCATTGTACAGGTATATAAAATTTCAGTATTTCATGTGTATATTTATATTGTACATATGTTATATGTATTTATATAGATATGTACCAGATCAGAAAATGTTTTCTTTGTACTTGGTTTTTGTGGTATGCAGTTTTACCAAAAAATTGTTGTGCAACAGTAGCACAGCAGGCTCTGCTGACAGACAATCAGTAGTTCATTTAAGGTACAATTCTTGCTCCTTTCTTCACTGGATGCAGCTCTCAAGAAAAAAAAAGTTTTAAAAGCAAATATAGCTCTTCTAAGGCTCCTTGCCTTTTAAAGGGTCAGTGCTGGGTGAATGTCACTCATTCTTTCTTCATTAGTCCAGCATGATGGCACTCTCCTATCTCTTCCTTTCTTTTTTTTTTATTCCTATTTGTCTAAAGTACCTATTCCTATCCTTTTTGCCTATTGCTTCTTAGTCTACTGGTCCTGCTTTTATGAACAGGGATTCTTTTTAGAAGTGATTTCTAGCAAAAGTGAAGGAAAAAAAAAAAATTGTCTTTTTCCTTATTGTTGCTTTGTTTTCTTATGCAACCATTTTAAAAGTTTATATATATATATATATATATATGTATATATATATATATATATGTATGTGTGTGTATATTTGTGTATATGTCTGTATATAAATCTAATGGACTACAGGAAGAACATTTTCATTCAATTTTGAAGAAAATATCTGTAAAATTCCAAACTTTATCAGATTTAGATAAAAATTTTTCTGAATGAAAATTAAAATTTGTCTATTGTAATATTCACCATCTCTTCTTCTTTTCTATTTAAGAAAATTATTAAATGATTTATATTTTAAGGAATGAGACATTTTTCTCCTCCCTAAATCTTGTGGTTCTGTGATATTTGTGTAAATATGCTGTGAACCTCTTTGTGAGTGTGTGCCAGTATTGACATTGAAGGCTTTTTGTTTTCTTCTGTCTAGCTTCTGCCAGTTGTCCTCAATCCTGCAGAATGGTCACCCCAGATATTCTTTCCTACTATTCAATAACTTGACAAATACAGTATTTAACCCTTTAATAATCAGCAGCAGATGAAATATTTTACAGGAATATATATGATAATTTCATTTTTTTTCTTTTTTTTTTTTTTTTGGTGATTATACAGTGGGTTAACTGTACAATCACTGAAACTTTTAAAATATATTTTTGATTTTATTTTGATTTTTTTTTTTTAATATTGCTAAGCAATTTTTCTTATATTTTTCAGATACTAAATTTTTTCTCAATACTTGTAAATTAAAAATTTAATTAAAAAAAATCATTTTGGTACATTCCAATCACATTTTCATATAGTTTTAAATTTTTTTTGTTGTTTTTGTATTAACATTGGTTGAATGAGTCCTAGTTTCATTCTATACTTCACTGGTTTTGGCATTCTTTCAAACAAATTATTTAGAAATATTTCATTTTAAAGATTTTAAAACTTTAATATTTAATAATGATCTTTATTATATATATATATAACATTCAGAACAATTATAGGAACAACTTTTTAAAATTTTCTGAAATTCTTTTAATCTTGAAACTTGATTCCAATTAATTTTAACAAATTCTGGTTAGTGTCTTTTTAAAAAAATTTAAAGTAACTAACTCTTACTCTTAGTAGACAGGTTTATTTCGACAAAAACTATTGTTGTTTTCATCCATCATAATCTAGAACGTTAACAAAAGAAAGTTATTTCCCTTTGATGTTTGACATCTTGAAATATTCCTGATCTTATTCCAAGAATGTTATATCAATTTTTATATCTCTGTACTGTACTTCAAGAATTGTGTGTAAATAAATTCTTTTTTTTAACTTGAATTGAAACAAAAGAGATATTAGTCTCTTATTGACATAAGCAAATGTCATTCATTTGCAGTTTCACACTAATCTGAAAAAGCAAATATAATGTTTATACAAATATCTGTGATTAGTATATTTGAGTTTTTGTAGGCCAGAAACTTTGCTAACAAAAGTTCAAATATACTAATCACAGATATTCAAAGATTTATTTAGATGCTCTGGTCTTTAAACAAGAACTTTATACACAAGTTCAAAACAAAAATGAAAGATGAAATTTAGCTGGCTTATTAGTAAACTGGGTTTGAAAACCTTTCTATAAAAAATAAAATTTACTAAGAAAAATAACATTAGTTTTACATTCTTATAAGTCTGAAGTGTTAACTGCTGTCATTTACAGTTGCAATGGAAAATTAACTACCATGATAACATAAAAAAGGTTTGTTTTTTTTTGTTTTTTAAATTAATACAAAACCTTTTTTTCCTGCACATAAGTATATTTAAATTTAATTATATATACCCGTATATAGTTTTATATTTGGGATTTTTTTTAATATGATAACTCGGTGATTTGGACTGCTATTTTTCAAATTATCTTAATTCTACATTTTTGTCAAAGTATGGTTCAACTAGAAAATAAAAATTGTCAAAGTAACTTATTCATTATCTAAGTTACAAACCGTTTTGCAAATCTGTTTTTATTGTTTTGTTTTTTGTCTGTGTCCATGTTTTTTGTTTGTTTGTGCATCCATGTTGATACATATATTTATTTATTTTTTCATAAACATTTTCTAAGCCAACTTATTGAGGAAGTATGTGTGAGGAAGATGGATCTAAAAAAGTTTCAAGTATAAAGTCTTTAGTCAGTTAATGTTATACATTATTAAGAATACCATTTCAAATTGGCAACTCCTGCTTTGTTTTTTGTTTAGTCTATCTTCTTACCCACTTATCTGTTAAGTAGATTAAGTTTCTGAAAAAAAAATTCCCCAGAAATTCACCTTAGAGAAATTTTTGCAAATGTTTTTAAGTATGTATATGCAAATTTGTGTGTATATTCACAGAGAAACATGCAAAATTGTCCAAATGATTCACACTCTTTTACATGCTATCACTGGTTTGTATATTGTCAACACGCTATTATTTGTCCCAGAAGAAAAGATTATATGCTTGTTAACATTGATTGCTTTTGTATCACCTTTCACTTGAACTAGTGCTATTACTATCTAATCACAGTTGAAGAAATAACAAAAACACACTAGCTGCTGAATTTATTTTCATAACAGTGAAATATTACTAATTGCTGTAAGGTATTCACTATCAAGAGTAGAATTTCTTAGTTATTACCAGATGTTTTTTATATGCATGGTGTATATAGTCTTGAAACTGATTAATATTTTTTTGCTTTAATCTCATTGTTCTTATATCACTAGTTATTCAAAAAAATTAAATTTAAAAAACAAAATGAACAGACTATTTATGAATATAGTATTTCTGTAACAAGGTGATTCCTCTTTTTGATATTTGACTTTTTGTTTCTTAGATAATTGCAAATATATAAAACGTAGTTTAATGAACTGTGTAGGAATTTCATCAGTTTTTACATATTGAAAATAATTGTATTTACATGCAGATTTATATTGTTCATTTCATAAATTAGCAAAATAATATTAAAAGTTAAAATATTAAAACAGAAGTAAGCTAAGTCATTTCTCTTGTTAAAGATATGTAGGCAGAATTATGCAAAAATGTTTTATTAAAAAATATATATTTTTCCATTCCTTATATAAATATTGTTTTAGTACAATTTCATATAATTTTAAAAAATATATATTCTACATACCAAATTTCTCTTG
Organism: Acanthosepion esculentum; assembly: GCA_964036315.1. Lineage (NCBI taxonomy): Eukaryota > Metazoa > Mollusca > Cephalopoda > Sepiida > Sepiidae > Acanthosepion > Acanthosepion esculentum. Next base: position 103,091,444 of record OZ038486.1, read on the forward strand.
CATTTGATTTGAAGTAAACAAAAATCAAGTCTGTTTTTTGAAAAAAAATTTTTAATCCTAAAAAAATTTACAATAAATTTCTTATAATAAATTTATAGAAAAATACAAATGAGGACTGTATTTGATAAATTTTACTTATCTAAACTAATGTTTTTGTTGCGTGTGTACTTCTTGCAAAAGTACTATCTCCATTTTCTATTCTTCATACACAGGTGGTGAAGGTATTTATCATTCTGCACTCTGTAGCTGCAGAGTTCTTGTGAGTCTAACTGCACTGAACTGTCACTGTGGTTGGGTGTCTTTTGTAGACTAATGCCTCTTGACTGTATAATTGCGCAATGCACACTCATTGAGCCTTTTTACCACCCCCTACCCAACCCTACTCCTACCCTGCTTGATCAGAATCCCCCAAAACAACTGCATTGATTCTTTCTCAACTTTCTATTTAATTACTTCATAAAATTTACACAATAATGTATGGATTGTTTACTTTCCAAAATCAGAATAAACTTAGGAAAAGAATAACTATTTGTAAATGTACTTAAAATGTTAAAAACTTGAAAATTAATCTTTGAACGATACAGACAATGCTGATACATCAGTTAGTGTTGATATAACTTAAAGATTATTGTAAATAAGAATAATAGCAACAAATAATGAAAACAAAATGCATGTGTAATTTGTGTAAGAATGATTATAGCTATAGTTCTAATGGATATACCTATATTCTTTAGAACTGAAATAAATTATGAGTGAGTTTCAATAGATGAGTTATATAGGGTCATTTGAATTTAAAGGACTGTAAATATTACTGTAATATTATTCTCATTTAGTCTCTTTATGATTTTCTTGGTATAGTTTATTTATGCGTAAACATTACATTTAATTTAAAATTTGTGTTTTAAAAGCCTGTAAATTAATAAAATTTACCAGTTTGGTTTTCTGTACTCTATTTTGTTTTAAGCATTTATATGCTTTTGTTAAAAAAAAGTATTAAATCACACTTCTGTGGAAAAGCTCACTCACTCACTCACTCACTCATTCATGTAATGTTTCTTTTGTTTTTTTTAAAGATTTAATTCTTCAGCTTTTTAATTCAGATATTGCAAAATATTCCAAAATCAAATTGTCAGTGAGTAATATTGAGTTATTTCCCTTTTTATTTCTCTTCTTTTTTTTAAAAATAAATCTGCCTATTTTCTAAATCAATTTTAAAAGTAATGCTTTTGAAACAGTTGTAAAGTGGAAAATGATTTATTTATTAATTACTTCCTGTTACTAATGAAACTATTTGGCAGGTTTATTTACAAAAACACCTTTTGATATTTTAAAATATACTTTTTTCTTTTCAAAATTTAATGTTTTATTCATATCTGTTTATTTCAATATTGAAAATATGGTGTTGATTTCTCTTTATATTTCCTAAATTTCCATTATTTATTTTTTATATTTTTAATTTTTTTATTTTCATGCTTTCCATTTCATATACAATATGATAAAAACCATTTAATAATGATACTTCAAGTGAAAAACTTCATGCAGCAAGTAAAATTGTCATAAATCAACAATTCAATGATTATTCTCATTTTGATGTGTGGAATCTATTCAACTCCTTTCTCTTTTTCCTCTTTCTCTCTTTATTTTATTTATTTTTAATTTTGTTTCTATTGAAAGTTTTTTTAATTTTTAGATACCAATTGAAATTTCTTTTGTGGACATACTTGGATATATCATGATGGTTTGTTTGAAATTTACCCTCCCTTCAAATAACCTAATATTCTTACTGCTAGTAATTATTCTGGATTATGAGCAATACTTTAAATGTTTTTAGATTTTGTTTCATATTGTATAGTTCTTGTTTCTAAGTTCTTGGATATTTTCTTAATGATTATTAGTGTTTGGGATTTTTTTTTTTCTAAATAATTTCAATTTTATCAGTTTCACATAGGTTTATGAACATTTTTCCATTATGTTATTTTAATTTTCATTCCTTATTATTAGTGGTGAATATTGAATAGTGTGTATGTATGTATGTGTGTGTGTGTGTGTATATATATATATATATATATATATATATATATATGACATTGGGGTAGTTTTTAAAAAATGGCCCCATTTTAAGTTTTTCTTCTAAGTTTTTGATTTTTTAATATATGGTTCATCTTACAACATTAATATCTAATTAGAGTTTATTTATAATTATATACTTTGATTTTTGAGTATATAAAACTATTTTTCTATAACAGTGTAAGAACAAGTAAATACCCAATGATACTAAAATTAAAAGGTATTTCTGAATGCCTTTCAGTAAATTGTTTCAATCAATGCCATAATCATATTCTATATGTAAAATTTAATTTTTTATTTGGATGCACATCTATATCTATACAGTTTGTATCCCAATACACAGTGTGTCTACAAAAGAATCATATTTTAATTTTGAGTCTTTGTTATATTGCTAGCCCATACTTGGAAGACTCAAGGATTTGGCATTTTTAAACTAAATGCATTTGAGAAGAACTGAAATTTATTCAAAATCTAATTTTTAAAAATATTTCACTCTCATGAGTTATAACACTCACCTTAAAAAATAAAATAGAAATAATGATAACATTTAAACAGAAATCTTAAAAAGCCCAAAGCCCAAGATGAAAATGTGAAATAGGTATAATTAGTGAACTATATAAAGAGGGATGATCTGTTAAGCTGCTCATGATGTGTCATTGAATTTTTGTTTTATTTGTCCACAATTATCAAAATTATTGGTATAAAAGCTGTACTTGGAAAAATGAATTCATTTCTTTTTTCACTACAAGAACTTTTTTATCATACTTTTTTACTATAAATTCATATGTTTAATTTCTCTTGTTCTCAAACATATATTTTCTCATTAATTAAATCATCCTGTAATTCCTTATTTTCTTTAAGGAAATGCTACTATTATTTTTCCCATAGTGAAAGTGAAGTATTAAAATTGATTTTAATATACAAAATTTAAGTTTTAACATATTACAAAGGCTACATCATAACTTAGTAACTTAGCAAGATTATATCAAAAATATACTATTTTCAAACCAGTGTAGTTATTTCATATTTATTCCATAATGCTACTAAAAATACCATAAAACACCTTTTTACATGGAAAAATCCTACTGATTATTTTTTTTTCATGTAATGTTTTCTAACATTTCTGAATTAACAAGGGCAACTGTGATTATCATAATTATTTTTTTTATAACCATACTAACATTTCTCTCCTCCAGCATTATGTCATAAGGATGATAAGCATAATTTTTTTAAGTCAAAAATCATTTGGACTGCAAACATAAATTCTAAATTTACATTAGTGAATCTTTATGTACAAATTGGTCTATAATTAGTATTGGAAAACTATTTACAATGAATTTCAGTTCATAAATTATAGAATATGAATCTTTTCCTCTATTTCTTTTGAAATAATTAATGACATTTTCACTAATAAACAAACAATTTGATTTACTATGTTATTGGATAATTTCAGGAGATGTGTTGAATAGGTATTCTTTCTATGACTAGTTTTGAATTAAAATTGCCTATTGCAAACTGATTTTCTTTTAATAATTTTTTTTTTTTACAATAACTTGACCAGTCATGTCCTAAAATATTTAAAGTAAAAAACAAAAATAATAAAAAATAAACCTAAAAATGATTTTTTTTCACTTTCAAATTCTATTCTGAAAAGTTTTTAAGAGAAATGTCAAATAATTCTAAAAGGTGAAATTGAATTTTATGTTGTGTAAGGTTCAGGAATTTTGACTTTAAAAACAGTCTAAAGAATTACAGATAGGATTTTTTGCCTATAGTTTTTATGGTCATGAATTTTGTTTTAAAATGTAATTCAAATATATTTATTTTTCCATGTAACTTTTTTCTTTTTTTTTTTAAAAAGGAATACAAATGAAAGCTGGTCAATTTATTGCTGTAGTAAAAACCAAGATTTTAACCATAGCGTTAATTGTGTGCCAGTTTATTAGCAGTCACTCATTTCACAATATCACAGTACTACAATTTTTTTTATTAATAATTTAAGCTCTTCAAGGTGTGCCAAGTATTTGAGAACACACATAAATGGAAAATAGTGTAATATAATATTACATAACCTGTGCCAAATTTTAATACCCCCCATCTCTTTTTCAGATGTATCAAGAGCATTAACATAGCAGTTTCTAATCTCAGACAGGAAATGAAAAGGCACTCTGTTCTCATAGAACTAGCCACTAACTACTGTCACTTGGAGATAGTGAGTTTTTTTTAAAACTGACCCTGGAAACTGCAGGACTGAAGAGTGACTGTGTGGGTCCCTGGGAGGTGCCTACAAGGATGCACACAAAATTCACATCATCTGTGATGGTCCTGAGAGTCAAGTTATACTACCTTCTTCCTGCAAAGGCATCATGGTCACTGCCTACTTTGAGGTGCAAGACATAGTCTTCAAGATTTTATTCCCTCCTACAAAATCCAGTGGTGACTGGCTGAGAATTTTTATGACCATATCACACACCACCTCCACTACAATGTGGTTTCCTACACCTCCTGATTTGAATTCACAGGATCACTATATATTGGGTATCATTGGGAAGGAGACCAGCCTCACAATATTAAGTACTTGTTCAGGGTCACCATCATGAACATGAGATCCAAGCATGCAAGCATATGAAAGACATTTTTGAGGCTAAGGGCAGCTTTATTAAATTACCTTTTTCTGTTTTGTTACAGTTAAATTTGGTTACAATTTTTTTTCTATTTGAAGATTTTTTTTTTCTATTGAAGATCTTTATTTTTTATATTGTTCTTGATTACTTGGCATGCCCTATATACTTGTGAAAATTAATTCATATTGATAGTGTTTTGACCAGCCATTCTGCAATATTCATTGGACAATGTTGTAAAGCACAAATGTTTAATCACACTGCATCAACTGGCTAAAAATAGCTGATCAAAATATAGCTAACTTTAAAAACTGCGCCTTCTTTGTGTCTCTTTTCCAATTTATTTTATACAAAATATAATGATATATCAGCTGTTAATTTTGAAAAACTAGAGCATTATTGGTTCATTTTGTGATATTTTTTGGCCATTGAAAGACTTACTTCTTTTGGTGGATCTGTTGTATCTCCAGGAATTCTTTGATGATAATTTTTCTGGCAATCCATCATTCATACTTCATGTGAGTGGTAATATAGTTATAGAATTAGTATTTGTTGTTTTTTGTTATGCCAAAACAATTTGAAATGGAAATCAACATTTAGAAATGAATATTTGTCTCAAGGTGTTGTTTGAATATTCCTATTGTCTAACTAGTCTTGGTTGTGATGAGTGTTGGCTTAAGATATCTTGATAGGGTTGTTAAATACTTCAAGCTTACATGTTTTGCATTGTGTGTTTCTGAGCCCCTTTTAGTGATTCTCATTTATAGTATTCCATTTGTTAGTCCATCTGGTCATTATTTGACTTATGAAGCAGATGCCTTCCTACTGATGTTTTAACTATATTCAAGGTTTTGTCAGGGGTGTAGAATACTAATCTAAACTTGTTTTTGAACAAAAATCCAATTTTTAATTTGGAACTCTTTTAATTATCAGTGTTTACTTACATAAAAAAGATAGGATGGTTATTTTCATAGTCATTTTATGCACTCTTTTCATAATCTTAAAAAACAATCAAGATCAACTTATTCCCATTGAAATTTTTAAATGTTCACCTCTGTCAAGAATAATCACAATGCTCTCTTTGCATGGTGATGTACCGTACAAATGTATTGTAACTGTCTTCTTTAGTTTCTAAATTTCTCTTTATTCAGTAATTTGAAATATGCTAGCATGCTTATCAAATAGCTCTTAGTAGTTTTTGCTGGACACTGGCTCTCAAAATTTAAAATTAAATTTTATAAATTAAAGATTGATTTTTATTAAAAAATAAGTTTGATATTATATTTTTTGCCTTTGATAACCTTTAGAATGGCTTGAACAGCATTAACAGGGATTTGATTGCCAAATAAGTTTAATAATGACCATATACACACACACATACACACACACACACACACACATATATATACACACACACACGCACAAAATATGCACATATATAACTGGGAAGAGTAGGATGCTGTTTTGTCAGGTAAGTTGTAGAAAGCCCTTGCTCAATACATTCTATCTGAATGGTGTATCTCGTTTACGTATTTTCAGGAGGCCTTACAATATTGGAAGTTAACCATCAGGGGATCAAAATTTCAGGTACTCTTTCTTTGAAAGATGGCCATTTTTATATGTAGTCCTTAGCTGCTGCTTCAGGTTTACTTTTGTTTATTTCAGTTTTAATTTTTTTAATTTTTTTTTTTTTTTTTTTTCTTTATTGGCTTACATTTAGAGAAACATGGCCAGACTTTGGAGAAGCTGGTTGGACCCCTTTGTCACTTTCCATGACCAAAGCAAGAGAGGCAGAAAAAGAAACGTGATAGTATTTTCAATAGTTCACTAAAAAAACTGCTTATGTGATATCACTTATAGGCAAATATTTATGTTACAGAATTATAGAAAATGTTAACTTGCCAAAGTGGATTGCAGTTTTAAAGTTTTGTCAATAATTAGTATTAATATTGACATGATTATTTAAAAAAACAACCATATAATCCACAACTTCTCTGTATAGATATCATTTATCATTAGTACTTTGTCATAGATTTTGTTCCCAGTGCATTTTATTAATGTTTCTTCTCCTAATTCTTTGACAATAAAATTGAATTATCCTCAATTAAGAAATATGGATTTTGGTTAGTACTTATCTAGTCAACTATTATTTTAATAGATCTAAGTATACAGACTTTTCAGTAAAAGTATTTGTGCATTAGCACCCACAAATGGTAAAGAAGATAACATAATTACCATTTATATTCTGTTGATTTGCAAAAAGTTCATCTATTTTCATTACTCTATTTTAAAATGTTCTTCAACCATCTCAAGTTAGCCTATTGATAGTTAATGCTCATTCCTTTTTTTATTGTTATATTCTCAATATAATTGTCAGTAAAATAAATATATATCTCCAAACATTTCGGTCAAAACAGACAAAAGGAATTGAATTTTAGAATATTAGTCTCAAAAAGAAGAATGATGCTTCATCTCTTAAATATCAAATATCCAATTTTACTGACTTCATTGTTTTTTGGCCATTGGTATCCCAAGACCTCTCTTACATAAACATCCTTACAACTGGTTCAGCTATTTTAAAACATCAAAATGACAAACACCTGACAATAATCTTGATTTAATTTGGCAGAATTCATTATAATATTGTTCACTTTTGCTTACTAGTATATTCTTCAAGGCCTCATCTCTGATAAAGCTGTTTTCTTTCTCAGTTGAATATAAATCAGTTTGCAAATATTTGTGAATAGCAAAAAAATGAATTGTTCTGCTAGAAATTATTTCTTTATAATATTTATCTCCTTTTTTAATATCTATGAATGTGGGAAATAATTTATTCTTATCTTCTGATTTGTTTAGCCATGAAAAACATTTTTGCTTACAATCTATTGCAAAAAGTAATGTTGTATAAAAATTGTTGAGACATGAATATGCCATCATCAGAGAATTAAATTTTAAATTTATGCTTATACTTTTGTAAAGTATAATGCATTTTTTGGAGGTAACTGTAGTTTTATATCACAGGTTTTCGCACCCTGATCATTATTTCTTTTTTTTTTTTTTAAATAATACTTCTGTTGCCCTTTTGAGGTCAGTAAAGTTGCATTTATAAATCAGTTTCAATATTTTTTTTAAAAAAGTAACAAAATCTGGTAATCTTTTTAAAATACATTTCATTGTAAAATCTACAATTATACCTTTACTAAGTCTAAAAGGTTAACTGTCAATACATAAAAAAGTAAATATTTTGTTAGCTATATCTGAAAACCAGAGTTGAAACTTGAAGAATTACTTGTTTAATTTCGTGTGAATTGAGAATGAATTAAAAACAGAAACAAATATATATTCTAACACATTTTTAGTTATGCAATCTGACAAAAAGGAATATGTCCAAATCCTCCAATGTATGTTCATGCCTCTTTATTTATGAGCCATTATTTCTTCAGTTCTGATAATTTTTAATGAGACTCCTGGTTAGTTCCTTGGTTTGGTGTCTGTAGGTGTTAGTATCCATGAGCAGTTATTTTATGTTTGTTATTTTTTAAAATAAACCATTGATTTAAAAAAAAAAATGACTCTATCCAATGAAAAATCAGTGTTCCTTAAAAGTTTCATTGCCCAGTAAGCTTTGGTAATGACACTGTTTTTTTATGATTTCCTTTAAGCTTTATATGGTTAGTCAGTCCTTTATTTTTTTTTTTTTTTTCAGTTTCTTTTTTCTTTTTTCCATTTTTGTCAAGTTTTGTGAGGGTGTTATGTGAATTATACACCTATAACCCACACAGCTGTGAAAATGGTTTCTGCTGAAGATGAGAAAGATATTGATTGGATTCCTCATACAACCAACATTAAAGACAGGTTTGACAATACTCATTTGAAAGGCAATTCACAATCTTACCTGCGTATATTTTGCCACAGCTTGATTTTTTTATCATATAAAATGTTAAACAAATTTATCTTGTGTGACATATTCATCTATATTAGTTAGACCCAACCTACATAAGCACTGTGAAATCTTTGAACTTTACCTATATAGCAGATGCTAAACCTCCTCTGTTAACCATTCTGCTATGTTAATAATATCTGTTGTCTCTAAGTTTTATTAATATTTTCCTGTCTTGATCTAGAGAAATATCTAAAATCCTTTTGTTACCTGTTGCTGATTATTGGCTCATGTTTTAATTTTTAATCTTTTAATATCCTTTTGAAATATTCAATAAATTCTTACTTAAATTCTGCTAAAAGAAAAAATCCAGTTTAAATTTAATATTATCTTTAAAAAAAAAGAACCAGTCCCTTAAATGTCTATTTTATGATTCCTGAAGTATTTCTATCATAAGTGGCACTAACGCAACTGCAAGTATTTCCCCTATCCAGTTGAAACTAAATTTAGCCAAGTGACAAAACTGTTTATTTTCTCTGAGAAACTAATAGTTTGCCTCTAGTTTTATAGCAGCCATTATTACTTGAAATAAGTCATTAAATGCACAATTGTGACATTACAACTTTTCAGACCAATTACTCTATTAATGTTAAATGGAAAATAAACAGTTGTTCTCGACTCAGCATTTTCCAATAAAACATCACTTTCAGTTGGTTTTTTCTTTAGTAACATCCATGTATATTATCAGCAACTGAAACAGTAAATTAGGTTTGAAGAATTAAAAATATAAGAACAAAAGAAAATATTAGCATAGATTTTTATAACACCAAAATAAAAACCAAATATAAGAATCCTGACAAACTGGAAAATAAATGATTTAAATATATCTTGGCCTTTCTTCTTCAGTAAACTCCAATTTTCTTTTCTCTATAATTAAATTTCCTCTCATTGTAAATTTATTTTATATTTGTTTATTTATCCTAATCAATGAAATAAAAAATCAAGATCTGGCAAAAAGTACATTTATGTCAAATGTGCAGCTTAAAGGAAACATGGAAAAGATGTATTTTTTTTAATTTGAGTATATTTTTCATATTTCAGCCAAATTATTTGTAAGAATTTTATGATCTTTATTTACTTAGTTCCTACAGTTTAATAAATTTGTTTTTATTCACATACAAACTTACAATTGCATATCAGTCCTCTATTTTTCTTCATGTTTAACTTGAAAATTTTGTCCAAAAATAAGTTTGATCTACTCTTATAATCAAATACACTAAGAACTGAAGAGAATATTTTAAAATTAATTATATAAAATCTTTTCGGGTCAGAGTGTGAAATGACCAACAAAATCGATAAATATTATAAATTTAAAAGTAATTCTATTAAATTTTGGGTTAATATTTTTGTATTGTATCAAAAATTGATTAATAAAAATGTCTTACATTTGTAAGAGAAATGTTTAATTTTTGTCTCCCTCTATCATTGGCTCATGTAAATTAGATATAATTTCCAATTCAAAAATATTTTCCTTTTAAATTTTTTCAATCTCAATTTATCATTTGAGTTCCATTTCTAAAAAAATATATAAATATATCTATTTTACATGTAGCAAAATTTAATTCCAGAGTGCAGAAACCTACAGCTCTGTATAGGAGTGTGCTAACATATTTAAGATGTTAAATAAGGTGTACAATAATGAAAAGAAGGCCAACTATACTGACTGATTTTGTAAAACACACAAAGTATATATTATAGAAATGTCTTAAATACTTACATGTACATCAATGTACTCTTGAATAATTACTGTTATAAAGCAATTTTTTTAGCAAAGATGCTATTAAATGAAATTATTGATAAAAATGTATATTCATATTGGTCAATTTTAATATTATTTATTGTTATTCAACATATTAAAAACTTATTGTAATTGTTAAAACTGAGAAAGAATCTTGACAGTCAATTTCTCTTTTTCCTTATCACCATTTACCAAGCTCAATTATTAATAAATAAAATTAACTTCCATAAATTTTCTTATACTCTACTCTTTATTGTATTACCATCTTTGCCTTACACTTTATTTGGACTGTTTAAAAATGTCATATATATATATATATATATATATATATATATATATATATATATATATATATATATATATATATATATATACACACACACACACACACACACACACACACACACACACACAGAATGTATATGCAGATTGTTTTGGATAACATGTAATTGTTGAGCATTTGAAGCAGCTCCATCTTCAGCTATATGTAAATGACCAGCTTTGAAGAAAACCTTTTTTTCCTTTTCCTTTTTGATTTTGGTTTTATCTTCACATCCACCACCCCCACTGCCCAATCAACTCCTCTCTCCTCCAGCTACTCTTGGGCTCAATGAGTTGATAGATACATGCTGTTGGCATGTATGCAGGTATGATTGACAGCGTGAATTTGATGATGGATGGTTGATATTGTGTGACTAACTATTGTTGGCGCCATTACCAAATTTAGGCTAGAATTTCAATTTTGCATTACGGATTCTATTGCCATTCCTTTTTAATATAATGCTGCTTTTACAAGTCATTAGTTTCTTCCTTTTTTTATTTTACTTTTTTAAAGTAATTTACCTAATTTATCCATTATGTACAGGAAATTATGTAAATTGTACTCAAACCTTATGCACTTGTATTATGATGACTTTTAGAAATATTCTTTTGCTCTTAAGTATTTTATTTTAATTTCAATAACTGCTTTTAAATTGTAATAACAATTTTGGTCAAAGCAAATTATTTCATGTAGTCCATAAATTAGAAAAAAATGTTTTAAAAAAGAAATTTACTGCAAATATGATCAGTCCCTTTCAATGTTTGGAATTCATTACTAAAAATTTTGTTGCTTAGAATTCTCTAATTTTGTTTATCCATAAAAGCATATTCATACTACTTTCATTTCTTTATTCAGTGGCCCTTATGTCTTTTCACTTTACAACTTTTTGTTAACTTTACTTTTCTCTCTTGTAAGTTTTAGGTTCATATCATTTCCTTTTTCAGAATTTATTTCCACTTATTTCTAGATCAACCAAGAAACTACCTTTCTACTTTGTTTTATTTTTATCCTAATAATTTATTCCACTGCTTTTTATCTTTTTATTAATTTATTATTTTGCACAACCTTTCCTATCAACTTCTCATTGTTCTTTCTGCTATAATATTTTGAAAATACATCTTGATTTTTTTATCTTAGATATTTCTGATGTCTGCAACTCCTTCCCTGCATATTCAAGTCTGATTTTAAAAGTTCATTTTTATCAGAATTAGGCTTAAACCCATTTACTGAATGCAATGAAATCAGCATTTCCAATAGATTTTTTCTCCTTCACTAAAATATCATTTTTATTCATTTTTTTTCCTTTGAAAAACTGTTCAACTTTAGAGTCCTAGCTCTTAATTGTATTCTTTCAGAAGGGAATTTTATGAAAATTGAATGTTTTATTTAAGAATGCCTTCAGGAATTATTTTTTATTTTAATATTAACCATATGAGATTTTGTTTTCCTGTCCAAAGATTCTTGATTTATTATCATTACAAGAGGATAACTAAACTTCAGGTAATTTTAACTCTTCTCATTTGTATATAAATTTCCAAATAATTTCGATAATATTCGTTCTAATTATTATGCATTTTTAATAAAACCACTTGGAGTATTTTTTTAGATTATCTTTAAGCAACTTTTTTTGCAAAGGGTATCTGGAAATACATCCTCATACATGGCGGTATCTTGCCTAAAACCTTACCACTGAGCTATATCTACAAATTGTAGTTTTTAAGTTTTTCTTCTCAATACTTGGACAGATTTTTACAGTCTACAATCATTTAAGAAACTATTATGAATTTTGATTCTTTTTTTTTTCTAGCATCAATGTCAAACTAATATTTCAAATGCAAAAGAACTTGAGCATTTACAGCCAGTGATGAAACTAGTACAGTTGTAGATTTTAAAGAAATTTTACAAGTAATTGTAAATACATTTATGAAATATTTTGGCAGTACTAATAAACTTTTATGAGGTTGTAAAATAAAAACAAATTAGAAAAACAAGAATTTTGTAAAGACTGAAAGCTAAAAATAAAATCACCCAGAGATGCTAAATCAGTTTTTCTGTACAACTTAAAACATGTCTGTTTTTTGGTATTTTGGGGTTTTTTCAATTTATTAAATTATCTGTTTCATGTTATTTATATGTTTCCAATGACCTCAAAAGTAGCATTGTCTTTTAATGTTTTTAAAAAGGTATATTTTGAAAAAAATTCCACTTAAAAACAATTTTATTACTTGTTTTGTTCTCTTTTTCCAAATTTGTGTAATAATTTAGCAGAATATGCAGGATTCTCTTCTTGTTTTTCTACTCTTCTTGGAGAAAGTTGATATGAAAAAAAAGTAATTTCAATTTCTGTGGCAAAAAAAAAACAACCTCCCTGTGAATCCGTAATGCAAAAATAAATTATAGCGAATGTCAAGGTGAGATTTTTTGTAGAAATAAACTTTAGTTTATCTCCAGAGTAGTGTAATGTATGAATGAATGCTTGAGGTGACCAATCCATCATTTTATGCCTCAGACTGTTTAAATTAGTTGTTTAAAATCAGTGCATTTGGTTTATCAACAAGTTTGTAGAAAAAGCATTTGAATTGGATGTTCAGGCATCAGTTGGATGAGTAATATCCAGCATGAATTTTATTCAATGTTCAAGATGCTTATCTGTTATCTTCTCTTTATAAATGCTCTTCCCATTCATATTGCTTTACTTGTTAGTCATTTGTATAGCATCAGACCATTTTTTAAAATTTTTTTTTGTATTATTGATTCTTTGTATGTGTTTAAATATTTTCTATAAGCACTGAATTTTGTAAAAATATTTTGATGTAAGTAAATTTTCACATATGAATAAATTGTTTTTGATGTATTTTCATGAGCAATTTTATTTGAATCTTTCAATATCACTTAGGGTTGTAGAAATTAAAATTCTTCAACCTCTGGTTAAGTGATTTGCTAAAATGATTAAATCTTTTGTTACATTTTATGACTAGCTTTAAGGTTGTAAAATAATTTACCAGCAAAATATTTTAATAAGATTACATTATCATACGGTTATATAAAATTCCAGTCAATTATAAGATTTTACTGAAAATAAAATTGGCTATACTTTGAACTTCTTTTTAAACTTTATTTATGAATTTTATTTATCTCTTTAATTGCACATTTGTTGTTTAATTATTGTAAAAAGAAATGATTTTTTTTGTTTTGTTTTTAAATATACAGGAGATAATTATTAGTTTTTTACCAAATAGAATATTGTTCATAAAATTGTTTTTTTTTTCATAAATAACCAAAAAGACAAGACTTTTATCAGCACATGATCCTGTTTATATGTTTGTAAAGAAATAAATCAATTTAATTCTAATTAGAGTTAAAGATTTCAGGTTCAAAATATTGCACTGGTAGAAATATGAACAAACCTGACTTTAATCACTTGCAAAGTATTAATTTTAATCTTATAAGTTGCTAGATTTAGTTTCGTTTTGGTAAACTACTGTTTTTTTTTTTTGTTTGTTTTTTTTTTATCTCCTAAGCATTTTTTGAATAAATTTTGTATTTAAAATTGTTCAGGCCCCAGCTCTCAAGCATGCCCACTGAAAATAAGTTAATTATTCTACCATATTTGAACTTCAAAATGTTTCTAAGATTCAATAGATTGTTGCTGTGCAAGATAAAATTTGTTTAAGAATTTCCTTTCACCAGGAATCAAAGGGGTGGTTATCTGATTGTTCTGGCTTTTATTTTCTTATAAAAATAAATGGTGTCCATTATTGGAAACAAGTGGTTCATATTACTAAAGAAGATGAGTACATTAACACATGAATATGTTATTTCTTTAGTGTTATTAATGACATTGTTCTTACATCTAAGCATAGTATTTATTTTCATATATCACATTCTCTTGTCTTTTTTTTTTATACATCTAGTCTTAAGACCTTCCATTGTCCTAGTAAATATATCAGTATATTATGATTATCACTGTGATCAGTTTTTCATATGGTGCTATACAAATATTTCTCTGTAAGAAAAAAAAATTTCAGATTTAAACTCTTTATAAATTTCAGATCAGCATCTTGAAAATGTGATGTTTTGATTGAATTTCTAACCCTAATCACTCCCAGCAGACTGAAAGTTTTAGTTGCAATGTTACATCTTTTTGATGTCTACAAATAAATTTTACTCCAATCCTCATTTACTATATTTATCAATATTAGTTTTCTGTTGTTGTTGGTTTTTATTAAATATTCTTTATCACAAACTTTGTTTTAATTTAGAATTAGAGCTGTTTTGTTTTTTTTTATTTAAAAAAGAAATCAAAACTATTTTATAATAAAAATTTTAATGAGTATTATATCATTTAAACTTTGTAATATTTTAAAAATATATTTTTTATTTCTTTATTTTTTCGCAAAGAAATTGCAATTTTTCCAATATTTAGGTTAAATATATTTTCCTTTATGTACTTTTTAAAATTATTTTTCTCTTTCCTACCAGTACAACTGAATGCTTCCCTTTATTTGCACTGTAGTTCTATAGTTTAGCTATACACCAATTTTCTGTAATGTGAATGGATACTCTGTATATACTGAATAGAATTTTCTGCCTGTAACATATACTTTCTTATCAAAGAATTACATATGCATTTAAATGCTGATGATAATATTTTAAGCAATTTTTGTATGAAATTATAGTCTGCTTCATGGCTCTATTACACTTTTTGAGAAATGTTAGCCATGTGGTGAGTCTAAGAATACATTTAAGAAATGTTATTCACCTGTTTTTAACTATTAAATATATTGTTCATATTCATATGTCTGTACTAGAGAAGTTTGAAAAGCTGAAAATTGTTTTTCAGATTTGTTACCTTTTGAATCACTCAGAAATCTTTTTACATATCATTATCTATGAAGGTTGTAAATCTATAATTAAAAATAACCACTTGTTAATCAAAATAATTATTTTTATTGGCCACAAAATAAAAAATAGAATGTTTTAAGTGGTTTATTTTTCTTTTTCTGATTTTCATATATAAATGCTTGGTGGCTCTCATATAATTGAAGAAAACTGTGACTTAGTTTTTATGGTGTATTTGTTTTCCGTCAGGAGGCACATTTTCAAAGATTACTTTGAATCTTAATATTAGACAAAGTATTGTCAATCATTATTAATTTTTGACTAGTATTTGTTTCCTTTTTTAATTTTAGTTCCTTTTCATTCAGTCTACAGAAATTATTAAACAGTGTGGAAACTCTTACTAACTTAAACTGGTTGACATTTTTACTGGTTACCATTTAATTTAGATTAAATATACTGAAACATACTCTTTCCATTGTCAGAGGCTTTTTATTACTGGAGAAAAATTACTACAAAGTGATTCCAACCTTATATTCTACTAAAATTGAATCTAAGTGAAAGTAGATAGTAATTTAAACTGTAATTTCTGCTACTTTAAGTTTTACTGTGCTATAGTTGTCTGAGTGTTTTTCTAACAAAATAACTGTTAATAATTTCTTTTCTCTCATAGGGTTCTCAGTATTTTAAAGTATCATTAGCTTCCTAATTTGGGAATCTAATGACATGGCTACAACTTTTACAGTTAAGAAGAATATCTTTATAATTACGTATTTGCTACATTTTACTCTCAGCTTTTTTTCTCATTAATATTATGTGTATGTCAGTTTAGTAAAATTAAATCTTGTTAGTAGATAATCAGTAAAAAAAAAAAAGGAAAAACAGATAAAATACCAAATTTCAAATAAATTCCTACATTTGCTTTGTGCTGTTAGTTTCAGTTATAACTTCTTAGCTACCAAATTTATTAAAAACTTGAACTTGAGTGTTCATGATAATTTTTTTCTTAAATGTACCAAAGTATAGTAGATATATGAATAGAATCAAGATTGTTATTGTGATTTTACTCTACAACTAAAACCTGATGTTTGATCAGTTTGAAATTTTCATTTTTATTGTCAATAAATATGATCTGAAGCATTCTCTTCATTTTAGATTCCATAATCAACTTTGGGTTTCAGTTTCCTCTCAGTGGCTTTACACAACTGAGACTTATGTTTCAAATGGAGTCCTTTATCATTTTCAATGGATTTGTTACAGAAGCTTTAAATGATTATACCACTAAAAATAATTTATCTTTATAAATATGCATCATGTTTTCTGTTAATTTTCTTTTTAACCAAAAAAGATAATTCTTCATCTTTTAAAAATCTTATTTTTTCATAATAGTGTTATGTAGTTCTTTTTATATGGCAAAATGTTTAGTTTTGTTTTTAATTAAATAGATATATAAAGATGTGTATCCTCTTATTCCTGACAGTTATCACATTCCAGTCAAATACTATGCAGACCAAAAGTTTGCTTTCCTTTGTATTTTTTTTTATCTATAACTTCAATGTCTCATTTTGGAAAGAAAGTCCTGCCACTTATTTGTTGTTGACATATTTGATTTGTATTTAATGATCAACTATCAGTTCAATCAAGATATTTTCCTGCATTTTTGATGATATAATCCCAATGAGAAGGCAAATTATTAATGCTTTTGACATAAAATTGATTGGGTTTTGAGAAAAAAACATCTATCCTTTTTATCTTTTCATAATACCTCTGTCTTTTTTTATCTTTTCATCCAACAAAGCAATTGCATACATTTTGAAAAGAATAGTTTTGCATTGTTATGCAAGAATAATCTTTTTGGTTGATCAGAGAAACTGATTAAAGTCTGCTGTAGTGCTTCCAGTTGACAACAATATATGACAAGTGACACTCTTCATATTCCACCAAATACAAAGTATTATCTTTTTAGTGCAATCTTAGATTTGGTACAAGCACAAGCTTCTTCTTGGCACATAACCTTTGACTCTTTCACAGAATATGATTATAAAAGATCCACTTTTCAACACTAGTGATTAGTCTTTCTAGAAAGATGTTGAAAACTAGTCAGATCATGTGGAATTCATTGATCAACTTCTGATACATTACAAAGTTTATGGGGGTGGATTAGAATTGTTGATGATTATTGTATTGAACTGTGTGCCATTTTCATGCTGTCAGCTTGGAATTTTATTCGGTTACATTTAGCAGAGCTTGATTGTCAATTGAAGTTAGTTGTCTAGAACAAGGGATAGTTTTTTAGGGTAAAATTCCCCAGCTAAAACTAAGTAAACCATTTATATTTCCTGATAATCAAGATTTTACTTCCATTGACAGTGCCAATATTCCATACTACTTCTGAAGTAGATGGATCCTTTTGGAACTTGTAAAGCCTGTAAGGATGTGTGGTTTAGTGGTGCAGAAAGTGAAATCAGTGGACAAAGTTCAAATTCTGTCTTTTGTCTTTACAGTAATGCCCTTGGTAAAGGCATGAAACCATTTCTTCTGCACCCAGCGATAGACTAATAACAGGGTAGACTGGCTGCTACCCAAAGCTGGAGAGCCCAATCTAGGAGAAGGACAATGAAGGAAACTACTCTATTGTGGCAATTCACAAATGAGAAAGAAAAGGAATCTGCAAAGAATCATGATTACTCATGTTAATATGGCATTTAAGGAAAAAGGAAAAATAGGAATGTAAAATCTGAAATGGATCTCTTCTACATTCACTTTTATGGGTCACCTTGACATTAACTATTTCTGAAAGCAACAAGAAAAATAATCAAACATCAACTTTTAAGCTATCATAGCAAAGCAACTGACAGGACTTTCTTTCCGAGATAATAATTTGAATTTCGTTACTCATTAAATTATAATACTCGGATTTGTAAAAATCATTTTTAGAAAAATTACTCGTTCAGATGTGATTCTCCATATGTGGCACATTAGACTGCACAGCTCTGAATTGACATGCTTTCTTTTCTTAATGAGTTACAAATAACAGGAATTTAAAAAAAAACTTTTGAATTATTATGTACTTCTGTTAAATATATTTAAATAATTCAGACAGTTAAGAGAACAACAGTTCATTTTTTCTTGTTAAAGATTTCACTTGGTCTTCACCGTAAATATGTCTATTCATTCCTTGCTAATTTATGTTTACTTGAAAAATATTTGAATATTTCAAATTTATAATGATACCAATTATATATGTTGATCATTTATTAAGACTTGAATTAATGTACTTGGAATCTATCAAATCTTAGTTGAGATAAGATCTAAGTACAGCTATTGCCTCAAAACATTGTACATGTATTAAATCAAAACTTTTGTTTTTGCATTTTAACTATGCAACAGGTTCTTTGTACACTTGAAGGTCGAAGTCCAATCCTTTCCACTCATAATGATAACTAGAATACTTTCCTTCAAATTGATAAGTGTTGATTGTAAATGAGCAATCTCGCTACACATTTACTAAGGATTATTATTTATGTCAGCCTGCTTTTTTTGCTTTTTTTTTTTTAAAACCATCTTACAACAGTGGTTTTACTGTTTCTTCTTACCAGGTGGGTACTGGCTTTTGCCACAAATTGCAAATGCTCAAAATGTTGGGCTCTAGCCAAGTATTACTAGTAATAATCTAAACAAGTATTTACTTGCTTTGTAAACAAGATATCATTACATTTATGAATATTAACTGCAATATTTTTTTCTTTTAATGACTTTATATTTTCAATTTTGTTACTTTTTTTGGTATTTCAGTTTACAAATCCTCTCAGAATCTTTGTGACAAAATGACAAAACTTGTCCTAGTCATATGAGGTTGCTTATCTGTATCATACAAATCAAGTGGAAAACAATTACAGTGATATCAACCAAATCAAAGCATTGTTATTTAAAAACAAAATAAACAACAAAAGAAGACGATATTAGTTGGAACAAAAGTTTGTAGTATTTTTCAATAGGTAGCATTTGAACACATTATTTCATTCCACACATGACTAAAATTTATAGCATCTATACATATTCTGAAAGGTGACATTACAGTGCATCTTTCTGTATGATTTGTGTGGGGATTGTGAATTTTAAATGTTTTGTATTAAAAGTGAAAAATGGAGAAAAATAAAATGCATTTCCATCACTTGATACTCTTTTATTTCTTGAAAGGAAAAAAGGCTACTGACAGCAAAAAAGATGTATGCCATTCATGAAGATGGTGTCATAGCTGAGAGGTTCAGATGTAGAAATTTTTATCTGGAAGACAAAGAATGTTCCAGCAAGCTTGCAGTCATTGATGATGATCTAATTGAAAAGCTGATTAAAAATAATCCAGGTTAAATGATGTGGGACCTCACATATGAACATTGACAGGCATCACTTGGTGACTTGAAGCACTATGTTTGTGTGCCTGATGATTTAATGACAAAACAACATTAATGAACTCTATTTTCATCTTCAATTCTCTACACAAACAACAAAAATTTCACATTTTTGAAAAGGTTTAACACAGACAAAGAAAAATGTATTGTTTTCAACAATGGGATGCATAAAATGTCCTGGAAATATAAGTAAAAAAAATGAGCATGAATTAACTACTCCAAAAGTCAGTCTGCAACCAAAGATGTATCTGGTGGGACTGGAAAATATACCTGGTGAAATTTTGTATTACAAGCTCCTTCTGCAAAATTAAATGTTGAATTCATACAATGACTGTTCCTAATTGAACTGATTAAAGACAGCAATTGATAAAAAGCAACTGGAATTGTCCCATCAGAAGGGTGTCATATTCCAGCAGGACAACAACAAACCTTATGTCTCTTTTGAAGACCTAGCAGAAATTGGTAAAGCTTGGTTGGCATGTCCTACTTCACATGTTGTACTCACCTGATCTTGCACCTTTGAATAACCACTTATTTTGATCTCCACAAAATTCTCTTAATAGGAAGAGCTTCAATTATCTGGAAGGCTGTAAAACCACTTAGACTAGTCCATCATCCATAAAGATGCCAACTCCTGGGAAGATGGAATCCTGAAATTGCCTTAAAGATGGCAAAAGTTAGTGGAACAAAATGGCACATATGTGGTTGAATAAATATATGCACAATTATCTAAATATTGTCTTGGAAATTAACCTAAAAAATGCTCCAAACTTCTGTTCCATCCCAATAGTTTAACTGAACTCTGGAAGAAATTCAATATCTATTTCATTTCAATAGATAGCATTATTTGTGGTAACTCAGTAATTTTAGATACATACATTTAAATGCATAATAAATTAATTTTTCTTAATCTATTTAGAGAATTTTTTTTGTGATCTAAAAACTAAAAAAAGTATTTTCTAGATAGTGCATTTTGAATAACAATTTCTTTTCAAATGTTTTTGCTACATTTTATCTTCAGTTATGAGTCATTTTTAATTGAGATGTCATTCCTATTTTATTATTTCTTTGTAATGGTCTTCTATGATTTTGTTTATTTAACATATAACAAAAAAGTACTTTTTGTGGTTTAGTTTGATTTGGTTTCAGCTTTAGCCTGTATGATATCTTTTAAATATATTTAATATAGTGGGAAGAGTAAACCAGTTTTATATTTTTAAATCTTTACCATCAAATATAAATTGTTAGAAATTTTCTACAGAAAATGATGGGAATGTTTATAAATTAGTTGATTTAGTTTATAGTGCTTCAAATGTGTATAAAAATCTGATATGATACCTTTCCAAATTATAATTCACAAGTAAATAAATGATGTGTGTGTTCTGTGGCATATTTTATGTTTAGAAAAACTATTAGTTTCATGTTGACCAGATGAAATGCATATATTAAGATGAAAGTAACTGTCTCAGGCAGTAACTATTGTTTTAATTTTAGTATTGTTAAATACAGGATTTTGCACATGTCTGTGTATGCATGATAGGTAAAAGAGTAATCCATTCTTAGAATTTTGTTCTTTGTCAAAATAACACTTCATGTTGGCAAGTTCAATTAATAAAATCATGATTAATACATATTTCTTTTATTTAAATACATACTATATTGTTATATTAGTGCAATGATTTTAAGGTTATGAGGAATTGGTAAGCTTACCAAATATAAGATCTTATAATGTTTCTTTTAATTATTTAATAGTTGTTTTATAAAAATTAAAATATTTTAACCAGATGAATTTTTTACAATCTTTCCTCAATTTTCAACAGTGTTTTTTTATGTACTTTGATTAGATTTATTGTCATCCATTTTTCTATGTATTCACTAAGCTGAAATATCTATTTCTGCTTTGATTGTATTGGGATTATTTTGTGAGAAATCATTCTATGATTTTCCTTGTTCTGCTATCTACATGCATATAAAGACTGATCACAATGTGCAATTAAATGCATCCTGAAAAGCATGCTTCACTTGTTTTAGACAGACTTCTGTCTTGTGTCAATTTGAAATATGTCAGATGTACACAGACTTTGATTTGAGATCATAACTTCTACGAATAGAAAACTGACCATCTAGAAAAATGGAGGTATCTCGCTCTGTGGTCATACCATGTCAATTCAAGCAAAAAAAAATATAAATGTAATCCCTAAAAATAGATTTTATTTATTTTAATATATGTTGTAGATCTTTTGGTCATTAGAAAATCCTGAAAATTAAATGAAAATTCCTAATCATTCTCAAGATATGAAAAGTTTAAATTTTGCTAAACATCAACAGAAATTTCCATTTTCAGACACAACGATCTCACAAAAATCCTTGTATTTTCTGATCCACTGGCCCAAAATTAATGAAAAATTGAGAAATATCACCAGCCCCTAAAAATAGCAAAAAGTGGCACAACATTTGAAAACTAGATTATTTGGGAAATAAATCCTAATAAGTTTCATTAACTGTCTTTCAAAGCTACCAATTCTAGACCTATTAATAGTTTTGTCTCAAATATTCTGTTTCATGGTAATTTTGAAATTATGATCTTCTAATATTGACTCATTCTGCTAAAGATGATGAAGTCCATGGGTAACAAAACATTAGGAAAACATTACATAGTATTTGGGAAATTTATTCCTTAAGTTAAACGTAAATTAGCATTAGCATCCAACTCATCCAGTTTCCTTACAGACTTTGCTAAAATAAAATAAAAAATGCAAATTTAGTCCAACTTATCCCCGAAAGCAAAAATTCTCATATTGCATCAACATTTCAAAAGAAAGAAAGAAAAACAAAGATCGAAATTATATTTTTTTAATCAGAGTGCAAGATGAATCATTTGAAATAAAAAATAAGCAGTACTTTAAATAGCTATATATTTATCAGTAGCCTAATTGCAACAGTATAGACTTTATACTGTCAATGTAACATCAAATTATAAAATTGGCAAAATAAATTTTGAATTTAGTTTGTAGATGAAACTATGAATCATTCATTCTCCTAGTCCATTTCTTCTCTATCATATATTCATCATTTTGAAGGACACATGCATCCTGAAGTTGCAGCTGGAGTTGAAAGATTGCACAATATGGTATCATAAGAAACCCAGAATATGTCTTCATGTCTTGCTCAGGAAAAAGAATTTGCTGGTCCATGAGGATATAGAAACTATATTTATAAATCACTTTGTGTAGTGTTAATGTCAAGAAATAGACCAACACACCAAAAACTATCATAAATGCATTCTATATACTTCCATTGTTTTAATAGAAGTTTCTGGGTATAAAGATGCTACCTGACATGAAATATTAAATTTCTTTGTGGTTTGATCATGATTAATCTTTTGTAGATTATTGTAATGCCATCTCCACGAATAAAGTGTTGAAAATACCTTGTTCCAGGGACTGTGTGTCCATCGGCAAATCTAGAGGCCAGTTTTTTGGGGTTTTTTTGGTTTTTTTGTGGCTTTTAATTCTTTAATAGATAGCAAAAAATAGATGATATTATTTGTTTTCTTAACAGAAATGAAACAAGTCCTCAACAGTCGGGATTTGATTTTTTGTGGTTTGCTTGAAGTTTTCATTTGCACTAAGATGCAATTTGAACTGTTTATGGAGTTCTTTAAAAGTATCAATATTTTTTGTTTGTCAATATTTCGAGGAACACTCATAGTCTTTCTTGCCTGGCATAAGTCATGAAAACTGATCATCTTCATAAAAGTTTTTCATAGTAATAATGGTCTTTTCAGGTAGGACTTCACCTAATTTTGCTGAAGGTAAAGCTGAGATGACCCCTTCATTTCTTAATGCACAAGCTTGCCTGACTAAATAAACTTTAAAATATTTAGCATTTTTTTTTCTTTTGACAAAGATTAGAGTAAAATTGTTAAAATCTGTATCTTTTCAGGGTTCCTAGCATATTTAACTTCTCTTTCATTGCTCTGGTCACAGTATCAAAGTCTTTCACAGCATTACTTGCTTTTAGAGATTTTTGTTCTTAATGAAAAAAGAGGACTAGGTATCTGCGATTTTTGTTTCACATTTTCCATAACCTTTTCCAGTTTCTTTTTTGCCTTGTTTTTTGATGGTAAAAGTGGAACACTCTGCAACTTTAAAGGTGACTTGTCTAATGATACAAATATAGTATCAAATGTTCTCTTTTTTTGTGAAGGAGTTAATTTGTCATTTAATTCTTATACAAGGTTACTCTCCATTGATGAATCAGAAGTTTCTTCTGAAGATCCCACATCATTGGCTTGATAACATTTGCTGCATAAATTCAATCCAGGCATTAAAGTTAAACTATTAGCTTCAAGCTTTCATGCAAGTGCCAAAGAGACCTGGAGAACAGCTAAACAATAAAAAAAATTTTACGAAGTATGATGTTTTTTTTTTTTTTTTTTTTTTTCATATTGTAAAATACCTTTTTTTTTTTTTTTTTTTTTTTTTAGGAACATTATAAAAAATACTAACATAATTTCCTTGAACTAAAATAATGGAAAATCATTTTATTTCTTTTTTTTGTTGCATTAAGTTTAGGAAATTTAATATCATACTGATGTAATAGAATAACCTGTCACCCCCATTAGTGACTACACTATAGGTAGTAACTAAGTATCGGTAAGTCAACGGATGACAGTCTAGCTGGGATCTGTTGAGTACGACTCAGACTTACGTGAGAACTACCGACCTTCCAATAGTAGCACTCACTACTGGATTGACTTGCAATGACCTTGTGCATAACTGTTAATTTTATTCTTATTGTATTGGTTTTTACAATAAACCTTTACTTATTTATGCACCATGTTTTTCAAGTCTATATTCCTATTAGCATGGAATATAACACATACGTATTTGATCCATTTTGCTTTGCCACAAGCTAAGCATTATCATTTGATAACATTATTTGTCAAAATCAGGCATAATCATTCTAGAAAATATTTCTGGCATAAATAAGTCCATACATTCCAAGTCATTTATCTCAACTTTGACTAACTAGATAAATCAACAATATAAGATAATTAACTCAAACTTTCAAAGAGACCCTAACAAATAACTATAGAGGGACACTAAGCTATGCAGACAAAAGTAACTGTAGAAACATCCATAATTATCTGTTCTAGTATAAAGGGGTTTTTTCCATTAATTATTTCTATTTTAAAAATAAATTTGACATGTGCAAATGGCATATGACTCCAAATATTAAAAAGTGTAATCAACAAGAAAAAAATAATCACCTTTTGTTTTTCTTTTGTGATAAGGAAATGGGTTGCAGCAGTTTATAGCAGTTTTCTTGAACTTCCTTATTTAGTATTTACTGTGGTAGTCACATAGATTTTTATATAAGAACTTGCCAAAAGAAATTTCTCTGGGCTGAATTATAGAGCCTGGACTAATTCAAGTCTAATGTTTATTTCTGATTCATTAAATGTAAATTATATCACCTTTCCTTTAAAATATGTTTACTTACATTAACATTGTTTTAATTGATAAATTATACTTACCTTTCAAGTTTACACATTTAGAGAAACTTGCAAAGTTCAGTGCTTGAAAATTCTGAAAAATTCATTTTTTTTTATTTCCAGATCTTCAATGTAAACATAACTGATTCATGTGACATTGGAATTTTTTTGTGGTGGCAGAGATTTATGTTCAAAGTCTGTAAGGATGTGTTGGATGCTAATGATAATTTGTTTTTTTTTTTTGTTTTTAATGCATATTTAAAAATCCATAAAAACTGAAATAAAAAGATACAGCTGTTAAAACTTAGGGAATAAATTTCCCAAATACTATGTAATGTTTTCCTAATGTTTTGTTATCCATGGACTTCATCATCATTAGCAGAATGAGTCAATATTAGAAGATCATAATTTCAAAATTACCACGAATCAGAATATTTGAGAAAAAACTATTAATAGGTCTAGAATTGGTAGCTTTGAAAGACAGTTAATGAAACTTATTAGGATTTATTTCCCAAATACTCTAATTTTCAAATGTTGTGCCTTTTTTTGCTACTTTTAGGGGCTGAAGATGATATTTCTCCATTTTTCTATGTGGTCACTGCTTAAGAAGTTTCATTTTTTAAACAGCAAACTGCTAATATCTACTTTTGGGTTATTCCCTATAAGATTCGAAATTATATTTGGATTCCTTGACCTAAAATCTATAATGGTATCAAATTTCATTAAATTCAGGTCAGTGGATCAGAAAATACAAAAGTTTTTATGAAATCACTGAGTTTGAAAATGGAAATGTCTGTTGATGGAAAATGCTGATTCAGCAAAATCTAAACTTGTGATATCTTGAGAATGATTAGGAATTTTCACTTACAATTTTCAGGAATTCCTAATGACTATAAGATTTACAACATATATCAAAATGAAAAACTCTATTTTTTTGGGGGGTGGGGATTACATTGATTGGTTGAATTGACATGGAATGACCCTCTGGTTTGAAATCGGTTTCTTTATAGCCATCTTAACTTTCTGTTCATGTTAACACTGGTTTTAGATTAACAGGTTCATATTGAGAACTTTGTTCAAATTATACTTTTCAATTATATATGCAAATAAAAGCTGAATGTACTCAATATTTTAAAAGATTTTACAGATCATCTTCATTTTTTTTTAATTTACATTTTCTGTATTTAATTTGTTATTTTACTTAAAATGAATTGACATATAAAAAAGGTATTTTTTTTTTTACATGCAAATAATATGTAATAAAGATCCATCTATTGTAATAATTTTCAGTCTCTTTGTACTTATGTCTGCCCCCAGCTAGTACTGCTGTTGTTATTAATTCTCCTTTCTTGATTCAAATTGCTCTAAATTAAATAAATAGCTTCTACTATATAATGAGTAGATATTAACTACACTGATTTCATATGCCGAGAGTCAATAATCTTTGAATGCTTTTCAGTATATTTAGAACTTTTCAACTGAAATCCTTTCACCTTGTAATTCAAGTAAGACCTCGAGCTACTCAAGTTTTATTCTCAGTGTATAATATATACAAATTTCTATTTTTAGATTGATTTCTAATACTTTGGTTTATATCCTAGGATTGTTGAATTTATAAAGAAATGAATTATGGGCAAACTGCCATTGGAAACAGCCTTGTTAAAAATTTATATCATTGACCATATAAGGTTTATAAATCATAAAGAACTATATAACTGTAAGAAGAATGTTATTCAAAATATTGAAAGAATCATATTTTTTTTATTGTTTTACTGCTGAGATAGATAGGTCTTAAGTTTGTGGTTGTCAACATTTGGGGTAATAAATAATATTTGAGTAAAGAATAATTAACCCTAATCAGAGTAAAAGTTTAAACAGTAAAAATAAAACAAGTAAACATTTTGAACTCTACTTTAAGTAGAATGCAAACAGTTATCTTTATTTTATGGAAATTAATCCAAAATCTGGCAAAATAAATTTAATCATTTTTTTTCTTGTTCTTTGTATCCTATTTTATTTGCTTCTTGAAATACTTATCAATCACTTCTTAGAATGGACTTAGAAAGGTTATAATGAAAATTATTGAAACCAATTTAGTTTCTTAAGCAAAAACAGATAGAATCACAAGTATTTATTTGTACTGCATTATATAGATGAGATTTTGATAAAAGATATCAACATGTAAAATAGAAGTTTAAGCATTGAATTTAATTCCCTATCTGCTGCTAATCAGCTGCACTAACAACATAAACATCATTCATATCTTTCAGAGTCTGTTCAAGAATGAGAGTTACTTACATCTTGAATAAAAAAAATATATATATTTTTACACATGGTGGATAGTAAAACATGAAAGATTGAAATAGTTTCATTTTGAATCTATAAGTGAAAACTTTAATGGTGATGCTGTCAATGAATTTTGTATTTGATAAAATAACAAAATGCCTTACATTATATGAATTCATTCTATTACATCCATTCACATAGAATATCATATTAGTTTGATTTATTTTTTCTCTTCAGTCAGAACAATTCTTCCAAACCATTAACATATTTTAACTCAAAATATAGTATAATTCACATTTAACAACAATTCAATACAGAACAAATTTTCAATTTTTTTTTGTTGTTTTTTTGGGGGTTTTTTTTTTTTTTTTTTCAAATACATAAGTGCATGACTCGCGTCTTTCACTGCTACTTTTTCTGCATTTGCTGTCTATTATCTTAGTTAATGCTTCCATTAGAAAACTCTTATAAATGGGAACTTGTAAAATTCACTTTATCTACATTTTTAACAATTACTGTTTCAGTATAACGCAACCTAGTTCTTCAAATATACAAGTATCAGGAATAAAACTGTCTGTGTGTTGCTTTTTTTTCTCCTTAATAATTGACTTAATTTCACGTGAAAACTCTGTATAGCTGTTTTGTTTCCTTAAATTTTTACATAAATGTCATATTACACACTGTTGTAAAGTCGTATATCATAGTGGTTAATACTCAAGTAGTTACACAAACTTAATATAGGCTACTATGAAATCTGACTTTACAACAATAGATTTAGAAGGCATGTTTTTGATAAAATCCAAATATTTAAAAACTACTTGTAAACTTGATATTAATGTGAATGAAAAGGCTTGTTTATAGTCTCCCCTAGACAAGAACAGGAAGTTGTCTATATTAGACCACTACACATACTTAGTCTGATTACAGAAAATTAAACTACATTGTATTGATATTTTTATTCCTTCAGACTCTTTAAATTTATTCTACAAAAACAACGTGAGGATCTCCACATGAAACCCAACAGTCGTATTTGCCCTTGTGGGGAATTTTAAGAAATATCAAATAAAGTTATCTCCCTTTAATTGTGTTCACAGTCTTGAAGAAACTTTTTTTCTTAAAAAAAAACCTAAAAAAACAAGAATCAACAAGCCAAAAGTCAACACCTCTGTCAAGGATAGTACTGACTTCATATGATACTACTTTTATTTATTTATTTTTCAGCCCTCTTATGTGAAATAGTTTGATATTGGTTGAATATTTAATTACTTCCAAGTTCTCAAAATTTAAATTTACAAAAAATTGTCTCTCACATGAATATCTACATACTGTTTTTTGACACTTGGTTAATCCAATGGCTTTCTAATTAATTTACGTGATAAACTTAATATCTAGATTTTGTAGTCGAGATGGTGTATCCAGATTGGCTCGACAACCAAATATTTCATACTGTTCATAATTTCTTCCTTATAATCTTAACCTTTGTTTTTAATTTTATTTCATCCTTTTGCGATGGAATTCTAAAACATTAATAAAATATCAAGATTAAAAACTTGTTTTTTTTTATACAAATCTCATTATTCTAATTCAATATATTAGAAAAAAATTATAATGCAATTTAAATAAGTAAAATTACCTCCCTCGGTTTCTTTGGAGATAAGTATTTTTTCCTCGATGTTTGTTCATATTCACTCTCAGAATCACTGGGTTTTATGTCTATTGAAGAAAATTATGATGAAAATTTAATACTTATTGGTTACTTAATTATACTACTTCTCCTAAATGAGAGCTTTTGTTTTTAAGTGTCAAAAATATATGCATTAAGGTTGAAATTAAACCTAACTTGGGATGAGGTAAGCTTATCTGTTCCTCTTAACCTTCTTAAAAACATCAGAAAAATATATCGGTGTCTAATGTTGCACTGTTTATGCACTTGTCTTCATAACTGTAAGTATGTGTAATTTCTTGGTCTCTTGTAAAAGTTGACCACACTTATCAAAACCTTTGTCCCAATCCCTGCAAATGTTCTATTGTATTTAGATGTTTGTCATCATTTGTCTTGTTTATATTTCATTGATGATGGTCAAAAAAGAAAAAATTCTCACAAGAAAAAAGTAAATAAATAATTTTTGAAAAATGTTAATTGTTTTTTGTTTTGCTTTCATTTTAGTTCACTATTTTAATCATAAATTTTGAATTTTTGTATTTTTGTCTTCAACATTCTTCATGCCATATTTAATAAATAGAAAGAGTTGATAATCAGTTGCAAATCTCTTGATATATTTCTAGTATGATTTATACAGTCTAAATAAGAAAATGTTTAATTTATGGAATGTTAATAGCCATTGATATTACTTTTGAAAGTTTTACATATATATGATTCATCATAATATCAAATTTTCATCATTCCATACTGAGCATTTTGTTTAGTGACCATCATAAATGAACAATTTTGTTTGTAATTTGTATTCATGTATTATTTTTTAGTTTGTACATGGCAAGGGAATTATGATAGCATTTAATAGTAGTTTTAGTAGTAGAGATAATTCTAATGAAAATGTAACAATTATCATCTATCATTTTCCCTCCTTGCCAAACTTTTTTTTAAAAAGTAAATGGTAGCATTTTCTTATCTTTCATTGCAGTATCTGTTTTTCTTCCTTTTTTTTCTGATATATTTATTTGTTTGGTATTTGATGTTTGTTTTGACATATTCCACTTCCTGCCATTTTTGTTTATCCCCTATACACAGTTTATTTTTTCTATCTATAAGCCAATATAGTGATGGCTTTATATGTCCTTACCTTTTTCTTCTTTAAAGGTGATTGTGTCTTTGCTAGTTTACTCTAGAGGAAGAATCATACCTCCATACTGATTGTCTGTCATGTTACTCAGTTAATTTACATTGATATTTGGTTTAAATTGTTACTCAGCCAGTAATCTTAAATGTAATATAATTCCAAATGAGCTGTTCATCAATTTGATAGGTTTATAAACTATAACCTATTTTAAAAAGCACTTACTTAATCCTATTTTGTAAGCTCATTTCATTTTTGCCAATTTTTTTTTGTATATATATATATATATATATATATATATATATATATATATAAATGTATAACATGCATTGCATTGTAAATCTTTAAGAAGCTGAATGATGTTTTTTTTTTTCATTCTGAAAGGTCTCTCTTTTATTGGCTGAGCCATTTTTCTGTGTTGCTTGCTACTGGCTGCAACATTTGATTTGTTTTGCTTTTTTTTTTTAACTTACTCCTCTGCCTTTCAGATGTGTTTTCTCTCTTGTAATCATATAATTCTATGATGATATCTTTTGGTAACAATTTCATACTAGTTAGTTAAAGGTTTAAGCTCAAATATTGTATATAATTTTGGAATTTGTGGCTTCTCCCCTTTTACTGACATTAAAAGCAATTCAGTGTTAGACCATCTTCAGAATTATATTGATATTTCGGTTTACTTTTCAATATTTATACTTAATTTTGAAGTACTAGAGATGTTTGTTCTAAAAATTACAAACTTTTTCAACATTTGTCTATAGGATATTGTATATCTGAGGATGGCCTATCATGAATGAGATGAAATTTTACAAACAAAAAAAATGAATTTACTTGAGAGCACTAGTAAAAAATAATTATATATAATATTTAAAATATTTAAACAATATTTTTTTTCTTTCAAAAGATGTTTATGTATAGTTTTAATATACCATTTGTCAACCTATTTTCCATTTAAATTGAACATAACTTAAATATATCAATGTGTCATGATTTATTTGTACCAACATTGTGTCTTTTATGGTTGTAATGCTAAAACTAAAAATTGTTTCAAAGAAACATTTCGAATCTTCAATCAGTTCATTAATTCATGTATAATAAAATAAGTGTACAGTTCAAGACTGATATTAATACATTTAGAGAAATAATTAATTTTGTCTAAATCAGAAAAAATATATAGTCTAAACAGTGTTAAAATGATACACAAAAAAACTTCTAATTTTTCCCAAATATCAAAGTAACAGTGAGGTATCAAACTTCTTTAATAATATTTATTAAAATTTTAAGCTTTTTTTTTCCCTAGACTCCAGATAGAAAAATACTTATCTTGGAATACCTCTTTTCCACAATATGAATGATACTTAAGGTTTTTTTTTTCAAATCCTACACTGATTTCCAATAGCAGGACTTTATATATAACTATACTTTTGTCTTTCATTCTACACAGGTCATGAAGGTATTTATAATTCCTCATTTACATACCTGTGAAGTGTTCTTGTCCAGCAAAGCACTGATCTGTCAATGTGAAATGTTTTGGCCCTTGTAGATAAAAATTTTTGCCTCTAACTTCTTTTTTTTTTAATTTTCACTACTTTATTTTTCTTGTAAAAGTGTCTACATGCACTTCACCAAATTTGCAATTTGAAATTTTTTACCTTTTATTCTACTTTTCCTAATTAATTCTTATTCTTCAATATTTTTATTCTTTAATAATGCACATCACAATGTTTGCTAATGCTACTTTTTATCTCATTTTTCTTACTGCCAAATTGTTACTTACTCTAACATATATATATTTGCATCATAAATTTCTCTCTCACATTTAGAACTTCTGTTTACATATCTAGTTTTAGTTTAATCTGTATGCAAACTATCCAGCTTACTTCACATCAGGCAATTTTACATTAATCATAATACATAAATGCAGTCAGTCAGCCACAGTTGAGATTATAGAGTAATTGTGAATGCCATGAACTCATTGGATAACTGCATAGTACGTGCTATGCCAGAGCTGCATACTACATTATATTGAGATTTAATTTTTCTTAAAATGAAAAATTTTATGTTCTACACCTACTTTTTTATTTAAAACAAAATATAAGAAAAATTACAAATTAGGCAATTTTATTATTTAGTTAACAAAAATGCTTGTACTTAAGAATACTTCTTGTTTTCCTCAAGAAGCTATTTAAAATTTGGAATATAACACAGTATTTTGCTTTCACTTTCATATTCTAGAAAATTAATCCTGTTAGTTTGATTGATTATTCAACTTAAATATTGGATCTCTTAGTTGCCATGTATTTGCAATGTGCCATTATTGGCGCTATATGTAATTTTATGAATATCTATATTCTCTTTTTATTACCAAAGACAAAGTTCTTTACTTTATCAACAGCAATATTTGAATATTTTGGATTTTATCTATAAAGAGAATAAAAATCTAAACAAATATGAGTTTGAGAAAAAAATGTTTAATCCAATTCATAAACAAATAGCTTTGATTTATGCTTAGTCATCAACATTTCAACTCAGACTAAAATTATTAAATCATAGATTAATTTAGAAGTTGAAAGCATAAATTTCTTTGATACATTTCTGAAAAATGTCTTTAAGATGACAGGATTTACTAAGATAGAAAAAGTTCTACACAAGCATTTTGATTTGGGCTATCATATTCAAGGACAAAATTAGTTACAGAGGCATATGTACAAAAATTAAAAGAAATAAGAGTCAAAGTTTCAGAAAACTTTTAATCTGATAAAATAAAACTTCCTGAAACATTGTTCGGTAATCAACATTTAAGAAACAAAAATGTAAATATTTTAATGTTCTTCCTAAAAACAATATCTTTAATGATTACAAGATTTTAACATGCTCTGAATTTTTTAAATTGGAAGATATTCATTGCATTATAGTTTTTGAGTTAACTACTATCCCATTAAATCAAAATAAATAGAATGAACTCCTCACCAAATTCCTGTGATCAAGCTCATTTTTACCTCTTTTTCAAGTGGAGGTAACCAGGGAAATTTATCCTGATTCCAAATGTCTCAAACAGCACCTTATTTACACCACTTGTTTAAATATAATATTAAGCAATGGCTCTAAAGAAAAATATATAAATAAAGCTTTCTCTATCTTACTAAGCAGAGTATAACTTCTACATGGAAAATATCTATTAAATAATATTTATGAATGGATATGAAATATTTTCTATCCAAAAGGGAAATTGTGATATAGCTATACATCCAACAGTTTAAAAGCTCCAGTGGAAAAAATAAATGATTCTACATGTTTTTGTTCAATTGCAATTTTTACAAAATCAATTAGAAATTCTTAAAGTAAAACCAAAAATATAAGGTTTTTTTTCAAATATTCTAATAAAGGTGAACATGTTTCTTCATTTTAAAACAATTTGAATGTGAAAGAAATATTTATGATGCATATGTAAGCAATATTTTTTTTAAATTTTACTTATAGCTATAAGTAACTCTAATGTAGCCATGGCATGATTTTCTTTCTTCAATTTAAGATGAATGAACTTTTGTCTTTGTGTGAGAGTGTAGATTAGTAGCATGATAACTTTTTATCTTCTATACAAATTATTTTATAAATGATTTCTTTAAAAATAGATTTTCTACTTATAGCATGCACTGCTCAAATTATTTTAGGCTGTTCACTTTTTGTTTATAGCAAGCTAAATTAATTTTATGCTACAGCCATGTTCCAGTTAGATTTCTTGTAATTAAGTTGAACATCAAAAACTTTTTAAAAAAAATATCCTCAAGATGGGCATTAGTGTAAGTATATCAGATTTAATCTTTTCCATAAAAATTGCCTCTTTATATATCCTTATTTTCATATCTTTTTCTAGATAGATTTTTTTTCCAAAGAAAAAAAAATATATGTGCATGCAGATTTTTTTACACTTTCTAAATGAAATTTTGAAAGGAGCAAAATCTCCCCTCACTGTTCCACATTATTTTTATAAACACAATTTTTGCACCAGTCACTCACAGTTTTTAGTTTGTTTTTTATTAATTAATCAAAATCATAAATGAACATGTATTTGTTATTTTTGTCATCTATTGACATTTTAACTGATTTTCCATTTGCTTAAAAACAGTGTAAAATTTTAAAAAATAAGTATTTTTCATAATTTAAATGCAGATTATTATTTTAGGAACATGTGTATCACCCATAAGAAATGCATGCTTACTAAACTTCATAATATGTATATGTTCATGTTAAAGAAAAGCAAATGCTATGCTTAATAAGACACAAAAATGAAGGATCAGTCTTTGAATTAGTTTATTAAAGTTTCTGAACAACTTAAGATAGCAAACATTGAATATGAATCTTGTTGGTTTCACTTAAATGCATGATTTCTGAAATAAGTATGTAATTTTTCATACCAAATATATTAATAAAATTATAGACTGAAATATTCAATAAGATAAAAATTAGCTCATTATACATCATAATTTGTTCAATAGAAATGACCAAACCTTATGATGGTCAATTATATTTTAACTTTCCTATTATCAAGATAACTAGTTAGAATTTTTATATAATGCTTTAGTATAAACATTAAGTAAGAATTTGTTGCATAATAAAGGTAAATATATCCTGAAAAACAAGATAAAATATTTTTTCCAGTTTAGAATAACAGCTATCCTTACTGTTAAAATCTAAGTTTGAGATTGCTCATTATGTCAAATTAACAGATCTAATCATAAATAAATAAGTCAACAATAAAAGAAAACATTTTGTATCAAAATTAAAAACTCATTAAACAAAAATATTTTAAAGGTTAAATCAAATATGGTATTTTACTAGAGAGATTTCAAGTAATAGTTTTACTTTTATTTTGTACAAATTTGATCTTTTATTGAATAAAGCAGGATAATGTGCCATTGTTAAGCATTGTTTTACATACTGCTTATTTGTACTGTTTTAGAATCTTATTTTTTTATTAAAGTATATATGATAAACGATGTTCAAAGTCTATGATGTAACCAGTCTGTT
Source organism: Acanthosepion esculentum (assembly GCA_964036315.1). NCBI lineage: Eukaryota > Metazoa > Mollusca > Cephalopoda > Sepiida > Sepiidae > Acanthosepion > Acanthosepion esculentum. The sequence goes on from OZ038486.1 coordinate 103,126,992, forward strand.
ACCAAGAGCTCTGATTAAGGTGATCTGACATCAGAATTTCACAAAGAGTCCATGTTATGTGTAATGACTGCCTCTAGATCAAACTCTAAATAAAAATACCATCATTGATCTTAATTTTTTACATTGCTGTTACATATATTTTTATAATCAGTTATTTTCAGTTCATAATTTTCTCATAGATGAATTATTCCTTCACATGACTATTACATAACATCAGTTTTTAGTTCCTACATTCTTCTCCAATATTGTTTCTATGAAATATTGAACATTTAAATGTATGAGATCATATTTATGCTTTTTAAGTTTTATTAAATCCATCTTACTTTTGCCAAGTGTTAGGCAACTACTTACACCTTGAAATTCTTCTCTTTTAATGTATGTTAATGTAATAAGTCGTCAGAAACTTACAGGGACCAAATAAAATGACTCTTTGACAAATCCTTCTGCTTTGTGTCCTTTATATCTAAAAACTAAAATTAATATTTATTCAAATATATTTGACTATTTTTATTATATCCTCTGGAAAATAAACTTATCTTGAGAAAGGTGCTATATTATAAAAAAGGGTGCTTGAAGAAATAGTATCTTCACTTCAGCCTCTTTCTTGAATTTAATGCAATGTATGCTTTTTTTTATTCCAGGGAAATACATTAAAAAAGCTAAAATATTTTTATTTGAATTTAAAGTTAAAATTATTTCCATTTTAAGTTCTAGAGATTCAAGAGGTTGAAATAGCTCTTATCTAAGCAAAGTAAATTTTGTGTGTGTTTATAAGATGCATTGTTTCAAATATTTTTCATAATTTTTTCTGATGCTGTTAAAAGTACATTTACAATCCCCACACACAATGAAAACAATTTTAAAAACAATAGTACACATAAATAATGCTCAATGAATCAAATATTTTATTATCATTGAATTTCAAGCAGTTAAGTTTTATTGATTCTTAATTTTATCATCTCAGGTAAACTATTTTTGACTACAGATGTTTCAATGAAAATCATTCAAATTATGACAATGATTTGTACACATTTTATTACTGTATACTTTTATGCTTCTAATCCATATAAGTAAGCATTCTGGCAAAGTGAAATAATGTCATTACTTTGTAATCAGAGTGCAAAATTCATGATACAGATTAAAATATTCCTGCAACAAGTTTGAACAAAAGGTATTTTAGCAATATAAAAAAAAAATAAAAATAAATTGACAAAATATTTGTATAGAGTTATGTACACCACTACCAGCATTGACAAAAGGATAAAGCAGTTCCTGTCTGACTAATTGGTTTGTCTTCTTATTTTTTTAGCCTTGCTTATATTGAATGTGTAAAAAAATATATCATTAAAGTTATGACAGTAATTTCTAATATATTCTATATGAGATGCTGAAAAGTTTTGGCTGAATAAGTGACCAAACATAAATTTGTTTTTTTTCTAAGGGCTTCTTAGTCAGTTCAAGAACATTTCAGCACTCTCTTGTATTTTGGTTTTAAGACAGAATGATACCCTCAACTTAAGTGGAATAGATATGCTATTACTTGTATATGAAGCAACAAATATTGTTAATTCAAATTATTACCTCTTCAGAAGACTATTAATGTTTCTTTATAAAATATCTGTAAATTTCCTTTTATATTTGCTCTGACTTTTGAACAGTAACACAAATTAATAAACTAACACTTCTTTGTCATAGGCTTTTATTATATTTTTCAACAAATAACACAGCACTTATTTTGATTAACTACGTTACTTAGAATGATTACTTCGCTACTTATTTCATAATTTATCTAAAACTGTGAATTGATTAGTATGTTACTTCATAAAAGTGGGTTGAAAGCATTTAATCAAATGTCAAAACCTTAAAATAATACAAATTTATTTATTATTTATTATGTTTTTAAATTAAATTTAATTTAAGTTTATTATAAGCAAATACAAATTATTTATAAAAATTATACAAATTTAGTTGACTATTAGTCCTGCAACACTTCCAGTGAAATTTTTCCCTTAAATTTCAATAGTTTTTGTGGCCCTCATGAACATTTCTTTTTTACTGGCGAATATTATCTGAAGATGACATTGAATAATTCAATTAAGAAAAATTTGATGTGTTTTTTTTTTTTTCATCTACAACGAAAATGAAAAAGTGAAAAGTTTTTATTAAAGATATCCTCAATTGATAAAAGATTACAAAAATGTAAAAACAGTAATAGTTGGCAATAATATAGATGACAGGCCTCAGGCAAATTCATCCTCTGGATGATAGAGCATATGTTTTAAGCACTTTGAGAATACATTGCTTGTTTTATATAGATGTACCTTTCATCTGTATATCTTGGAAACTCTGAAAGCACAAATCAGCAAGATTAATCAATTTTAATCACAATAAACGATTTATCTCCCTTAGGGCTCTTAATTTATTTCAGCTACTGGAATACCTAACTTCCAATATAGATATTATTTCCATAGTTACTTCTTAATTTATTTGATGCTATTAGATCATTGTGCATACATGTGCCTTTGATAAAGGACCTCTTATACTGTGTCTTTTAACTGTATTAAAATTCTATGCTTATTCTTCCAAAATTAGTTTTTTTTTAATTTGCATATTTTGTAACTATTTTTTTCTTTCATTAAAATAATTCACTTTAAGATATTCAATATTTCAGGTAGCATAGGAAATATATAAAGATCTTAAAGCACTATATTGATTAAAATTGATTATGAAAATTAAAATATTTAATAAAACAACACTGCAACTAAATTAAGGCAATCGTTCAGTCAGTCAGTTAAGTGCCACATGTGATACATGCTTGGGCAATCATGTATCTTACTATTTCTTTCTGCAGTAGACTGGTTGCCAACTAACGCTAAAGAACCCAGTTGTCCTGCTATTTAACTCATAGCTGGGAATTGTTCAATATATAGGCTTAATCCATTAATAACTTTAAAATTGTACACTTAAGTTTTTAGTATAAAACTCTGTTTTGTTTAGAACATCCTTTTCAGAGTTTTTTAATATACTAACAAAGTTTGTAAATACTTTAAGCCTGAAAATGAATCTTTTTTTTTTTTTTTAAATAAAAATAAGTTTCCTAATATTGGGAAAAGAAAAGCTTCTTATAAAATAAAACTATTGATTAGGAATCAGATGTGAAAAACTAAAGACTAGATATGTTTGTTACTAATAGCAATAATTAAAGTTAAAAGCTCCAAAAATGCTAAAATAAAATCCCTAATTTCATAAGTTTGGAGGTGTATTTCTTATATGTTCTCTAGTTCCACTTGGAATGTTGAAAGTATGTATCCCAAAATATATTCATTAAACATGTTTTTAAATCATTTGACAAAATCTATAGTCTATGTACTTACTTGAAGACTGTTAAGAGACCATCTTCTTTTTTTTTCAGCAATATCTAATATTTTTTTCTTATTAGCTGTCATCTTTAAAAAGATTTTCTTTTTGTTTTCCTTTGGAAATATTAAAACTTATGAAAATCATGCCGGGATTCATCTGATATCAACATTGATGCCAAAACAAGTACAGTTTCTCACAATTGTGTGATTGAGTTTATTATGCATACTGTATTTGCCAACCTGTAATTTTCTACTTTTTGGTGGGGGGGGGGGGATGTTAAATATTCATATATTGTTCTGCATCCAAGGTGCTAGTATTATAGATAAGAAGCTAATTCCGAAAGCACAAGTTTTGGTGAACAGTAGTTCTAAGAAAGTTCTTGGTGGTGGGGGCAGGGGGTAATACATAGATATCATCAAATAGTTTTGGTGTTAACTTAGGAGGATTACCGGTTATTGCTTGAGTTAGCCAAATGATCATAAACTTTTTTTAGCATTAATTAGTTTTAATAATGAATTCCGTAGGATAGATAAATATATAAGTTTTATGAAAAAAGAGCAGCTAAATTGATTTATAGTTGACTAATTCTAAATCTACTTAAAAATCAATTACCTTATTTATGTCTGGGTTGCTTTTGCTTTATTGTCTCTTTGTTTATTTAGATATATAACACTAATCTTTTATCACTAGACTTTAGACTTTCTTCAAATATTGGGACTAATTTTTTTAAATAATGAGTTTGATTGCAATATCTCTGCATTTCAAATGGTCCTCCTTTAAAGTATAAATCAAGTTCAAAACTGCTTGACTTTATAAATAAACAAAACATGTCTTTTTCTTCATCTCAATCTGTAATGTAAACTCTTTGCTTTGATTATCCTAAAACATTCTTTTTACCTTCTGTGCATAAATTGCATATCAATCTAAAAACAAGCTACATGTAAAAGTATAAAAAAAACTGTTTCATTTGTCAAAATTGGCATGAATAATCAGATGAAAAAGACAAAACAAATAATTAGTTTTGCTTCACCATTAAGCTTCCATATCTAAATTGTTAACTGAAATGTTTTTTCTTACTCTTCACGAACATGTGGTTATAAGCACTAAAAATAAAACAATAAAACTATTGTTTGTTTTGTCATGAATGCATTTGAACTCCAAAGAATAATTTGTATAGACATGTTAGTTAGCATGTTTGTCAGGATATGTTATATTTGTATGTATGTATTCTATTGAGCTACATATAGGTACATATTTTACTCATGCACATATGGGTTGAGAAACTGGACTTAGTCATATACAAACTCCTAAGTTATAGATTCTAATGATCAATTACTAACTTTTGTGATCCTTGATAATTACTGTGATCTATTACAGACAATGGTGGCATCAAAGAGAAATGCCGGTGTTCCATCAGCAATGGTTGCTCGGCAGTCTTTAAATGATGAAGAATTAGTAAGTGAAACCATTTTAATTGTTTTGTTACTTGATTGTATTTATGTATGACATTACATGATTGCATTAATTTTTCTATTGAGATATTAGGTAATCACTGTATTGGTAGGTTTATCATTTCACTAGAATTATGTACTAGGCAAAGCTATTTTAATGAGATTAAATATCAAAACATTCAACATACCTGTCTTACAAAAACATGATTAACATTTATTAAGGAAATAAAGATATTAGAGCAAGACTAGATGTGTCACAATTTTTTTGTTTTTACAAATGTTGATTTTTAACTTTTGTCTGTCAATAGAATATGCACATTCAAAACTGCCCTGGTGATTACAGTAAACTATGATAAAAAAAATATTTAGCTTTTAATCTTTTGTTGAAGTCCTCAAATCCTAAAACGGTTAACCTTTTGAGGCTGAACCTATAGCAGCTGCCAAACCAGCAAACTATTTACATTCATATCATTTCTTTTTTTTTTCCACAGATGGTTTGGTAACTTTAGTTCAGTAAATTTTTTAAAATAATAATATAATTTTATTTTTCTAAAAAAAAATACTAAGACCTCCAAACATTAAATCAACTTTTTTCTTATTTTAATAATTAAGTTATACTTTGTATCAACCTTTCTTGTTTAAAAAAAAAAAAAATGATATGCCAAAAAAGAACTTAAGCATTCCATATAATAAGTAGATATTTATATTTTACATGACGAAAAAAGGAAATAATTAGTTATTTGTTGAATTCTTTCAAGGGAGCAATATATTCATTTTGCAAGTTTGTGATCTAAAAAGTATTTGATCACAGCTTGCTAAATAAACTTAGGAATTTTTGCTGGCTTTTTCATTTGTTTGGGGTTTTTTGGGGTTTATTCTAACAAAGATGAATTCTTATAATAAAAGCAAACATCGTTTCATAGGTATTTTTTTATAACCTGTATATATATATTGTTTAATTTTTGTAGAAAATGCATGTTTACAAGAAGACCCTGCAAGCCTTAATCTACCCCATATCCAGCACAACACCTCACAACTTTGTTGTATGGACTGCAACATCCCCTACTTATTGCTTTGAATGTGAGGGATTGTTGTGGGGGCTAGCACGGCAGGGAGTACGATGTACAGAGTGCGGCGTCAAGTGCCATGAAAAATGCAAAGACCTCCTCAATGCAGACTGCTTACAACGTAAGAAAACTTTTTCTTTTTATCTTCTCTTTAAACTTCTTTTTTTTGAGTGCCTTAAATTTACATTAATTCTTGAAGCATTATTAGAAAGTTTTCATTTGTGAAATTTTCAATAAATAAATAAATATCATGCCCATAAAAAATGAGATTGATTTATATATGGATTGGTACATCTGCTTTTGATCAGTGTAGTATCTGTATGATCTGCTTAACTTACTATTTGCAAGTTAATTCTACCATGTTGCTCAAGCAGAATAATGTTGGCTTATATGTCACTTGCCCAATTACTTCCCATGCAGATTTGCAAATTCATGAGTTATTTTATCTTTTTGTTTTATGCTAGTACAAAGTTAGATAAATAATACACACTGATACATGACAAATTATATAGCCAGACTAGCATTATTATCATCATTGATTAAAACTTTTAGGTCATTTGATATCTCAGTATAGACTACATTTTTGTAAGAAAAAATCTCAGCCCTTTTTATTCTCTTTAAAATCTGATAAGTTAAAATTTTGTCTATAACAAAATGTTGATATTACTTATTAGTATTTGCAATTTCAAAACAATCTGGCACCAGTTGATATTAATGTAATTATACATTTAATGGATGATTCATTGAAAATTTTCATAATAAAAAGAAAAAAATTGATTACCTTTTGTCCAAGATTGTTTCATTAATCTTTTGTCTTGTAAACAAATGACTTATTTTTGTAGGAGCTGCTGAAAAGAGTTCAAAACATGGTGCTGAGGACAAAACCCATAATATTATCATGGCTATGAAAGATCGAATGAAGACTCGGGAAAAGAACAAACCAGAAATATTTGAGCTCATAAGGTGATTATCTTCTACTGAACAAGTCTCTCAGGACTCAATAAAACCATCTATGATTTTTTTTTATTAATGTCTATAGTGTAAGGGATTTAGAAAAGCCTAAAAAATCCCTAACACTTTTACCTAGTCTCATAACAATTTTGACACAGAAGGTAAAATATATGATTGTAGATAAATTCTTTTTTTTTTAAACAGAAAGTGATCAAATTTGAAGCTTTGAATTATCTACTGAGAATAAATATTTAATAATGAAGTAAAAAATTCAATTATCCAGAGATTTTTATTTTTTTTTATTTTTATTTTTTTTTTTGTCAAGACCTTAATTCAACCTTCTCCTATGCTTTTATCTTAACTGGAAAATTTAAGAGCCAATAAAATTGGTTATTCCTTTTTATTTTTATAGCTCCACATTACGTTCTTATGTAGTTAATTGCTTTATCATCAAATATTGTGGGCTCCCTTTACTAATGTATTTATTTGCTAGATTTTCCATTTCTTACAACACCATTAAAATGTCAGCAGGAGGAAACCGCTACTATTTTTATTATTTCAAATCCCTTTGTTATTTTTGAAGACCAATCTGTTCATATAGATTTCATGCTTCTTGGTTTGTAAGAGTTAAATTCTTTGCACAGTTCTGTGTTATTTCATCTTGGAACTACTACAGTATTATTTTGATTCTCTACTTGCTAGGTACATTTTTAAATGAAAACATCACTTGTTTTTTTTTCTTTTTCTCTAAAGGGTTTTCTATTTAAAGAATAAAAAGCCCATCAGGGATTTAACTATAAGCATTTAATGAATTCTATCTACCAAGGTTGATAGCTATAAAAACAGTTTGGAAATTATCATTCTAACCTTTTGGCTACAGTTGAATAATGTCTCTATATTCCATATTTCCGTTATATTTTTTGGAATCCTCTAACACATTTCTATATTGTTTCATCTGATCAGTGCTCATTTTAAGCAATTTAAAAAAATTGTTTACAGTGTCAATATTAGACCTAAATGATTACCTTTGAAAAGAGCATGAAATGGATAACAATGATATTTGTTGAACTGGTAGAATAAATTACATTTTGTTTTTGAATAATAATAATAATTTACAAAAAGCACTGAATTATTGAAGATATTTACTTTGTACTAAACAATAAAGATGAGAATGCTATTTAGATATCAACAATGGCTACTAGAAACCATAGCTGATATTTATAAAAATTCAACTAATTAAAAAATATCAAATTCTGACCAAAAACAATTCAGTTTCAGAGTTTACAAAACTTTTGTTAAATCTGATTGTGGTTATCACTATTTTTCCCCAAATTTCCAGTTTTCACTAGTTATACCCATTCACTTCATATTTTGAACCTTCTTTTTACATTCATCGATTAGGCAAGTTTTTGGTGTAGATAAAAAGTCCCATTCAGGACACATGAAGGCAGTTAAGCAGAGTGTATTAGATGGAACTTCAAAATGGTCAGCTAAAATTGCCATCACAGGTAAGTGCTGGATCCCCTAGTTTGGTGGTAGTCACTGCATATTCTTAGATGTTGTCCTTTTTGTGCGTTTTTGTTTACTTTTACAAAGTGCGTGCATACACATGCGCGCGCACACACACACACACACACACACACACACACACACACACACACATATATATATATATACACAAACACACACAAACACGTGTGTGTGTGTATATGTAATATTTTTGGGATGTTTTGAAAATGAAGTTCTGTTTTTCCTCTCTTTACACACTGCTCACTTTATTTTATTTATTTTTATATATTTTTGGTGGTTGGCACTTAAACATTCTTTAGAGAAAGATGATGCAATAAGTTTTGCAGGATTTCCTTTTTAATTTTTTTCACAATTAGTCAGATTTCAAAGGGTGTAATCTCTGATTGTCTTCAAATGTACACAAATGCTTTTATTGAAATTCTTCTTTATTGATCTCACTTGTAATCAGATTTGTTTGTTTTCATCAATTTTCCATATTTTGTTCATTCATGTTTTATTTCAATTTTAGAAATACCAATTATTCACTAAAAAATAATTTAAAAAAATTATCATTATCATGCTTTTTATTGTAATTGTTAATTTATTTCACATTATTATTACTTGTTCTTTCATCTAATGTTTGTACATATAGATCTGATTTTTCATGTCTTTTGACAGCCTTTGTTTCTTCCACAACTAAGCAGATTTTTAAATTTCCAACAATGATACAAGACAATTTACCTGCCAATATGATAGCAGAATAAGATAAACATTCATTTACTTCATCTGACAGTTGAAAGCAATCAGAGATTTCATGCTAAGAACATTTTGGAGCATTACCTTTCACTTTCGCTTTGTGTGTTTTTATTTTTAATTTTGTTCTCTTTTGCAAGAATATTTATAGATTATTTGATGGCTGATATATTTTATTCCTCTATTCAATTTCAGTGCATAGAAATGCTGGCAAGAATACATCTCTTTAGTCTGCAGTATTGTAAAAGACAATAAGAATCATTTTCTAACTTGAAGATACATTTCAGATCCTTAGGAGAAATGTGTATTTGTGACAGTGTAACGACCAATATACCTATTTGTTTTGTTTTTTATACTCTGTTACTTAGTTTTATTTCATAAAAAGGTTCCTTTTGATGCTTTAAAAGTAATGCTTTTAAATTAGAATGCTAAGTAAGAATAAGTAAAAGTATGTGTATTGTAGTTAATCTGAATTTAAATGAAATTTGAGAGTAAAGTGGGGTTTTTTTCATTCTTAGGATCTGATATAATACCTAACTACAATTTGCATCTACTACAAACCCTCAATAAGCTATCATTATCAATTTTCATTATGAGATAATAAGGAAATGTAGTAATTAAATATTAGTCTTTTTTTCTCCATATTAATCTAACACTTAGCATAAAGAAAAGATTCTTTTTGTTACATCTTCAAGAATCCTATCTCCAATAACCTTCCCTCATCAATCTTTCAAATATCAAGTTATTTTTTCTCTAAACTGTAACTTTGTTTCTTGTAACCCTTCATAGTTGGATATAATTTTAACAAATTAATTTTCTCTTTTGATTTGTGCATTTATAGTAAACTCAAAATATGTAAGAAAATCATTTCTAGTTATTAATTAAGCACAATTGAGTGAAGAAAAGGATGACACTGAGTCATTAAAGCAGGACCATTACCATATCTTTTACAAGATCATCATTGTTCACATGAAAAATAATAGCTACATTTTAAATCTATAAGTTTATTGAAAAAGAATTATCTTTGTGAAAGATTTGTTCTTCAAAAGATTTGACAATCTGCCTTGTTAATTAGTTTTTAATTTGTTGTTTGTTTTGTTATGAGTATTAAATCATTTTTCATTTAGTTAATTTTTGTTGCTTGTTTTGTTTTTCTTTTCCTTTTGTTTTTTTTTCTTCTTCCCATTCCACGGTATATTCCAGGCATCTTTTAAAGTATGATGTAGTGCAGTTTCGATCGCTTATGGCTGAAGTAAAAAATGCTCTGTGCAAACAATATGAAGACCCTTTTAAAAAGACTGGCAAAGTGTTCATCATTGAAGGTACCAGCATCTTGGTTTGCCTGCTGCGTTTCATTTCCTTTCTTGTGGCTTTCAGTTTAACCTGACCGCAACTGATATGCCAAGTCTTCTCTGCTTAACTAACGAATGCACACTTACGACTCTTCAGAATTTGACAAATTGCAAATAAAACCCTACATACCTGGGAATTATGTGATATGAAGAATAACATCTGCTTCCCTTTTTTTTCACTCTAGTCCGAGTGAATGTGCTGGAATTTTTGTCTGTCTTTCATCTCTGAATAATATAGTTCACTGGGTTAATGGTATTGGCACTCTCGCTTGATTTCTTTGGGTTCTGCTATTGTTATAGTTTCTGCACGACTATTAAAGAATTGAAACCTTATGTAAAATCTATTAAAATGAATCTAAATCAGTACTTGCCAAAATAGAAAATATTAAAAATCATCACACAGTTACTATGAATACTGTTATTGAATCTAAATCTAATCGAATATGATAAACAGTTAACACTTTATTCCTATTTATCATGTGATAAAATTTTGTAGGCATTACTACTCGCTTTTTTTTTTCAGAGCTTAAATAATATCTTTGCAGTTATTACAATAATTACTGCCTTTTTTTTCTATTATGGAGGGGTGCTATTTGTACATGAAGAGCATCAATTACTAACTTTTGTCTATTTTTTCTTTCTTTTTTATTTGAGATTTTAACCATAACCACTTATCAAAATCATATTGATAGAAAGTATTTAAAATATTCTTACATGTCTTAAGCTATTGTTAAAGTTATAATGTCTGTATAATTCAATATTTACCAAAAATATTGTCAAAGATTTGAGAATGTCCTATATTAAGTGTCATTCAAACAATATTTGAGACTTTAGGCTTCATTTACTATTACAAACTTTCCTAGAAAATTTGTAGATAACCTAAATTCTCACTTGCAATTTCCTGTTTTGTGAGCAGGAAATTTTGTCCACAAATTTCAAAACCAGTCATTTTGTGTTCTGTCAAATTCAAACTTTCCTCCATATATGACAAACTTTATACTAAGCACAGATGGGAATTTTAGTAACCTTACCACACCAGTTTATGGAACTGAATCTGCCAACTTCAATGAACGTTTGATTTATATATATATATATATATATATATATATATATATATATATATATAAAAGTCAACACTGTCTGTCACCTCTAAGTGTTGACTTCTATGTTCACTTTTATATTTACACACGCTCTATCTCTGATATTGAGCACATTATCCCATAAATATAGCACATCTTAAGACTATATTTCTTTATATATATATATATATATATATATATATATATATATATATATATATATATATATATATTTAATAACTTTTTCTTATCATTGTTAAGGATGAAATATTTTCTTAATTTGTATTTTGAAGTTTTATCCAATGATGTTAGAAAGTATTGAAATGGAATTAATGATAATTGCTTTAATATCTATAAAATGTTTGTTAGACAGTTTATTATGCAAACAAGAATAATAAAATATGCTTGTATTTTCTTCATATTATGGAAACTATACATGGTTTTTATTGAAATATAGATTTGTTAAGGCATTAATTTTAATTTACAATTGAAGTGGGCAGGATGAATATTTAATAGCTTTCCTGTTTTGATTTAAAGAAGAAAGCCTGTTTTCATCTTAGAAGTTCAGCATTGTAAGAAGCCTGAAAGTACAGTTTATAATGCATGTCTTTAGTTTTGCTTGTTTTTGATTCCTTTATAATTTTGTTTACATTTTCTTACTTCTCTTTTTTTTTCTTATCATAATCCATAATAAATTTGCCACTTCATGAATTATAGAATTGAATGCTCTAAGTGTTAAAATGGAAGAAAGATTAATATTACTATAGGAAGAAGAAAAAGAATTGATATATTTTAACATGTTGTTCATAAGCATTTACAAATATATTTTGTCATTTAAATCAAAAGGTATCTCAGCTTTGAAACGTAAAACAAAAATGTTGAAGTATTATTTTAATTGGAAATTAAAAATCAATATATTTATAGACTACAGTAAGTATACAGGAGTAAAATGAAGGCTTTTCCTTTAATATTTTTAGACATAATTTCTTTACAGAAAAATGTTAAATTAGACAATCTAAATTGATTCTCTAATTTAACATTTTCTGTAATTATAATAGTTCATTCATGTATTTTTATTATTTTTTTCTTTTTGTTACAAACATTGGATAATGATGAAATAATGTTAGTTACTGGATAACTTTTGGATTATTTTCTATAAAAACATTGATTCATTTGTTTTTCTAGGTTAAAAGAGAATTTCTTCTAATCATGTTTTTATTATATAATCTACAAATTGACTTATCACAGATTTTGACTCCTGAAAAAGTTTTCGGGCTTTATTTTGCAATTAAAGTCTAAAGTTTTTCATGACCTTTTATACAAATGTTAAAAGACCTGTAATTTGTATTCAAGATTATTTTATTCCAGAGTAAAATAAACAGGATTTTTATTATTTTCATTAGGATTTGAATTAAGTTTAAAATATATACATGAAATTTCTATCTTGGGTTTATACATTTTACTTTGAAACTGCTAATTTCTTTTCCAAATATCTTGAAAAAGACTGACATTTTATTAACTCTTTAGGAGCTGATAAATAAAATTGATTGTATTCTTGCCTGCGTCTACCAACAAAAAATATTTCAATTAAAAAGTTAAATACATAGAAATTACTTTGATTTAAATTAAAAAATATTTAACTGAAAATAAGACAAAGTAACAAATAAAAACTGAATATAGCACACAAAAATAAGGAATAAAGATATATTTTTTAAAAATCCTGTCAATTACTCTTTGCTGATTCCTTTCCTCCTTCCTCATAATTCATTCTTTAGTTATTGACCACTATTGGCATGAAGTGGACATTTTATTGTCACTAATTTATCAATTAAAACTGGTATCTGACAAGAACTCAAGATATTCTGATTGAAAATGGTCACAAAGATAAATTTAAAATTTTGTAAATCCTGATAATTTCTTGTTTAAAACATATAAGACATATACTTTTCTAAATTTGCTCTTGAGACATTTTTCTGTCTGCTTGCTTTTTACTGCATGTTGGAATCTAACTTGAATGCTGGAAATGACATCCAATTCTGAATTTCCTTTCCAACCCTATGATTTTTTGAACAACTTTTACTTTGCATAGATTATTACTTGCTTTTTCAAAAGGAAAATTAATTATAATTTAAAATGTGAATAAATAAGATTCAATTTCATGTGGAATTAAAAAAAAGAAATATTAATCCATCGTACTTCAGAAGTTTTGCATTTAAAAGATTACATACTTTGAAATCAATTTCTGAAGAAAAATATGTTAAACTTTACTTTTACTATGATAACTATGGTTCTAGTTAACTCTTAAGATACAATTTGTTAGGATATTATCATTTGTACTTTTTTTATTAAAACATTTTCTATATTATTATGGAAAAATACAGAGTTAAAGGAAACACTTACTTTCAATAAATTAAAGTCTCAATTTTAATAGTTTTTGAAATGCTTTTATTTTAGCCTCTTTGCAAATATAAACCCTGTGTACTTCAAATATAGTCTTTTGCTTGCATCTTTGAATGTCTTGACTGTTAATCCAGATTGCATTTATATGGGTTTTGGGGATGAATGGCATTCTTTTATACATCTATCATGGATATTTTGACTGATGTTTTAGTGATCTCTATGTTGTATGTATTTCTTTGTATAAGGATTTTGCCAGTATTTGATTGCTATAAGACAATAGAATATATAACTTTTACTACTTTTTTCTATCCTTAAAATAAAAAATAGCTTATTGTATAACTTAAAAATGTATAGTATTGAAAATAGAACATTTAATTGGCAAATAAATAACAGTATTAATCTGTACACCATTGTTGATATTTTTCTTTACAATTTCATTTTCTCTATAAGTTTATTAACCTTTTAATTGAAAAATGTAACCAAAGGTGATTAAAGAACTTTGTCTTTTACAAGAAGAGACAAAACATATTTTTACTTATTTTAATAATCATTATAGTCATGTCAAATATTGTTTTACATTCTGCTTAATCATAGTACCACTTTTGTTTATCAATTAAATTTTTAATGTTTTATCTCTACCTAATAGTAGTGAGTAGTTTTCTTGTAGAGATTTGTTTATTTGAAGACAGTTTTTCCATGATTTATTTGAATTTGTATCCTCATTGATATTGTTTTTATTATATTTCTACTAATATTTTCTTAAAGGCTAAATATTATTCTGAAACTTGCCCTCCAAGTATAGTTTAATTCTCCACATTTAGATACATTCACTTTTTTCTAAAATTCTCCATGTTGCTTTTAGTGTGGCTCTCTAATAGAATGATGATATATATTCCTTACATTTGATTTTGTTGTTTTCATCTCAAGTTACAATTCTTGATGTCTAAATCCTAATCACAGCTGCAGGAGATGATGTTATAAACAAGCTCAATGCTGGTTTGACCTGTCTGAGAAGATTGCATAGTGTAATTTTGAAGTACGAGCCACAAATTCTTTGGATCATTTTGATAACATACACTTTCATGTTCTGTTCTTTTGCATTCAAAATGTCATGTGTTGGCTTCCTACACATGGATGTCTTAAACTTGTATTCTATGCAAATCTGTTGCACATATTAAAAAGCATGTTCTTTCTTTTTCATGGCAAACTGTGATAGTCTAATGGTGTTCACATGATTTAACAGTATTTACATATCCTTCATAGGCGGTAAGGTATGAAGGTATCATTTTTATGTCTGGATCAGGCAGTAAATAGCATTCGGAGAGTTTCTCAAAGTATTTCATGCAAATGGTGAAAAAAAATGCAACTTACTGGTTACCAAGTTTCCTTCCTGTTTATATCTGTAAACATATATTGGGAGTCTTCTCTCTCAACTTATTACCAACCAGAAATGAAATGCTGCATTATGTCACTGTTCTCATTTGTGATGGTGTGTGCCAAAAATTGTGGAAGGCCCATTGCATGCTCACAAGGAAACAAAAGATGAATATAAATGCCATGGTAAGAAATGAAGACACACACACTCTGTTTCCAATATATGAGGTGTATATTCAGGGATTCACTTGCACAGTCTGAGTGGGTATATAGATAGGTGACACTTGGAGACCTACTTTTGTCATTTCTGACAGCTTTTCCTTTCAACCAGTGAGAACTCTGACTCTCCTACCACCCCTCTGCTCATCTCAACATTACGAGGCATAGCTGGCAACTTTCACAGACATGATTTGTCCATATTTGTTATTAAAAAAGTATTCTTTCTCTTTTCTTGTCTGGGACAGGATTTTTTCTATTGCTAAATTATGATCTTGTTTTTGTTTCACTTTCAGTGCTGTCCTTGATTAGATTATCTGAGAATTTTGACCTGTCCATTATGACTGATGTTACCCTGATCTACTCTCTCTCTGCAATCTTCAAAGCCAAATTACTTGTTTTTTTTGCTTGTTTCACTTTCCATCTTAGCTCATCTGCCATGTTTTTTACATATCTCTAAGACAGAAATTAATTTCTCTTGCATAAGGTATTTACTTAATGGTCACTGTGAGACCTTTGTACAACACACATTCCTAATATGTTCTGAGCTGTTAACTGCTAATCTTGACAGATGCTTTCAAAAGTTATTATTGCTACATTTTGGTTTTAATTATACTGTGATGTAACCCATAGAGTTTCTCTCTCACTATATTTTCATTATTTTCAAATTCAAGTGACACTTTCAATCAGGGCTTGCTTTGCACTTTCTTGTGGAGTGGAACAGAAAATGTGTTCCAATTGACAAAAATACATTGCATCAAAATTATTCACAAAAATTTTTATCAGTAAATTGATAGCCTATCTTATATATATTGCTTTCTATTATCCACAAAGAACTGATCAATCACAGCTAATGAGGTCCCCACTGTATCTACTAAAATTTGTTGCCTTTTCCTCTTGTCTGTATTCAACTTTCTCATAATACTAAAATGACTCTTTGTATATTAACACATTTAAAAATTAAAAGTTAAAATAATAATTATTAGAGAACCAAAATAATTTACTTGAAAAATATTACAAAATTATTTAAATTTCTTTAGTTATTAAAAAAATTCTGCGATCTTAAATTAAGAACATTCTGAATGATATTGATGTATTAATATTTTTGATACAGTATTTTTAATTTCATCTTTCATCTTCTCCATTGTGTGTTTGATAAATTAACCGTCTTTTAAAAGATTTTAAATTATATTTTCATTCTCTTTTATAGTCATTTCTGCTCAGGGCCTTATAGGTAAAGATAAAACTGGAACTAGTGACCCGTATGTCACAGTACAGGTGGGGAAAGTGAAAAAGCGAACAAAGACAGTGCCTCAAGACCTAAATCCTGTTTGGACTGAAAAATTCTATTTGTAAGTCCATTGTAGTATTTCTCTTCAAACTATTTTTTATTGGTTGTATTCAAATGATAACTATCTGTTAGGATAGAAAAAATTGAGGTGAGAGGGCAATAAAAGTTAAAGATTCAAGTAGACAGAAAACGTTATTGATGAAGACAATTGATGTTATATCTAAATTCTTGAAAACAGGAGATGCCAGAAGAGAGTTCCACAGGCAAGTAGTGTGAGAGAAGAAACTATTAACATGGGACTTATGTAGCAATTTCAACATTAAAATAATGAGACCTTGCTGCCATAGATTCAATATTCTTCTCGGTGTTATTGTTATATTGAGTATTATTGTGATCTTCATTGTTTATCATTTATTATAACAACAACTGAAGTGCATGAGACCATTCCAAGAATATCTAGAAGGAAAAAAGTAGTCCCATGGAGCAACACTCTAGAGTTGAAAAAATTGATACGAGAGAGAAGCAAATAGAAAAGAAGTAAAATAATAGAGAAAATAGTAAACAATTAACAAAGGAAATAAAAACTCTAGTTAAGTCTTTGAGAAACCAATATCTCAAAAAAATTGGAAACAAAATTAATGAAGCCAAGCAGCATAGAGAATGTATTAAAATATGGAGGAAAGCAAAAATCACAATAACATTATAGAATCAAAACCAACACAGAAGAAATGAGCTGGTCTCAAAAGTGTACTGGATATGATGATAAACTGCATCCAGCAGCAAGGCCTCTGATCAGGAGGTTTTGATGAGCGAGGAAATGCCTCCCGGGTCCACCCTGACCTGGGGTGGTAGCACCCATTAGGGTCCCAGCTATGAGTAAATAGTTTTCCCTCTTCCTTGATCTGGAGTTAGAATACTAGGAAAGTGTAAGAATGGGTTTTTTGTAATAATAATACCATCAACACAAATTGCAGTATATAAAGTGCACATTCACAAAACCTGATTTCAAAAAACTAAAATTTCAAATAAATGGGGCTACCCATTTGCTGTGGGTAGCGACCCGTGATGCCTGGAGATGGAGTTCTGGTGACTGAGTGATTCCTGATCTGGTATAAAATGACCAGGAGTTTCCACAACACATCACTTCAGTCCCAACCTGGGATAGACAGGCGGATGGAATAGCCCAATCCATTCCAATCGGCTAGTCACATAGTGGCAAGGGCTAGTTGGGATGATAGATAATGGGTCCGACAGGGCCACAAAACCTTACATCATACTATACTTGGGTAGATATGGTGGGGAAGTGCAGGTGCTCGTATCCACTCTCATCACAACTATACTGTCTGTGTAGCCTTGGCGAATAGGATTAGTCCCCCCTGATAGTATCCCTTAAGTATATGAGATAAGGAAAATAAATGCAGAATTGGCTGCACTAATAGTAGTTTTCCCAACACTGCAAATTGTTACAAAACCATGACATTAACCTAAAAAGCTAAGTTATGTTCCTAAACAGCCTCATCAGATTGAGACTTTTATATGGATGTCATACCTGGCACCAAACTTGTTCAGTTATAGGTAAACTGTTAACTATATACAAACACTTTCTCAGATCAATGGTTAAAAATAGCTTTGAGTGAAGGAAGTCTGTGGGTCTTGATAAAGACCATCTTTCTTTGAACATTGTGAACTGGTGCTACAGACTTTTGCTGTCCATATATTATGAATTTTTTACTGTGAAAATTTCATTTAGACTCATAGCAAAAATTCTAAAAGTAAAGATATATATATATGCTGATTTTATCTTCCAAATCTAATATTATGTTCTTTAATTTTAGTGAATGCCATAATTCTTCAGACAGAATCAAGGTCAGAGTTTGGTAAATATATATTTTCTAATATTATTTACTTTTTTTCTTATCTTTTTTTTTTTTTTTTTTTGTAACACTATAAATGAAAGTTTATTTTTGTAGTTGTCAATTTTGAAATAGTATTTGTGACATAAAATTTAATGTAAGTTCTAACAGTTAAAATACAAAAGTTCCATTTATTTATAGTGAATTTGAAAACATTTAAAGCTAATTAAATATTTATTGAAATCAATATCATTCCCTTTATTTATTGTGTTTGTAGCATTCCCTTTTTTATTCTATTATTTGTATTTTTTCCTTTTTCTTTATACTTCTAAGATATTTTCTTAAAAGATATTGCTTTCTTGAAAGCATTGTAACAATAGATTGGTTACACAGAGATATAATTTTGATTTTGATTTGATTTTTAGGGATGAAGATAATGATCTTAAATCAAAATTGAGGCAAAAGCTGACCAGGGAATCAGATGATTTCTTGGGGCAGACAATCATTGAAGTTCGAACACTCAGTGGAGAGATGGATGTTTGGTATAATTTAGGTAAGAAATAAGAGAAAATATTAATTGCAACAGATTTAAATCATTTTTTCTTTCCTATTGTTGCTGTTTGTGATTGTTTATATTTTAATGTTAGTATATTTGTGTAGATATTTTGCGTGCTTTTATATTTTTGCAGTGGCTGGAACATGAAGACACATCAAAATAGACATATGTTTCTGTCCAATCTAATGTAGATTCAATAAAAATACACACACTTATTTAACAAAAGCTTTCAGACTGAAAATTTGATAATAGAAATGTCTGAAATTAAAAATGGTTTTAACATCTTCACTCTCTCAAAGATTAAATTAGATCTGTATATGTCTTTATTTTGTGTAATTTATATTATTTAAATATCAATAAGGTGTGTATATATATATATATATATATATATATATATATATATATATATATATATATATACACACACACACACTCATGTATGACCTTAGTATTGTTTGCAGATCACTACTAAAAAAGATGGAAATTAAGTGACACTGCAAGAAGACAATAAAGAGAAAACTTAAGAATATGCTCTTAATAATTAGAAATTAATATTTTAAATTAAATTTTATCTTAAGAGAAGATGGAGAAATGATTAGTGTATTGTTTTGGAAACTAATTTCAATGTGTATTTTTATATATATATATATATATATATATATATATGTTATTTATATTATGATTTTTTTTTTTCAAAATTTATTACTATTACTTTGTTGATATATTTTTATATTCACGCTATAATTGAAGTAAACAGATTGAAACTTTCCATTTGTTTGCTAATCATACTTATTTTTATTTCTTAAAAGAAAGGCTATTCTTTAAATATTTCAAAATAACAATAATTATCTTGTTGAAGAGAACTTAATCATTTTGGGTTAATATAAAAAACAGGAATCATTCGATAATACCAATAATTGATTTGTTTAGAAAGACACCAACAAGTTAAAATGTGTTTGTACTATGTTACAAATATCTTGTTAATATCTTACAACAGCTACAATATTTAACCCATTCAATTTCATAAAGATACATAATGTTCAATAAAATGTCATATTGATTCTATTTCAGAAAAAAGAACTGATAAGTCTGCTGTGTCTGGTGCTATTCGTTTACACATTAGCGTGGAAATCAAGGGAGAAGAAAAAGTTGCTCCCTACCACGTACAATACACTTGCCTTCATGAGGTGAGTAGACATGTGCTTTTTTTTTTTTAAACTTTTTATTATACTTCATTAATTTGAATATGTATACAGACTAGTTCTGAAATTTATGGGCAATGACAGAAAAAAATGTTTGCTATAACATCAGTTATTGGTTCTAATGTTATTTATTAGTATGCAGGAAAACTAATATTACTTGATTGATATTCCTTCTGTAATTTGAGTTTTGGGACCAACATTTTTTTTTTTTTTTCAATAAATTATTTTCAGCTTTATTAATAATTACAACAGATATTCTTGTATATCATCTTGGAATAAAATAAATGGTCATTTTGAATCACAAATTTTAAAATCTCACAACTCTGTTGAAATACAATTTCATAAATAAGCACAGAAAATCATTTCTGAAATGAGAAAGCAAATTGCGTCAAGTGTTAAAACATAGGCAACCCACTCCTGCATTTTTCTTCACTTTGTCAATTGCGACCAAATATTTTCTGAGTGTAGAATGACCTACCCAATTATCTGTTTCTAAATTAACTTCAACAGCTGCCTTCCATTTTTCATTCTGAATTGACCAATTGTATCCAAAGCAAGACTCATCTTGGGCATCCAAATGACCAGGAACAAATTTTTGGAAATAATACATGATCAATTCTGCAACTGAATTGTTTTTGATGGAGCAGCGGAATGACTAAATTTGAACTCTTGGAGAGTAATGACACAAAAATATTTATTCTTCTTTGCTTCAATAGCCTATTAAAATATAATAATAATAAACAGTACCCAAAAGAAAAGATGTAGTACTTTAAAATGATATACACACAGAAACAAGGGAATGATTAAAATAATCAACACCACTTATGTAATGTAAAGACATTAATTTGTTTTGTTCCATACTGATACTGTTAGGTTGTAAATTGTACAACATTGCTGCAATAGTTATGGAGTGAATTGAAAAGTTAAATACCTGATCTTTTGCCTGAATTCATATTAACATTTTATAAAAGAAGCCATATCACTTATATGATGAGATTAGTTGCTTATATAACTGACTGTTGTATATTTTATAAGTAAGAAAATGACTATAGACATACTAAGTATTTTTAAAAAAGAAATAATCTACTAGTGATAAATAAAACTTTGGGAAAGCTGATTAATAATAAGAGATTTTGTCAAATGAACCAAACATTTTGGTTCTTTTTACAAAGGTAATATTAATGTTATTTCTCTTGTCAAATCAACAGAAAGAGAGAATAATTGTGCACTGAACATGCTTGTTGTCAAGCATCTTGATTCCTTTGATAATGTAATCTATTGATTGAGACTCAAATCAGAAACTTAAATGTTAAAAAATGAAATTCATATTCTATATTCACTTTTTTCTGTCTTGTCTGGAGGTTGAAGTGGGGGAGCAGAGACAAATGCAAATTTATAACAAAACTGCAGTATGAAGTTACTTCCAAATATGAACAGGATGCATAAAATCAAAAGTAGGAATGCTGATAATAGAGAAATAAAATACACTTCAAAGATGGAATGAATACATCAGAGAACTCTTCCACAATGAGAGTGGAGAATCCACAATAAGCAAAAATATCAAAGGACCAGAAATATTAAAGTCTGAAATGAAATCAACATTAGCCAAATGGAACAGGAACAAAGCAGCAGGATCAGATGGAATTGTAATGAAGTTGCTGGCAGCATTAGATTATTTTGGCATTGACAAAATTATGGTTATAATAAATAAAACATACAACAGTGGTGATATACTAGAAAATCTAAGTAGATCCATTTCCATAGTGATGCCTAAGAAACCAAATGCAAACAAAACCAAACTTCATCAAACAATCAGCCTCATGAGCCACATAACAAAACTTATCCAAATTCTGATGAATAGAGCATGTAGCAGATTTAGACCTGAAATAGAACAGTGCAATTTCATTAAAGACACTGGAACAAGGAATGCAATATTTATCCTTAGAATGATAACAGAACTTGCAATAAAAGTGCAAAAGAATGTATACCTATGTTTTATATGATTATGCAAAAATGTTTGAGAAAGTGCATCACAAAGTATTGCTTTGAACTGCTAGGTAAACTTGATTTATTTGGGAAACGTATTAGAACAATCCAGAACCTATACTGGGAGCAAACAACCAGAATATTAATAGAAAATGAATCCAGTTAAAATACAAAAATAGAAAGAGGTGTAAGACAAGGATGTGTCTTCTCACCAGACTTACTCAAACTTTACAGTGAGGTGATTCTGAAAGAATTAGACTTCCTACCAGGATTCGTTATTGGTGGTCACAATCTTAACAACATTAGATTCACAGTGTTAGTAATAGATATAGAAAGGAAACTACAGGAACTCCTAGAGGAAGTAGTAAAGGAAAGTGAGAAGAAAAGACGAAACATCAGTTGTAAGATAGAATGCATGGTTATCAGCAGAAGTAACAGCCTAAGATGAAACTACAAATTGGTGACAACAAAATTATGCCAGTTTATAGGTTCACTTGTCATTTGGTTCACACTCCTCCCTGGTCTTTTGAACAGAAGTAGAGGTTTATCCTTTGTTTCCTGTTTAGGATTGTGCTTATGGTTCCTTCTAAAGTCTACTTCAACTCTATACTTCCAGTGTCTGCATCTGAACTCTGAAATTTTATTTACTAATTATTTTTTTCTCCTCAAAAGGAGTAGATAGGTTTGCCAATTATCCTGTTCACATTCCTCTCCAGTCTTTTGTACAGGAGTATATTTTTATCCCTTGTCTACTGTTTAGGATCAGGCTTCCAGTTCCTTCTAAAATCTTTTAATTCTCTTTCACTCCCAGTAGTCCCTTGCGTCTTAGTGGCATTTTTGCCTTGCTTGGGGCGAATTAATTAAAAGCAAAAAAATTATCTAGGAAGTGTTTTAACAGAAGAAGGAAAATGCAACATTGAAATCTGACAGTGCATAGGAATAGTGTAAGATGCCTTCCAAAAGCTAAGCAAAGTATTAAGAAACAGGAAAATTTTGTTAGAAACAAAGAAAAAAAGTACTGTATTTTTATGTAATATCAGCCCTCTTATATGACGGTGAATGCTGGGCAATCTCCTTAGAGATGAAGGAGACTTGAGGAAACAGAAATGTGGTTCAGAAGGATGCTGAGAGTACCATAGACTGTCAGCAACAACAAGGTTTTAGAGAAAAAGAAAACAAAAAAGCAGTTGAAATTTCTAGGGCACATAATGAGGAAAGAGGGCTTGGAAAATTTAACACTCACAGAACATATTGAAGGCAAGAAGGACAGAGGAAAGCAGCCAATAACCTACCTTACAAGTTTGTGTAAATGGTTGACAGAACAGAGATTAGGCAAGATAGCAAAAAAGATAAACTTTGCTAAGAGCTACAAATGACAGGGCGTTGTGGAAAGCTGTGATCTCCCAATTTTTTTATTAAGTGAAGAAAAATATTATCTACTTTACAATGTACAATTCAATGCAAAAAGATCCTTCTGAAAAAGTTATATATGATGTGCAATATGAAAGTTTAATTCAATCAGAAAATATGTACATACACCATCTGCATCTTTCAGCAAGTGTTTTTTTTTAGTTTTGTATTTCAATTTTATGTTCTATACTTTGTGTAATTCCTTTGTTTTTTACAGAACCTTTTCCATTATTTATGTGAACAAAGCGGTGGAAGTGTCAAATTACCCGATGCAAAGGGAGTAAGTAACGTAATTTATATACCTATACAATTTGCTTTTTTACTCCTTTTTTTTTTTTTGAAAATTAGTAATGGCATATAATATAGTCTGTAAATTATATCAGTGAATAAACAGCAGCTTGGGTAACAGTATTAATTAAAAAGTTTATAGTCATGTGCAGACATACAATGCTTATGCATTTAATACTTTATACATTTTTGTTCTTGGATATTATGGATTTTACATAACTTGGCATCTACCCTCAATTCTAGTTAGAACTGAATGGAAGAAACTTGGCCAAAATTTACTTTAAAAATAATTGAAAATACATAATTTTCTTTTTCTTTTCCAAATGTAGGACGATGCTTGGAAAGTGTATTATGATGAACCATCCCAGGAGATTGTGGATGAATTTGCAATGCGCTATGGAATCGAGTCTATATATCAAGCCATGACGTAAGAAAAACTCTCTCTCTCTCTCTCTTTCACTCACACATTTTATACAAGGTAACCAAAAAAGTTCTGTCCGTTTTTTGATTAGTCATTGAATGAAGTTGAAATATATACAAAATGCGTGTAGCAATTGTTTTCAAATTCAGACAGCCGGAAGTAGGAACATCAGACTTTATGAAAAATACGCACACTGTGCCTGGCCATCAGTTATAAGCCAGACAGCTGTGAGTAGGATAGAAGTGTTTAGAGATCTCGTTCGGGCCTGTTTGCTTTACAACTTCAAAGTGGGCTTATCAGCAGCTGCATCAAGTCGCCACATATGTCAAACATTTGGAGATAGTGCTGTGGATGAATGTACTGCAAGGCGTTGGTTTTGAAAATTCAAGTTGGGAGATTTGTCTCTCCATGATGAGCCTCGCAGTGGACGACCACAGGTCTTGAATGACAGTCCTGAAGGTGGCCATTGAAGAGGACAGTAGTCTAACGTGTGGTGAACTTGCAAGACAGTTCAACGTTTCCGATGAAACAGTTAGACTTCACCTGCACCGCCTAGGTAAGATGTACAAACTGAGCAAGTGGGTTCCGCAAACGCTGTTGGAAGTCCACTAGGGACAACGAGTGGCAGTCTGCGTATCGCTGCTTTCTCACCACCGTACCACATTCTTATTCAATCGAGTGCTTACCAGTGATGAAAAGTGGGTTCTGTACGAAACTCCCAAGCATTCCAGACATTGGTTGTCTCCTCAGGATGCTGTCCCTCACACTGCAAGACCACCTATGCACCCACGCAAGATTATTCTTTGTGTCTGTTGGACAGGTCATCAAGTGGTTCATTATGAACTGCTACCAACGGGCCAAACGGTCACTGGAGACCAATACTCACAGCAATTGAAATGTGTGCAACAGGCATTGCGCCAGAATGAGCCAGCACTGGTGAATCGCAAAGGTGTGCTTTTCCGCCATGACAATGCCAGGTTGCATGTCGCGCGAGTGGTCAAGGATACCATACAGCAACTTGGGTGGGATACTTTGTGCCATGCACCTTATTCACCTGACCTTGCGCCATCCGATTACCACCTCTTCCACTCCCTGGATAATCACCTTCGTGAGAAATCCTTCACCAATGAAGCAGACTTGCACAAAGCCCTCACAGACTTCTTTACCTCAAAACCCCCCGATTCCTACCGCAAGGGCATTTACCAGCTGGAGACACATTGGCAGAAGGTGCTGAATGCCGATGGCAGTTACTTCAAAGACTAAATATAAGTTACACATACTGTGAAGCGTTTTCTTTTTTTCCTTTAAAAACGGACATAACTTTTTTGGTTACCTTGTAGTTTAAATCACCGTAAAATATATTTATAAACTATCACCATTTATTTGTTTTATTAAGATAATCTGTGAAGAAAAGATGTGTAACCTCACTTGTCAATCCTCATCAATGGTAACCATATAATGTCACCCCACAGGTTGGTCCTAGTCAACGGCTGCTGTTAATGTAGCCCTATGTCCCACTTTGGTCCTCATGTTCCTTCAGGTCACTGTGATTACCATCCGGCTGACTCTTCACTCATTAACACATGACTCGTTTGTCTCTGACATCATGCTAGTAGGCACAGTTCCTCTCAACTTAGCTGGCATTTGTTTGTTCATGATCATTCATTCTTCTGCCATGTTGTGTTTTTTTATGAGAAGATTGCTGATGGAGCAAACTGAAGTGAAGGTGGTTCGACAGCTGGGAGCTACATAAAAAAGAAAGCATCCTTTGGAATGAAGAATTAAATCGGGTTAAAAATGCAACAACATTGTTGTCATAATCAAATGATACTGGGATCCCCTTTTGAGTCTGTAGCTTGTTTTAGTAGTAATTTAAATTTCTAAGTTCAGGTTTTCAAGGCCAGCACAAAGTCTTGGTCAAGAGGTCTCGGCAAACAATGTGGATTTCAGTAACGATAGTGTGGGGACTCCCTAAGTAGTTTGAACCTCCAACTTATATATATAGTCCTGCATCTGGCAGGGGTGAGGTTGACTAGGGTGTGGGTTTGGTTGTCTTTCACCCTTAGCATCAACCTTTTTCTAAAATTCCATATCCTCAGAATATAATTACTCAAGTGGTTTTCCAAATTTGAAGTTGTCCAGCCTCTTTTTGGGCCCTGTCAGCGGGGCTTCAGAATACGTCGACTGCACCACTGCAGTGGGTAAAAGTCCCCCAAGGGGGCTACCTGTTTGCCGTGGGTGGCAACCCGTGATGCTTGAGGACGGGATCCTGGTGGTTGAAGGTTTTAGGAGTTGGGTTGTACATATATTCCTAATCTCCAACACACCACTTTGGCCCTTACTTGAGCTAGACGGGCGGTTGGAGAGGCCCGATCCAATCAACCGGCTGGTCATGTCAAGCCCTAAGTCAGACTATCAAAACAAGCAAAATGCACTTACATTTACCATATTAAACACTAAACTGACTTAGTAAGCGGTGGCTTAGGGTCAATCAGATTGGGGAAAAAAGGAATCTGACATGGCTGTTTTAACTTCTGAGGAAAGCCCATACTTGGGTGGACGATCCCGGATATAACGGGCGCTTGGAACCCTCCCCACATTTGAGTATATCAGTCATGTAGCCCTGGAGAAATGAGGTGAATGGGATTGCCCACTTATTATCTCCCCCATATGGGGCTCCGAGGGGGGTGGGGAGCATGGCTGATGAAGAATAAGAATAATCAAATATGAGCACAAAAATAAACCAAGAGACCTCACGCTGATACAGATACCGAAAGTGATACGGAAAATACACCAAAGAAAAAATGCTTAAGATTCATTATAATAGAATCAATAGAGGAGAAAGCAATCACAAAACTGTCACCTTTTATTATAGAAAAAAGTCTTAGCATCACGAATAACACCAAAATCAGTTAAAAAAAACTAGGAATAATACACTACTAATAGAAGTAGAAAGACAGCATGATGCTGAAATTCTTCTAAGGATGACAAAATTCTATGACATAAGGGTAAAGGTCAACCCACACAAATTGTTAAATTCTTCTAAAGGTGTAGTGAGAAGTGCTGAACTCTCACTATGTACACTGGAGGAAATTAGAAATAATAATTCTATCAAAAAACAGAACATTATAGACATAAAAAGAATAAGTATTAAAAAAATGATAGAATTATAGACACTAATACATATATCATGACCTTTGATGCTCCAGAACCACCACAGGAAATTAAAATTGGATATACAATTTCCAAAGTAGAAACATATATTCCAAACCCATTGAGATGTTTCAATTGCCAAAGGTATGGACATGGTAAAAATCAATGCACAAGGAAGCCGGTATGTGGAAAATGTGGGGAGAATGATCCTAATCACACAGAGCTCACATGCCCAAAGGAAACAAATTGCTCTAATTATAAACAAAACCATAGTGCTGCTTCCAGGGACTGTGAAATCTGGAAAAAAGAAAAAGAAATATTAAAAATTAAACACACAAAAAAATTTCTTTCTCAGAAGCAAGAAGAAGCATTGAAGCAAACTTCAATGCACCATCATATGCAAAAATTACCCAAGCAATACCAAGCTATACCAATGAAAATCTAATGTCAAACAAATTACATGAAAAACAAGAATTAGCATCCTTAATTCAAGAATTGAAAAACATTTTTAAAACATTAAAACCAATTTTAAACTTGCAAACAACCTCCACCACTGAACCAAAAGTAACTACAAACAATGTAAACCCAACACAAAATTCACTGACAGCTACTCATCAACTACAAAACACTCAAAACTTTGTGAATGAAAAATTTTCTAATCAGAAAAATGACAAAACAAAAACTAATCAAATCCCAATACAAGACAAAATAGAAACTCAAAAAACTGAAGAAACAGAATTAAAAACAAATAAACAGAACAACCCACATAAAGATAATCAGGGAAAAAAACAAAATGGAAAGAATCTAAATAATCAAGAACATACAAATACTCGGCGAAGAACAAGTTCACAAACAAAGAAAACAAACAATATAGGAGATATGGAATATATGGAAATAGATAACCAAAAACATAGTCATCCCTAAGATTAATTCACAAAAATAAAAATAATTATCACTCAAATGGATAAACAGAACACAAGCATCATACAATGGAACTGTAGAGGCGTCAAACCAAACTATGAGGAAATCATAAAAATCCTCACGGATTACAATCCAAATGTAGTTTGTCTACAGGAGACGTTTCTCAAAGAAACGGATAATATCTCTTTTAAAGGATATGAAAAACATATCTTGATAGAATGTAAGAAGTATAAAAAAAATACGTAATAACTATTACCAGGCACAAAATCTGAACATGCTCTTCCAAAAAGTTTCTACTGGTCAAATAATGGGATATCTGAAGGAAATAAAATATTTCCAACTTCTATAGAAAACGGAGCTTGAATTTTCAACCATACAATTTATGCTTTGAATTAACCTCGAACTATTCAACTTGTGATATATAGAAAACTCTTAAAACTCACAACCACTTGAAATGATTTAAAACACTCTTAAATACAAAAATCCAGTTTCATCATTAAATGACCCATAGGGGTTGATATGCTGGTAAAACAAATAAACAATCAATCAATCAAAACCAGCCTCTTTTTGAGAATGGTCAGAGAAATCAAGCTGCCCCTTAACTCCAATTCTCTTCATGTCACATCTCACACTATCACTGAATATAGGTGGTGCTAATCTCTCTCTTCCTTCTCCCACTTTCTCAGCAGCTAACCTCAAGCCCACTCCTAGGGCTGGTGTGATGAATCCAACTTCCAGATGGCATAATGAAGACAAACAGGATTTTCAGTCATTAATATTTCTTTATCAGCTTGTCTAGTTAAATTTGGGTTCATTTCTCCTTGGAATTATTTTAAAACCTGATTTTTTAACACATTTTATTATTAATTTTCTTAACTTTTCAATCCATCTTCCTGTGAGTTTCAACAATTATCATCCAGTTAGTAGACTCTGTCCTCTTCTTTCTAACTTTCTTTCCCTTTTTTTATTAACCTCTGGAGATCCATGCGTCATGGATGTACTTTTATTTTTGTGAAAATATTGTGGATTGTTTTTGGTCAGTTATATTTAAAACAGAAATCATCAGATAGCAGTATTTAGTTGTGTGTGATAAAAATTAATTAATTAATGATTAATTTCAACTGGTCTCTCTCATTTTCTTACAATCCATGGTGAGTATAATATTATAAATTTAATTCTGTTCAGAAATTTTCCAGAAATTTTTAAATAAAAATAACTTTACTCCTTTCTTATATTGAAATGTAAAAAAAAATTTAAATCCTTTTATAATCATCTGCTTTTAATAGCTCTTAACTCTAATAAGGTCCTATGTCATGAGCACCATTGTATTCTGTAATTTCAATAGTTTAATAGTCTTTTAATATTATTAAGTTTGTCAGACAAACTGATTGCATGTATTTAAAAGAAATAACACTTGAGTAATTGCTACATTTGAAGACCATTGTAAAATAAAAATTAGTTTCAACATTTTACACAAGAAAAGCAAGTCTAATAGTAAAATATTTTTTAACAGTTCAAAATGATTAAGGAAAACCATCATGACTATAAACTATATCTGGCAACAAGGCCTCTGATTAAAAAAGCACATACATACAAAATGTAAATATGTACTCGCTTATACAAACAATTTTTCATCATGTAAAATATTTATTTGCTAAGAAGAATTCTGACATTGCACTGTGTATACTACCTAATTTCCTTCATTTTTCAAAAACTTGAAACATATCTCTGGCTAATTAATTCTCATTTGGTTGTAATCCTGTTAAAAAAATGTTTTCATATTTTTTCATTCATTATTTTAAAGTTATGATCCAGATAGTCAATGATGTTTATTTGTCTGGAACTGAAAAGAAATATTGTTTTTGTATGATAATTAAGTATGAAGTAGTTTAAATCAAAATCTTGTTTTATTCATTTTTCAGTCATTTTTCATGTTTATCATGCAAGTATATGTGTCCCGGTGTGCCAGCAGTGATGAGCACCCTCCTGGCTAACATCAATGCCTTTTATGCACATACAACAGCCACCACAGCTGTGTCAGCGAGTGATAGATTTGCTGCGTCCAACTTTGGAGTAAGTAATATTTTTTGTAATATTTTTTAATCTGTTATTTAGTTTTAAATAGTTACTTTAGATTTTTAATAAGTTTTGAAAATTAGATTTGTTTGCTCCATTTCAATTCATTAATCTTGTTGCATCTCCATTTTGCAACCTTTCCACCTTCTTATATTCAGTTTTAATATTTATATTTTCTTTCAGATTCCTTTTCTATTTCTTTTTAATTTCTCTTTATTTCATCGTAATCTCCTCTAATTTTTTTGTGTCATTGTAACTCATTTTTATTTCTGAATATGAATTAAAATAGTCTTTGTTGTAAGAAAATGTCCCATTCTCTTTAGCTTTGATCTGAATTGACAGAAAGTTACATTTGTAGTCTTTTAAAGACGATCTATGATTTTTAATAATAATAAAAAATATTTGTAAATTTTCATTACTGTAATTTATAATGGTTTTCTGGAATTGTGAATTACTATTATCGCTTATCTGACAATGTATCATCAAATTTCTTTGTTAAAAAACTCATTAATTTGGAATTTTCTGATATTACAAACTTACTTTCATCTTTCTCGTTTCAGAAAGAAAAGTTTGTTAAGTTGCTAGATCAACTACACAACTCACTTCGAATAGATCTGTCAATGTATAGGGTAAGTAAGGTTTTTCTTTACCTTATCTCGTATAAGTTCAGTTGCATGCTGAAAAAGTCTAAACTATATAAGACATTTTTGCTTAAATATATCACTTGTGTCACAGTCTCTTTTCTGGTCAGGATATATTAATAAGCATATAATAACAGTAAAACAATTTCATAAATCTTTTAATGTATATTTTTAAAATTTTCTGAATTTTTTTTTCTGAGTATTGAAAGTTTCATGTGTCATTACTTGAATTCAGAATATTTTATTTAAATTTGTTTAAGAAATCTTGTTTACCCAACAGCATTTTAAGTGTTAAAAATTCAAGTTGTAAGACTGAAAATAAAGAACATTTTCTGCACATGACAAACACATGATCATGCCAATTTTTTGTTGATTTATATTCTTCTTTTGCCATATTGTTCATAGTATGGGAATTCAGGAAGTCTATGACTCTGGATGCAACTGTACATCTTCCAAATTTGATGAAATTTTCTGCAAGAAATGTTCTGTACAAATTTGAGATGATAGGAAATTACATTTTTTGCAAATTCTTTCAACATTCTGTTTTATCTTTGTTTAATCTTTATCAAAGTTTCACAATATCTTGTCTGATCAATAATCATTTGAGAATTTCAAGTGTTAGAAATAAAAAAGATAATATTCCTTTCAGGGCCTACCAGCAGGCAGTGTCAAAAAAGTTATAATGAAATATCAAGAATTTGTGGCTCTAATTGGTTTCATCTAGAAACGGAAAAATATAAAAATACAATCAACAAAGTCTCCTTTCGATATGACTGAATAAATAACTGATATTTCAACTGGTTTCTAAGTTTAGAGTATATCACTTTCCAAAATAAAATGGAATTTACAGTTGCAGATTTTCAAATAACGACTCAATTTTCAGCATCACTTTAGATTTGGAAAGAAACATTTTTTCCTTATTGTCATAATTCTTCATTCCTGCCCTCAAAAATACTTCATAAGCAGGACATTAACATATTTTAATTATCATCATGTTTATCAATTTGTGCATTCCAATTTCTCTATTTCTGGTAAATATAAATCTATTATCTTTAATTTTATTGTTTCATGTGGCAATTTTTTTTGTGAATCATTTTTGTTTGTGGAATATTTTATTTTATTTTTTTACATGTTATTTTTTATATCATGAGTTCCTTATATCAGTTTCTTTCATTTTCATGATTTATCACCTACTCTCTATCATCTCAGTTTTTTTTATCATATACATTTTTCTACTGCTGTTGATTGAAAGTGAAGTAAATTAAAATTAACTCACCTTCCCCCTGGATAATAATCAAAATGGCAATAAGCTGCCAAGGAAATGTCACAAATGCTTTGAATATAATCACTTAAAATTTATTTTTCCCAACATTTTTTGACAGGCTCACAGCATGTTAACAGAAAGATGGATGAAAAGTTGTATACATCACTAGGAATGCATTCTTAGATCATTGACTTTGTGCATAATTTTATATATCTTGTTATAAAGTGTGTCAAAAATGCTTTTTCTAATTTTCCATATCTCTGGTATAATAATCATTATTATTTCAGGATTTTTAATGTGATATTACTTTTTCTGAGAATATTTATTATAAGTTTCTAGAATTTAAGTGCATAATTTACAT
The DNA here is from genome assembly GCA_964036315.1 of Acanthosepion esculentum. Taxonomy (NCBI): domain Eukaryota; kingdom Metazoa; phylum Mollusca; class Cephalopoda; order Sepiida; family Sepiidae; genus Acanthosepion; species Acanthosepion esculentum. The sequence goes on from OZ038486.1 coordinate 103,159,927, forward strand.
TATTAGCATAATCAACAAATAATTTTTAATCATATATATCAGCTTGCAAAATGCATAAAATCTTGAATTAACCAAATTAATGTTATTTCTTTTTGCTTCCCATCAGCTTACCTTCAATTTAATACTTAACAAAACTGATTCAAATTATGCAAACATGATAGAACATTATGTGAATTTTGCACATCATTTCCTGTAAATTTCTTGCATCTTTTAATCTTTGTATAATATTGTCAATTTTCAGAACAATTTTCCTGCCTCCGATCCTGCTCGGCTTCAGGACTTGAAATCCACAGTCGATCTTCTCACGAGTATAACATTTTTCAGGATGAAAGTAAGTACTTCAAATACAAATTACTATTCTAACAGCTTTGATTTTCTGTTAATAAAATATTCATCAACTTGAATAGTTTTCTTCATTCTCTTTGAATTAGCTGTGAGGAATAGTTGGCAGAAAGAAGAATAAACAATTTCAGAGAATTTCAATGTATATGAAAGTTGCTTTGAAAATAATGTCTCCTTTTTTATTATATTGGCCCACAGTGTCAGAGGCAGATGTCTGTGGTATGGCAGTGGTTAAACCTTCCCAACAATAGCCCATAATTGTTTTTTGTTTTTTGCCTTGTTACAGATACCAGTCTAGCAAAATGCCTTCTGGCATGAAAGTGTAAAAAGTAGAATTGAATTACCCCATATGAAAAATATAGCAATCATTCACATTCACCAAAACTTGCTGAACGTAGTGTATAATGGGTAATGCATTTCAGCAATGGTTGTGTTTTTGACAACCCATGTTATAGGCATCTTTGCATAGGAATCAACCCACAAAATCAAGAATGCATCAAAATGGCATAGCCAGTAGTAACTATGTGAAAAAAGTATTTTGTAGCTAAAAACTTGTTCTATCCAACAGTGTTATCATATTCTTTTTGTGTTATGGTTTCCATGAAAATAAATAGGAGGTATTATTTTTGTAGCATTCCCTATGTCTATTATAAATACGCTAAAAGGTCATAAGTTCTCGGCCTAACCAAGAAACCCTTCTCAAAATCTGTTTCTATATTCGATCAATTTTGAGAAGTGGGTTAGACTGAAAATTTTTCAGTATCCCTCACTGCCATATATATTTTGTATACAAATTTAATGTGCTTAATTTGTCTTTAATATGTGTGTTTATTTGCTTCTTTTCTTTAGGTTCAGGAACTGACGAGTCCTCCACGGGCCAGTTCTGTTGTGAAGGACTGCGTTATAGCTTGTATGAAATCAACATATAAGTTCATCTTTGACAACTGCTATGTTCTTTACCAACGTGAATTCCAGGATGCCGGTGAAAGCAAAGAGGAGGCAGAAGGCCACAAAACAATGGAATTTTGGCATAAATTAATTGCTCTTACTGTTTCTGTCATTGAAGAGGACAAGAATAGCTACACACCTGTATTGAATCAGTAAGATGTTTGCTTTTCATTTATTTATCTTTTTTTAAATCTCATTGTTTTTTCATCATAAATTTTTGCACTCCAAACTTGTATTCTATTAGTATGACATCTTTATAATTGTTTTTGCTTGACAATAGCAATGTATAATCTACTTCAAGTGGTTGTTTGTTCAGTCCACTCTGAAATCTAACTTGACAATAATCTCTAGAAATGTCAATGAAAAAGTATTTCAATGTTAACTATCTAATATTGTTACAAATTAACATTTATAAGTTGGGAATAATTAATTGCTTGATCATGGGATATACACAATAAAACTATAACAGAATTAGCAGCAGATTCTTTTGAATGATGTCACAAATAAGTTTTATCAATGTTTACCAAGTTCAGCTTATGACAAAACCAGATTAGAGTAGATAGAACCAGGGAAATTATGTTACACTAGTCTTCAAGGTGGAGAGGGCCTACTTGTCAGAATGTCACCATTCAAAATCCCAACTTTTAGCCAACTATAAATGATTGCTCTCAGTCATATTAATTTTATCATAGATTATTGTTGATAGTTATTACTATAAATGATTATATTTATGAAATAAGATCAGTAAAGTTACATTTAAACTCTGACCTTAACAAAAAAAACTAAGCATAACTGGAAATGAATCTAAAACTTTTCATTGTATTTCATTTCTATAATGAATCTTACATGTAGTACTTTTGCTGAAATATCTAGTGTTTGTGCTATTTCAAGTCTTTTACTAACTGTGCATTTCTTTTATTCAAATTGAATGTCTTCAATATTTGTATTTCTATTTTACGTGTTTTTTTAGATTCCCTCAAGATTTAAATGTCGGACAAGTGAGTGCTGCAAATATGTGGAGCTCTCTGTCCATAGATTTAAGGGAAGCACTGGCTGGTGAGTTCCGGTTTCAATTTTATTCATTCTTATGAAGAAGATTCTACATTATTTTAGACAGTTTTTTCAATGTCATTTTTGCATATCTTTTTAATGTCTTTTCACTATACTACACAGCTTTTTTATTTGTTTGAATTTTTTTATTTTCTCTTTCAACTTATAAGAAATTATATATATTTTTATGGTTATTTTTTCTAGCAATTGACAATTACCTTTTTGTGAGATAAGAGCATTTATTAAATTTTATTTCCTTCCTTGCAGATGATGAAGAAGAGAAACCTTGCAAAAGCTCAGAATACATGAATCTTCATTTCAAAGTGAAATGGTTATATACTAAATATGTTGCTGATGTGCCTCAGATGAAAGGAACAGTACCTGATTACCCTGCGTAAGTATGAGTAGCAATATATTGTTTATAAAATGGTTTTGAAAACATGAACAATTAGCAAATAACCAAAAAAAAGTAAGAATCATGTTATTATATGTCTTTACTTTTATGAATGAAAATAATTTACATTTACAAGAAAAAAAAAAAATTAAAATCACTTCTATTCAAAACTTGATCACTTATGACAATATTCATGAAATATACACACTTATTTCTAAGCAGTGCCCTTTAAATATTTAATTGTAATAAATAATTTTATGTTCCTTTTTGTCATGGTTTATAAAAACAACAATGAATGTTTTCTTTGCATGAGGAAATGCTGAAAAGTTCTTTCCATCTTGCAAATTCAATATTTTCATGACCAAATATCAGAATTTGGTGGGAAATGTTAAAGAAACTTATAAAAATTATATGGCAAATGTCTTGAACTGTGGGCTAGATACATGGAATAGAATGTACATTTAACTCATCTCTAGATCATTCTTTTTTGGTCAAGTGAAGAAGTTTTCAGCACCACCTTGTCCAAACAAAACATTTGTTGTTTGTTTTATAAATTTTGACATATATATTTATATTGTAATAAATAACACCATTTAAAGATTATTTAAAAAATAATTTTTATATTACATGGATATTGTCATAAATGATAAAATTTTGAATGTAAGGGCTTATATCAAAATTATTCAATTATGTCAGATAAAATTGTTTCTGTTATTGAATATTCTTCATAAAAGTTTAGTTTGGACTGTTTTTCTATTTCATTTTTATTCTCTAATATTATAATGAAAGCATTAAGTCTTAAAAAATATAGTTTTTTTTACTCCTATTTTCTTTGATATGAAATAACAAAAATTTATAACATGTATGGGTATTTATTTGAAAATAGTTTTGGCAATGTTCATTTTAATTAAACAAAAATTGCCATTAATCTAGTCCTATTAGATCTAATATCCTTTATAGAGATGAAGCATTGTCAGTATTTCATTTTTTACTTTTTTCATCTTCTTCCCATTGTTTTGTATCACAACCCTCAGATTATTTAATGGCCACAGATTAATGATCTGAGCTGCAGTAAAAAGATTAAAGATTAATAACTCTCTCGTTGTTTTTTTAAATAATGGTCTCTCCTGTATTTCAACAGATGGTTTGAATCATATGTCATGCAGTGGTTAAATGAAAATGATGTTGTCTCCATGGATTATTTACGAGGTGCTTATGAAAGAGACAAAAAAGATGGGGTATGCACAAATTTCTTGAATTTTTTTTTTTCTTTAAGTAAAATAAGATTTACATTTTTTGATAAACATAACAAAAATATACATTATGAGAAAATAAGAGCAATAACTATAATAAATTTAAAGCCAAAGTATCTAAAATTCAGTAAAACATTAGATTTTTAAGATTGCTGGGTAGTTAAAAATTATGTAAAATGGCACTCACATTATATTCCTCAAGTAATTTTTACAGATCTATCCAATGTAGAAAAAAATTAGATAAACATCTGTCAGTCAAGCTGTCAACATCTTAAATCACCATGTTAAAAATACATTTCTGCAATATTTTAAACTTTAAAGAGTAATATGTGTTTCAAATCAGATTAAACTTTAAATCAGTTCATATTACTCAAATAAAGTTTCAGAAAAGTATATTTCATTTTTGAAAGATTTTGAGAGAATTACACTATGATGACAGATGGCTAAAAATGGCATTAAAATCAGTGATTTTAGCAATTTCAAAATGAAAATTTCTTCCAGTTGATTTAAATTAGTTTTGACATACAACAAAGTATTTTACTTATTGGAAATATTGAATTTAATCTATTAGCTTGAAATTAAAACTAAAATAAAAACTTCAAGAAAGATTTTTCATTTTTAAAAATTAATTTAAAACCTTGGGTATTGTGTTTCTGTGGAAGTACATACATACATACATACATACATATATATATATATATATATATATATATATATATATACTCACGCACACACACACACATAGGGTGTGATGGATAAATTGTATTCTAAATTACGCAAAAATCAAAATAGCACTTTAACAGATATATTTACCAAAATGACACAAAAATATCTTGAAGTACTAAAGAGTATATTTATTAAATAAAATCACCATTGACTTCAACCACAGCCTCCAGATGACTTCAGAATCTCCTACAACTCTTCTCGACAGTCTCATCTTTTAAGTTGGTGAATGCTGCCATAATCCTTGCCTTCATTTCATTTTATCTTTGGTGTTACAAGGAGTTTTGTTGGTCTCTCACTTAACTGCACCCCACACATGATAGTTAAGGTGGTCGCAGTCTGGAGAGTTAGTATTGTAACCTAGGGAAGGTTAATGATAATACTTAGGACACAAACAACACATATAAGATTTGCCAGTGGTCTGTAGAAAAGTAGTCAATTGTTAGAAGTGAGTCAAGTGAATTCCACAATGAATCTCCAACTGCAGACCAACATACAGTATTTACTACTGTATTTATGTGACTGGGGACATACCCATTATTGTCAGTAGGTATGCTACAACAGCTAGGTGTTCAGGTGTAAGGGGTTATGTGGTTGCAGAAATTGTCTGACATCCATGACTGAGTTCTCCTGCTTGTGTGGCATGGTGCAGATTCCAATTGCCAGGCATATAGTCTTTCAGCAGCTACCCAGGGCCACACTACTTCCTTATGGCACTTGATGTAGGCCCCTGTGTTAAGTCTAAGGCCCTCAACAACAAATTTGGGAGTTATTTTCTTATCAGAGTGAGTTTTCCGAGCTGCCACACGTTCGTAATTACCATTAGACTCATTCAACTCTTTCTGAATCCACTGCACTACTGTTTCCAAATTTCTGGTGGGGTGAATTGCATCATGGTACTCTTTTTCTCACAGATGATGCCTAACTGACCCTATTATACAGTTCAGTCAACAAAATAAAAAATAAACAACATACATGCATAAAATTAAAAATATAAAATGGCGACAATTTACCCATCGCATCCTCTGTGTGTGTGTGTGTGTGTATATATATATATATATATATATATATATATATATATATATATATATATATATATATATATATGTGTGTGTGTACTCACTTTACCTTAGAGTACAAACTTGTAAGCTTAATTAGTATTGTAAAGATTCAATGTCATTAAGTATTCTTGAGTAATTTGATATTGTTTTATCTTAATTTTAATAAAAGATCTAATTTCATTAACTCTGTAATCTAATGTGACTAGCAACATTTAACTTCTCCATACTTGCCCAATACATTTAATTCCTCCCAAAGTTTTTGTTTTGTTCTTGTATTCAACTGGTTGCTGAAGTAGAGAAACATATTGATTAGACAAGAAAAACTAAATTAACAAAATTCAGAATGTGTATGTGTTTCAGTGTCTGAATATTAACCATTTATTTTTAAGTCTTTATTAATAATTTTTTTAATTATTTTTTGTACTAATTGTATTTTTTGGAATGACAAGATTCAATTTTCTATTCTTTTTTCAGTTTGTCAAAAGTTCTGAACACGCTTTATTTTCAACATCAGTGGTGGATATCTTCACACAGCTAAATCAGTGTTTTGATGTCATTAAAAAGCTAGAATGTCCTGATCCTGAAATAGTTAAACATTATATGGCACGGTTTGCTAAGGTAACTTTCCAATCACTATCTTTTTCATTTTTTAATATTAATCTTTGTTATAAATACACCTCTTATTCACAATCTTAGAAATTTCATATGATTGGTATTCTTCTTCTATGCGACATGTTACTTCAGGATGTGGGTGGTCATGGTTCTTCACAACTTCCTATCCTTTGTATCTCTTAACTATGTTTGTCTTTTTGCTGTCTCTCCTAATCCCTGTCCTGCAAACCATTTACGTAATCTTATTACATAAGTTATTTGCTGCTGCTTTCCTCTGTCCCTCTTGCCTTCAACATGTTATGTGAGTGTTTAATTTTCCACGCCCTCTTTCCTCATTGTTCCCTAGAAATTTTAGCAAACATGGATAAATGTGCCTGCAATAAGACATCGTGTTAAAAGCACAATTTTTCCCATGTCATCACTTTTTTAACTACATTCACGCTTCAGCAATGTTTATGTTTTTACAAAACAATGATAAGAATTTGAATAAAACCTAAACAAATGATGAAAGTGAATTTATACATATTTTTTGTTCTTGAGAATTTACAACAAAAATAATAAACACTATTTACTTATTAGATTGTTTATTTACAAGAATAATTTTATATTTTCAACATTCTAAAAACTAATATAATTAAAACTAATGCAGTGAAATATCATTTACCAATTTATAAAGAAATAAATGTGAAAACAATTTTTATTCATAAACATTTACTAAATTATTAAAATATATGAACCAACTATGAGGAAATCCGTATTATTTACCAATTTATAAAGTTTGAATTGATTGGTAATTAGTCAGTGTTTTACCAACCAATATTATTTATTGGATATAAGTAATATAATAAATAGTGTAATTAAACTAATAAATAAATAAATAGTCTTTACTGTTTTTCTTGCTAATTCTCAAGAACAAAGAAAATATATAAAGTCACTTTCATATGTTTAGGCTTTATTCCAATTCTAATGATCGTTTTTTAAAAGCAATAAACATTACCAAAGAATGAAGGTAGTTAAAAAAAGTGGTGTCATCGGAAAACTGTTCTTTTGATACTACGTCTTATTGCAAGCACATATATCCATGTTTTCCAAAATTTCAATTGTCTCTTTTTATGTATAAGTGTCCTTTTTGTTTCTATTTTCTCTGAAACTTAATCATTGCTCACATGTTCAGTTTGTGTTACTCTCAGCATCCTTCTGTAGAACCACATTTCTGTTGCTTCAAGTCTCTTCATCTATGAGGAGATTGTCTAGCATTCACTGCCATATAGGAGGAATGATTGTCATAGTTTTTTTAATAGTAGCTATAAATCTCATAATTTGAAGAATAATTTCTGATTTTTTATCTTACACTATGAATGACCTAACTGAGGACTAATCCTCTGTCCATCTGTAGAATTGACTCTAGGCAAATGGAAATAATAAAAAAACAGTTCATGTACCTGAATGGTGTTTATATACAAAAAAATAATTTGTTCAACTTAAATAAAGTTTATCAGTCAGCTATATCCAATTTAAATTTCCCTCTGGTTTCTTGTGTATCTCTCACATAAAACATTGTTTTTTTTATAACAATTTTACAATATTTGAAACCTGAAAAAAATGATATCTGCAATGAGGATGAAAGTTCAAAAGAATCATTGTGTAATAATTGCTCATTTCAAAAATTTAGACAGGAAAAAAATTATTTACCTGTTAAACAAATTTTTCCTGAAGGCTTCTTTATTTCTCTTTGTAGACAATAAACCAAGTACTTCTTGCCTATGCAGCCATTGTTCGGCGTGATTTTGAACAATACACTGGACGTCAGAAAACAGTAAGTAATAATTAATATCTTTCACTGTCATCATAGAAATGTTATCATGTTCTGGGGTGATTTGCAGATTTTCACAATTTCTTCTTATGTTTCCTTCTCTGCAAGTTTTTATGATTTTCAAATATTTTTAATCAATAAAATTTGATCAGAACTGAAATATTTCCTAAAGTGATAATATCTATTCTTTAATACTTTTCATGCTTGAAATTGGCTGTCTTGACTGTCTTTCTTTAATTTAAAGCTCTGATTGTTGATATTAATATAACACTTAACCCAGTGGTTGATTCAAGATCAGCCTGGTCAGCAGTGACCAAACGTTCTGACTCTTGACACACACTACCTATACCAGAAGATGTCTTGGTCCTTAGGGTTGTAGGACAATGAGCTGATTGCAGGGTCAATCCCATGCTGTTTGATACTGTCACAAGTCAACAGTTGTTGGTCGGTGTCCATTTCGATCCATACCTTGCTTCACTGACATTGTGTTTCTTGATCACAGAGTTGGTAGGGATCAATTAATCATCAGTATCATAGCACTGATTCAAACCATGGCAAGTCTGTGTTATGATAGAAAAAAAGATAGAAATGTCTTTGCAGATGAAATAAAAACAAAAAAGTCTCTGGATCAGTTTTTGTTTTGGTTTATGTAGTTCTTGGTATAACAAAAATTAACCCTTTCCACTAAAATCTCTTTAGTGACACTTTGCCCATCAGTGCAAATTCTTGGAACAGGGCTCAAAGTTGGGAATTTTACTGACAGCAGGTCACATTGGTTTTAGCAGTTCCTTCATCTGCCACTGTCTCTCACCATCTCTGGCTCCAATTGCAACTTAAATGCTCACCTTATTATTGACTTTGTCTCAAAATCAGAGTGGGGGTTAATGGTGCTTGGAAATTTGGGATTTCCTCAGGTTTCTGTATTGATTTAAACAAAGTTTATTTGTTGTCTGGTTTGTAATATTAATTCTCTCTCCAAATTTGGAAGATCTCCTCCTCCTACGGGTAGTGGTTGCAGGTATTGGCCTGCCCATATAACTCATTCATTGTCTTATCTATGTCTCACACCATTACTCCCAACAGGGTGGAGATAATTCCTCCGTCTCTCTTGGTATCTCATCTAAGCCTGCCACCTCGGCTGTCTCTTTGACAACTCTGACTTTCAAACCGACCACATAAGCTAAAAAGCAATCTTAACTTTTAGTCATTAATTGTAATTATCTTTTTAATTTTCAACAACTGGTCTTGTTTACACAATCAGCTTATTTGCTTAATAGCACTCATGAACCTCACAGGTTCATTTACTCTCTGAATTCCTTCAACACAGGATAAAATCCTGTTTCTCGACTTGTTTACATGTCCAAAATCAGCAAAGCCATTTCCACTTGCTGACAGACAGACATAAGTCAGTCTCTTGATTCCACATTTGCCCTCAAAATTATCAAATATTATACTTAATTAACCCCCTTCTTCCACCTGGTAATCATGAGATGTGTTTTTGTCACTTGCACTTTAGTAAAAATGGTCATAAATTAATTTCTCCATTTCTGACTTGTTTAGCAAAATTCTCATCTGAATGTATTTGAAATGTATTTGAATGTATTTTCACTATTTTTCCCCAACCATTGGGGAGGGGGTTTAAATTTTTCAGTTAGCCCATCAATAATATCTTTTCTCAAAACAATAGTCATTTTCCTCAAGTCTTCTCTGCTTCTTTCTTTCAGTTTATATGTTATTCCATATTTTTAACTTTTTCCATCTGTTCCAAGTGATATTCTAAATTAAGCCTTTCTTTTCTTTTTTACCAGTGTCACATAGTGTAACATTAAAACTAATTTATTCATTCTTTTAATATGATCTTCACTACAAGATCATAGAAAGCAAATACATTTGAGATTTTAGTAAAAGTTTTCATACCTACTTTTAGATTCTTATGCTTTCTTTACTAAACTTCTATAAAATTTTGGCAGTAAGGCATGTGGAAATCAGTAATGATGCGAAATAACAGGATTGAAGTCTTTAACCGTCTCCTTCTGTTCAGTTCATGTAAGAAATCGTTGTGAAAAAAAGTCCAAAGTTTGAAAAGTTCAAAAAATAATAAAGAAATGAATAAAATGTGATTAAGGTTGAAAGTGACATCTGAAATATTTATAAATTATTAATATGGTAAATGTATACTTTTGTGAGAAATATGAAAATAATATCAAGATACTTAAACAAGAAACCTTCAATACATAGTTATGTTTCTTTTGTGTTATTTTTCTCTCTCTCTCCAATAAAAAAAAGAATATTGTGTATCACTTTTATTTATTTCTCTTCACAACCAAATAGCTTGACTGTTTAATGTTGTGTAATTTAAATTTTTGTTTCTTTATGTATGATTAATCTTCTTAATATGATACAATTTTTTTTGTAGGCTTGTATTTTGATGAATAATATACAACAACTTAGAGTACAGCTGGAAAAAGTATTTGAATCAATGGGAGGTGAAAAGGTAAATATCAAATTTATGATTGGCTGAACAGATTTATTTTAGCTATCTAAGAATGATACTTGAATTTTGAGAGTTAATGATAGTATTTTTGCAAGCCATTTTATCATTTAATGTTTTTTAAATCCAAATTGTAATATCAAAGCAGCTTCAAAAGAAATGTACATGCATGAAGTTTTCTAAATTTTATATTTTAAGGCTAGATTAAGGCCAACTTATGCCATAAGCACAATCTAAGAATGGTGCCTTCCTCAACCCTCTCCTGGTGACAACTAAACCAAAAATGACTGCTTTTAATTTAATAAGGCAATATATTCATAATGTTCAAATCTGTCTTTGTTGTAAATATAAGTGGGAAATTGAGGAACTTATTTGTTATTTCAGAGAATCCACATTGTACCAGATGTTAAAATTGATATATTTCATTGATACTGCAAGAGCTTGAATAAGAGGTTGAGAGGCAAGGGAAATAAACTTTGACAGTTTTGGACATTAAGTTACATTATTGAAGACATACAAAATAAAGCTTTTTGCATTGGACAACCTGTCCTTTAAAAAAATAAATGAACATAATTTACTTGTCTTAAGATCCCTACAAAAAAGTTGCAAACAAAATGGGATAAATATTTTTCTCTGTTTTAGGTTTTTATGGAAAACATGATCTTATCATTTCAAAGCATAATACATTCAGAAGAAAAAACCTGTGACGTCCACTTCTTTTTTTATGCTCTAAGCATGTTCTTATTTTCCTTAATAGTTAAAATGGTTAATATGAGCCTAAACACAACTATTATGAATGTCTACAGATTACTAGGTTGAACCAAAAGTTTTTTCATCTTTCAAGCTTTAATTATTCAAACAAGTTACATACAAAAAGCAGTTATTCATCCAAATATATGCCATCCTATTCTATTGTCTGTTGCCATTGTTATTCCAGAAGCTCAATTTCATGCTTATACCATTTGGCTGGTTTAGATGCAAAAGAATCTCCCCACACTTGTTTTCAACCTCATCCATATTGTTGAATCTCTATCTATGTAGAAAATGAACCATGGCTAAAAAGGGTGTTAATCTGATGTTACAACGTCTGGATTGTAGACAGGTTGAGGCAGCACTTCCAGCTCCTCAAGTGTGTGCATGGTCACATTGGTAGTATGTGCATTGTTCATCCCTAGTTATAAAAATGACATCTCGAGGATTTGCCAGTAGTTGTTAGTAAATGTTCACATATCATTGTGCCTGTCATTGGTCAGTTCATAAGGAACTTCTCTACAGCATCTGTTCACAAATCTGTTTATGGAGGTGTTAATTGATGGTGCTTTCAGAAGGACCAACTTCTGATGACAATGTACAAGTGCTTATGCTTGGCTATTGTTCAATCATTTCAAGCAAGGCCTCATTTTTCAAAACAGAGAGTCTCCCTAACTTTGGTTTGTCTTCAGGGCTGGTGTAACCTTCCTTGAAATGTCTGAACCAGTTTTGTGTTGGATGTTCATTAACAGTTGCTTCCACATCATTAATTTCTTTTACCACTCAGTCTTTTTTTCCGCAGGCAGCATAAAATAACTCTAATTGCAATTTTGTCACCACTCATTATCAAAGCTATAAAATAAAGAATAAGCAATGTTTATATGTTATATATGAAAATAAAGAATAAACAATTCAGCAAAGATTGAATCAGTTGTATCAAATTAATGATATAACATAAAAATACAAGTTGCCAAAAATCATCAGTGAAAATTCAAAAAAAACATTTGATTTAACCTGTTAAGTTATCATTAATTTTAAATAGCTTTTGTAACTATATTAAATTATGGCTTGTATAACTAAATTCTATAAACTTCATAATTTAGTAATCTGTCTCAGCTCTCTCTCTCTCCAGAGATGTCTGATAATCTGTTTGGTCATCAATCTACAAATCAATAAAGCAATATAAAACAAAATTTATAAGTCATAATATAGAAGATGCACACTCTAATTTGGGTTATGTTGATTTATATTATTAGTTCTGCTCCATGTTTTGTTGTTTTCTCTTTACTGCAGTTGGATACGGAAGCAGCAGACATTTTGAAGGAGCTCCAACAAAAACTAAATGGAGTTTTGGATGAATTAGCTCAAATATTTGCTAAAAGGTAACATTTTCTTGACCATTTAAAGCATTATTCATATTCTTAAGCACAAAATATTTCATTTCACTATCTATATAAATGTAAATGTTTCTAAACTCCTTAATTCTGTCATAGTTTGTTAACTTGATTACATTCTCCACTAAATGGTTTTATCATCTTTAAATTCAAACAGGATATTCATTTTTATATTAGAATGTTCAAGAGATGTGTTATTGATTTCATGCCTGTTTGCACAAATCCTTTAAAATCAAGCTCAGACTTTCATTTATAGTTGCAATCTTATGACATCATCTTGTCACCATTAGGTATGCATGCAAATCTTTGTGTGCCACTGTGAAAACAAAAGACCAACTTTCTTTGTTAAAGACACTGGATTAAAACTCATTTCTATTTTGTGCCTAATTGAGACAGATCATGTCCAAGTATAAAAAGTAAATCTCTCAAGGTTATTAAACATAAAAAAATTTGCCAAATGAATGAGAAATAGAAAGAAAATGAGGTTTAGAGCAGTGGCAAAGAGTCAAATCTATACGGTGGTGTTATCTTCATTAAATCCTAAGAGAAGAATGACATTAAAAAAGATTCCATGTTTTATGAGGAAAAAGAATTTGTTTTTAATAAATTCCTTTTTTTTCTCTCCTTTCAGCCTTGAGCCTCAAATTCAACAAAGTATTCAAGAACTAGGTAAACTACTTTCAAATGTGAAAGGTGCTGGTCAAGTGTCCCTTTCTCAACCCAGTCAGAGAAGTAACATACAAGCAGAGTCAGATATGATCCTGAGACCATTAATGGATCTCCTCGATGGAAGGTAATTTTTGAATTAACTGCATTTTTTGTTGATATAGTTTTAAATACTTTGAAATTATACAGTAGTTTTGAAACTTTGAAATGAATAGATTCTTACAATTTCTTTAAACAGTGCAGTATTTATTTATTTACATATTAGTATCGGAAAGGAGGGTTTTTTCTCTTGCCTATTTGTCAGAACAAAAAGAAATATTTGTTACTTTTTTCAGTACACTTATGTACCAATTCATGGTTTAGTATTATGTAAAGGTAGTAGTAGATGGCATCACCATACCTTGATGTCATAGAAATGTTGAGGCTTGTATGACTTGTGCCCTGACATCTGATGAGTCAGTGGGAACACCAGCTAGGCTACTCAGGGCAAGAGGATTTGAATTATCTGAGTTTGAATGAGTTGTGATAGCAAATACCAAATGAATGGAACATTTCACCTCTGAAATTGTGGAGGCATTCAACATACCTTCATCTACAGTGATGTAACATTTGTACAGAGAATATCTGGCGCCATGCATAACTGCCCACTCTGGATAGTACAGTGGTTGACCACGGGTCCTTAAGGTTCACAACCAAAGGCATCTGCCTAAAATTGTCTGCAGTAACAGACGAGTAACATTGTCTCAGATCAAATCCGCATTCCATGCAGAAGTATCAGACATATCTCCAGCAGGTCAGTTCAGTCTTCTTTAGCTTCTATTGGTGCAGTAGACCCACTACAATACCCCAGTTAACATCCCAGCACTAAGCACCTAACCTGGGCTCTTGAAATCATTTTTTTCTTTCAACTGATGGTAGGGTTTGTAGATGGCTCAGACCTTATGAGCTCATACATCCCAGTAATCACCCAAGACCCATAAAGGCTGATGGCAGTTTTATAATGGTTTGAGGTGTGTTCATGGACCAGGAGTTGGATTTGTTTGTCTGCTTAAAAGCATCATTGGCCAGTGACCACTGTGTTGCATTTGTTTGTGGCTATTTGTATCTATTTTTTAACTCTATATATCCCAATAATGATAGGTTATTCTAGCATGATAATGCACTGTATCATCAGGTGAAAGTTGCCTAAAAAGCATTCTGTAGTTTTCTGACAAATGGTGTGGCCAACTTATAAAATAGGGTGGGGAGATCCTGTACCTACCAATGTCAGGGAGCTGTGAACAGCTATAACGACAGCATTGCTCAACATCTCTCCAAGGGTGTTCTGATCACTTGTGGAGTCAATGCCATGTCAAATTCTTGCACTTTGTCAAACTCAAGAGGATCTTACACAGTATGAGGCATCTGTCATCTTACTTTGGATGCATCAGTTTATATGGGATGTCAGTCAACTGAATCAATGGATGATTAGAAGATTGTTAGGTATTTTTATTGGACTTGTGTGTGTATATTTTTTTCTTGGGTTTTACTTTCAGAATTATGAAAAAATCATGATTTTTAATAATGAGAACATTTTTAATGAATTCATAAAAAATTTGCTTTGTTTTTTTCTTTACCAGCTTATCAATGTTCTCACAAGCTTGTGAGAAGACAGTCTTGAAACGATTACTCAAGGTCAGTTTTCTCAAGATAATTCTTTCTTTCTAAGTTCATATATTTAATCTTAAACCTTTTTGTCATTATGTATATTTGTACATGCTTTTATTTAAAAATGATTGCATTAATTTCATTTAATGATTTTGCATTACTCAAATTATTTGAAAAAATTTTTTTGGTTTTTAATACAAAACATTTTAATCTTATATATAGAAGGTAAAATTATTTTAAAAACTGGTATCAAAATTTTATATTTGATCCCTACCCTTCATTTTACAAGAAAAATATAAATACTCTAATATTAAATAAAGATTGAAATTATACATTCCATATAAGCATCATTGTGCTAAAATTTTTATTCTGTCCTCAAATTATTAAATGGTATCACACTGTAGTGTGTGTGTGTATATATATATATATATATATATATATATATATGTTTTTTATTTTGTTTTTTAGGAATTGTGGAAGATTGTGATGCACACAATGGAAAAGACTGTTGTTCTTCCACCACTTTCAGATCCCCGACAGGTATATAATTTAATTTTCAAATTATTCTATTGCCTATTACTGATCAAAATATTGCTTATATAACTCTCATGTAAAAATAAAAATAAAATAAAACTGGCAAGAATTGAGATTTCATTCATGTTAATTCAAGCTAAAAAAAAAACCTTTATTTCTATATGTCCAGTCTCAAGAACTTCTCATGAAACATTCTCTCATTATTGGTTCTCTATCTGAATTCCTCACAAATCTTAATTGTACTTTAAATTAATTCATATTAATCTTGAAGATTCATACAAAACCTTCTTTTTATGAATCCAGAGCACATTAAAAAAAAAAAATTAAAACACTAATGTTATAAATACTGATTCTTCATCCAATGTCAATTACTGAGCTGATATCATGTTGAAAGATTTTGGAGTAAAGTTTAATATATACGTTTAGCATATGATTCAAACTGGCTAAAAATCCATTCCATGCATGGAATTTTAAGCTAGATTCTGCAGAAGGCCTAAATAGCAACTTTGATTCCACTAAGAGATCAGGGGTTTGTACTAAGTATTTATTGAATCTTACTTTAATTGAAAATCATTGCCAGGATGAACTCTTTGATTATATTTTATTTAAATTAATCAAATTTTTTACTGGATTATTTATTTTTAGCTTTTAGTTATCCTGTTAAACAAAACAATAGATATTCTATTTAGTTAAATCAATACAAAGGTCTAGCATTATACTTACATTATACATCAAATCCCCCCCCACCAAAAAAAATTGGAGATTTTTCAAAAAGAAACTAATATTGTAAACACATACCAGGGTCTTGTTAATAACCACATCAAATTTGATGAGCATTTCTCAGTTTATGGGCTTGAACAAATTGAAATATTATTTTTGAATGTTATTAATATGACCAGTATATTAAATCTTGTCAATTTAATCATCAAATCTTTAGAAAAAATTGTGACCGTCTGAAATTTAAAACGATGTAATATAAACAATTTTTTTTCTTCAGTGAGACATTATTTGTAAGAAAGTGATGAAAAATAAGTAAAACATTACTTTTTTGTTTTTTGTAAATTTTTAAAAGCAAAATTTATAGAACATGATTAAAAAGTAAGTAAAATTATAAAAGTTATCAGTGTCAACCTTTAAACTATTTTTTAAAGGAAAGAAAATAAAAATTTATAAAAATGAAACATAAATGTAAAATGATAGAATGCATAAAATTGATTTTATTTATAAACTAATGGAAAATTGCTCTAAAGTAAATTTTTTGAAAAGTATTTGTATTTAGTAATTTACTCAATATAGTTAATATATACTTGGTGACTAAATAAATGTTTGGATGCTCATCTCTGAAGTGTGCAAATATATTATGAAAGTAAAAGATATTTGTGCAGAACCAAGAAGACAATCACTAATAAAATAAAGCATAAAGCAATTGCTTTTCAAACTTCTACTTGGGGATTTATTGCTGATGGAAACTTTGAAATGTCTCTTTCAGGCTTCATCCAATCATGAAGATCCCAAGAAGGTATTTTAAGAGTTGTATAAAATTAACAATGACAATATTTTTTCAGTTAGTCATTAATTTTGGCAAACTGATTGTTTTGGGTCTTGCCCTGTGGTTTCTATTTTCTAGCATTGTAACTTGGACACATGCTCCCCAAAGAATGCTGAGCTTAAATTCCCCAAATTTTCATTCTTCATTCTTAAACCCACTTTGTTTCCTCCCCTCCTTCATTCTTAAACCCACTTTCTTATTTCCTCTGCTTCTTCATGTAAAATTGGTTTATCTAAACTTGTTTTAACCATTACTAATCCCTTAACTCTTTCTTATTGAAAAGCAGAAAAATAATTTGTCAATATTTTAATACAAACTTTAGACTCAGATGTTAAAGAAATTGAAATGAAATTGAAGTATATTTTTAATGTGAAAATACTTGAAATCAAATTATTTTTTTGAAATTACATCATTTTTATTAAAAAAAAAATGAAAATATCTTTTCATTTGAGATCCAACCAGTAATATTCCAAGCCATGTCTTTTTTTTTTCATCTGAAGAAATAATCAGTTGGATGAAGTAATATTGACATGTATTGCTATGGTTTTTCCTGTAAATGTATTTTAAGGACATTACAGTATTTCTTTACCTTGGCATTCTGTCTGGATTGAGTCAATTTTCACAAGAAATGTTCAATATTTGAGGAATTACATTAGAATTTATCAGAATTCAAGGACTCCGGAAGTATTCAAAATCATTATTGTGTTAGGAAACACTAATTCAATCAAATATGAAAGCAATTCTGCCATCAACTCCTCAACTACTGAGATGAAGTTTTTTTTTTAACAATTAAAGAGAAGCAGAACTGCAGTCACTAGGTCCTGTCAATCATTAAATTGATCTTGTCTCTCTCCTTTATCATTATATATCACATTTTGACTTATTCCAAATAATCCCACAAAAATTGTAAAATTGATCATATAGCTTTCTTAATAAAAATGTTTTTTGCCAAATCATAAATAATGGAATTGTCAGGACTGACAAATCATTTTTTTATAAAATAATAATTTAATTACTATAAACTTAACCAAAGCATTCAATTTTTCTGTTTGAAATGGGAGAAAGATCTACATTTGAAATCATTTCTTAAGAATGTACATATATTTGCATGTTTTTGCTTTGGAATTTGGGAACCTGCTGAAAGCTTTTTAATATAAATGGCTATGAATAAACAAAATTTCTTTCTTTGAAAAGATTCTTAAAATCTACCAGAATGAAAATTAGTTTAGTAAACAAAATCATTTTTAATACATGGCAATAAATTGGTAATTGAAGAAACAAAAATGTTACAAATCTGTTCTTTTTCATTTCTATTAGTTTTTGAAAGAATGTAAAAATCAGATTTAAATTTGTGACATGCTTTAAAAATTGGAAATTTCCAGTAAGTGAAAATTGGTTAAAAATGTTGCCAACTATTAAAAAAAACCATTAGATCACCAGAGAAAAGCTATTTGTTTAATGTGTGTCATTAATTATTAATTATAGTTTTGGATGAGTCACTTGACCTTGGAAAATATAAATTAAACTTAACCAATAATACACAACAAAAGTTAATAGAATTGCACCACAATACAAATTCCAGATTATTATTCTCATTTACAATTTAATATCATTATACTTTAAAACATTGGCAGAATTTTAATTTGAAATTTATATCAATTAAAAAAAAAAAATTATTCCTAGCCATTTCCAAATGGTTTATGCTTACAATTTTGTACTCTGGTAAAATGAGCATTGTGCAGGCCAATGTCTCTGCTGCTTTTAGGATTGGATGATGGAAAATTCTTGCTTTCTGTCTACTCTTTCAGCTGCTGCTTCTTCCTGGAAATGCACAAGCAAAGATTGAAGCCATGTCCAGTGCATTACTAACCCATGTAAGCCAAATGCCCAAAGGTGTTCAGATGATCCAGGTGATGGTCAACATATTCTTCTATCTTCTCTTTATTTCTTTTATTTTTGTTGATTTATAATGTATGAATGAATTTTAGTTGTGTTATGCATTGCCAAAAATATAATGAGACTCTCTTCTTTCTACCAATACTTATTTTTCTTAATACTGAAAATGTTTGATTTCTAATTGTATTTTTCAACTTTGCTTTGAACTTTTCATTTCTTATGTATTTCTTCTTGTTTTATTTTTGTATTTAATTTTTCATTGACATTTTTATTTATTTCTTTTTAAATTTTACTTGTTTTTTCATAATATGAATATTTACTTTTTAATTATTTTTATTATTTATTATTTTTTCTTTTTTTCTTTTTTATTTCTTTTTCAGTTTTTACTTTGTCATTTTTTAGTATTTGATTTTTTTTCATGATTATTTTTTTATATTAAGTTCTTGGCATTTTTATTTCTAACTGGAATAATGCTTATTGTTATATTTTGGGGGAATTTTTAAATATCTTAAGTACTGTGAAATTTCCCTGTAAAAGAAATGTCAGTAAGGATTATTCTATAATAAAAAAAAAAATATTTTTCAAAATGTCTAATTGCTTTATAACTTATAAAAAATGCTAATTTTTGTGATAATTAAAAAAGTATCGGCATTTGTTTTGTTACATATTCCACTGTGTAAAACCATTCTCAACAAACTGAAACTTCTTTGCATCCCTTTGCCTCAAGCATCTGAATGTTAGCATGTTTTTTATTAAACTAATAATTTGCACATAAACTTTTAATCCTTTTTGGTCTTTGTTACATTACAATAAACTGGAACAAACTATTAGGAATAAATTATTTCCTCCAGGAAAATATTTTAATAATGATGTAGTCACCTACAATAACTTATTGTTTTTTAAATTGTCTTACATTTATTTACATTGAAAAACTGAAAATTTGAGTTTTACTATACTAATTTTCTAAGGTTGCCTAAAGGCATTCCACAAATATATGCAAGTAAAAATGTCATTATGTATTATTCAAGAAATCTTGAACTTTCTTTGAAGGAGTGTTGGAAGTGGTTGTCCAGCCCAAATACCATTATTATATTTGTGATATATTGTAAAAAAAAAAAAAGTTTCTGTAAAAACTAATCCTAAATGAAAAATAAAAGTATTCTATGAAATGCTGGTGAAGATTAATATTTTGGTTATTATTAAAAAAAAATAAAATGAATTAAGTTTTTAAACAATCTAAAACATTTTACAAATTTTTATTTGTAAATATAAAAAATAGTTATTTTATACTTCAATGAAATAAAGGTCAATCAAAAATTATGAGACTCAATATTTTCTCATGTTTCCAAATCTGCTTCCTGCATCTCTAAGCTTTTGCACAAAAATATCTTTATACTGTATTATTTTTAAGTGATAGATGCAGAATTTTTGGTCTTCATAAGATACAGCTTATTTAAGGTTAAAACATTACTGTACCAATCAGTGTCATTATTATAATAGTTGAAGCAAGTGTGCTTTTATAGAAACAATATATCTTTTCAAACCTTAAAATGAGAATGTTGAAAAGCTTTTGGTTTGGCCCATTTCCCAAAATCAATATTCTTATAATTGTTAATGAAAATATTGATTTTTGGATATTTGATTCAACTGAAAACTTTTCAACACCCCCTCATAAGTAATTTAATTTAACCTAAACTCTCTTCATCATTTGGAGTTATTTAGAATTTTCCATCAACATCTTTTATGTCAAAAGCAATTACTTTTTTGGTGATTTTTCATTAATTCGTATACAAATACACAATTGATTTTAAATAATTTGTTGCTTTCTTTCTTCAATAAGCCATACTTTATTACATGTTAGTATCTGTGATTTAAAAATATCATAAAATGCTTTTTTTGATATTGGTTTCATTACTTTCTATTACAAAATCAACAGTGCATTTTTAGAAAATATGAGTTGATTATTTTATTACTGGTTAATTTAGGCTGAATGATGTTTTGCCACATTTGTATACTTTGGTTACTATATATGCTTGTTTTATTTGACCACTGTCTAGAAGAAATTGAAGTAAATGAGTTTTGTACTGTTCATGTTTATAAGTTAATATGTATCTCTTTATTGGTATAAATGAATCATTGTATTTGTAAATCCTGTTGATAATCTATTCACTGTCTGTAGCTTGAGGGTAACAGTTTAGTAATTTCTGGTCAATTAGATTATGATGATTAATGAATATTTAAAAAAAAGTTTTTAGATTAGTATATGTTTTCATATAATTTGAAATTCAGTTGAAAATATTGAGCTGTATTAGAGTCTAGTTTGTTCTGTTTTTATAAAATATTAACTGAATCCTTTGTGAAATATTAATAGAATATATGTAGAAAATTATGATTTTAGTTTAAAAATGCTGAGGTGTTTCACATGAAAATTATTTTGGGATATTTTACGTGGTTTTTGCAACAGTCTTTTTTTTTTTTTCTTTTACAATGATACATTTTGAAAAATTGAAATTATTTGACTTATTCTTTAGTGCTTTTCTCATCTGTTTTCATACATTGAACACCTTGTTTAAACATGCAGTTACATACAAAAAATGAAATGGTGTCCCAAAGCAAATCTACTGAAGAAAAAAAAGGTATTAATATGGTGGATTAATTTTGGGATAAGTGTTCTGTGTATCTACTGAGATAAAGGCATACACATATGTTAATAACATTAACAAGGTATTATTACAAGTAGATGAGAGAATCACTTGTTTGAACTAAACTGTTTTAGTATAAACAATGAAATTGAGAATGCTCATGAAAAATTTTAGAATTATTTTCTTGTTTTAATTGAATGAATGGCATGCAAAAATATTGAGTAAATTTCAATCCAATTAAATATCATTATCTCTATGCTATGGGCATGATGTCATGCATGAAACTTTAGTCTTCTGATAAACTGCAGTTTGCAAAGATATGAACAAGTTTTGTCTTGTGATTTTCCTGCCAATGGTAAACAAAAAGGTTAACAATATTTTCTTTTAATCTTTATGCATGCTGTAGAATAAAATTTATCTGAAAAATTTTATTTTAAGAAATGATAATCTCCCACCCACCAAAAAAAAATTTTCAAATATTTTGTAAATGTTACTTAAAAAAAAAAAGTAGCTGTTGTTGATATCATTGCCTGTGTTGTAGACATGCAAAGAACACAAGAGACCCAGATTTAAAACTGGTCCATTTGAATAATAAAAAGGTTAAATTCTCACTTGGACCTTTTATATTTATAACATTGCTTATTCAACTGTTTTGTTCAGTTGTAGAGAGATGCAAAGAACCAAACAAGAGCCATTTATCCATATTGGAATGAATCTAAACCAAGTCCTATATATTGAGAGGGATCTGCTCTAAGTTTAATTTTATATGCACATATTATTATGACAAGGATAATATGTAAATTGGACAGGTCGACATTGATCCAAGAATTTGATCCTTGTTTGATAATATCATACCAATCAGATCCTTACTTTATATCATTCATTGATTTTATTTCTTGGAATGATTCATTTGAAAGAGAAAAAACAACAAAGCCATGTTCTCTGTCTGACATGATGATATCTTCTTTCCAGTTTTCCTTTTTTTTCTTTTTTTTTTTCTTTATTATCATAACATTTATCATAAAATTGTCTTATAAACTATTATCTTCATTTCATAGAATTCATTGACTTGTATTGTTTTTGAATTAATATATTATTTTTAAGGGGAATTGTGTTTATAGCTTGTCCTTTCTTCATTTTACTGTAAAATTAGTATATTTAAATCATGTTGTGGCAACTGACATCCTTACCACTATATTTCCTTAAATGTTAAACATTAGATTATATAACTTGCTAAATAGTCTAGAATTATATTACCAAAGCATAATGGTATCCTCTTCATCAGTCAATAAATTGCTTTAATGGACATTAAGTTATCTAGATTCCTTGTATAAATCTTATTAGACTATATATCATCTCTTTTTCTTTCCTTCATCTCCTAGATTTAAGGTATTAATTATATGAAAAAGTTGTTTTTTATTACTCATTGGGGAAAGCTCTTTACTCTGTTTAAATCTTACAACAGTCAATAACAATTTTTTCATACACTGTACTGTTCATTCATCAAATCATAGAATGATATTCATACTTTGAGACTGACTGTAGATTTAAAAAATATCTAAGAATGTCATATTTTTAATAAGATTTTTATCAACTATGTTCTATCCATATTTGTTTACATCAGAAGAAAATATCAGTTGACAAGAAAACTTGCCTTATGTTGTAGGATTTATAGAGATACTAATAGGTCAAAATGTTATTTACTAATCCTGGCTCATTTTTTTTCTTTTTGACATTTAAAATGTATTTACAGAGTTTTCTGATGAATAAATTGAGGATTATCAAATATTATAAAAAATTATTTCCTTATAAAGAAAAATGTCAGTTTCATTAGACTTATTGTAACCTATTAGCAAACGAAAATCTGTAAATTAATTAATGAAAATAAGTGCAGAATAAATAAATAATATGGATATTCCTGTTTTAATATCCTATCTAGTAAGTGACTATTGTTTCTTCTTCTAATTCTTTGTTGCTGAATGGAATTTGTTGAATACACTCAGAAAATTAAACCAAAAAATTTTGAGTGATTAAATAAAAGCAGTAAGGGCAATGAAAAATTATATTCCCTACTGCAAGGAAAATGTATTTATCAACAGAATTCTTCTTCCTACTTTATTGTTATTAAGATATACTGTAATAAAGTACTGTGGCTTTATTTTGGAAATCTTAAGATAGTTGGCAAAGAATTCTGATATATCTTCCAATAAGTTGATAAATTTATAACTGAGCAAGGAGAATGCAGTTGTGAAAAATCTCGGAAGAGAAAAAAATTTCCTTCATTTCTTAGTCATCTTTGTCAAAATTATT
This sequence comes from Acanthosepion esculentum, assembly GCA_964036315.1. Taxonomy (NCBI): domain Eukaryota; kingdom Metazoa; phylum Mollusca; class Cephalopoda; order Sepiida; family Sepiidae; genus Acanthosepion; species Acanthosepion esculentum. The sequence goes on from OZ038486.1 coordinate 103,184,002, forward strand.
TCTAATCTATACACATCAATTAAGCTCTATTGTTTCTTCAGAACGACAATTTTAAGCCACTGTACCAACAATGCTTAAAGGCACATATTTATCCTTTAAATTTATTTATATTCTCATAACTTCTTGACTTTGATGTGTTTTTTGTACAAGTATGACAGCAACAGTTGTTGCCATAGAAAGGAAAACTGAAAGCATTTTTAAAGTAGATTCAGTTAAGCTTAATGAAGATACATAAAATATAAGTCACTTTGAAAGCAAGAATGTGAATTGATGAATCTAGATTTATTTCATAAGCAATTTTACACCAATGCCTTTCACTGTAATTAATAAGCAAACCAACAAGACATTCTAATCTGACATTAATACGATAGACAAAAGAACTTTTCAGAAGCTATAGAAAGAATTCACTACAAATGAGATCGCTAGAAGACTACCCAGATCTGTTACAAAATTTGATGCCTTTTCAAATTTGTCTTAGTTTCTATGACTTGGATTAGGGTCTCCAGTTTTCATTTCTTGAGAAATTTTCTGAGTATATAGAACAAATTATCATTTGTCATATACTTGAGGCACAAAAAAGACACTGCGTATTAATTGTAAAACTATACTTTTATATTAATAAGTAGAACAATATTACTAGGCATATTCTTTATAATAAATTCTCTTGAGAATATGCTTTACAAGTTTTTGCTAACCAGTTTCAGTATTTGAATAAATATTATCTTTTGACAGATATTATCTGTCAAAAGATAGTGTTTAATTTGATGGTCTCAGAAATCAATGAGAGTGAACTCCATTTGGAATCCTCCCCAGGAATGCTCTACTGTGCTAAAATCAGTTTTGTCCAACAGAGTTAATTCTGGAAGCTGGCAGATTATAATGACACTTCTCAGCTGGCAGATCAGAAAATCAGACCCAGTAAAACAATTTCAATTCTTTCAGATGCTCTATTATCACAGTAAAAAGGATCTTGTATTTTCTAACTCAGACTGTTCTTTCATGTCAAAAACAATATGTTTCAGAAGTAACAAAAACTGTATTCATTGTCAAGTTAGAAGTTTAAGATTTTAAAATTACTTTGATATTTATAAACTTAGAAGATATTTTTTGTTTGCTTTCATTTCCAAAAAAGGAAATGAATGGTCATGTAAATTTTTAACTGTTACAATGAAAATTTTAAATACTGTGCAATAACTATTCCTTTCTATATTAAGAAATGTCATCTTCGTCTTTGAATTGTTATGGGTTTAAAATAACAATAAGAGTGAAAAATGACTTTAGGAAATTAAACACAAATTCATATTTTAAGAAGTCAGTTTATAACCCTAATAATAAAAAAGAAATAACATGATAGAAGTGATTTTGTGAAAGAATATCTACAGAATATTCCCAAAAGTTTTGTATAGAATGACTTTAAAAGATTGAAGAAAAAAAGACAAGACAATAAAGAATATGAAATGTTGCAACATTAAAGAAACTACATTGATATCAATGATCCTTATATTAATAATGGTTCATATATATCGATGTTGACTTGATTAACTCAAGTTTCTTATCCAAAAAAATATCAGATTGATTTTGGGTTTCTATAGATGAATAAGTTGCAATGTTATCAATGTGAAAATTTGAATTCTAATTTGTTATGAACGCCAGCAGTGTGATCGATTGTTGGTTATTAGACAAGAATAGACATTTATTATAAGCAATCCCGATCCTCTATATATCATTGGCAGTTTACTCTTTCAACAAGAGATTCATAAACTATAGCAAAGCTTACTTTAGAATCTTATTAGAATTTGTAGCTTTTTTTTCCTTGATATACGGAACATTCACATCAACCTTTACTCTGTCTGCTGCATCAATAACTCAATGTAAATTTAGTTAATCATTACATCATTCTTGACTGAGTCTAGTTTTCATTTTGTGTGCTTGTCTTTAACCCTCTGTGATAACATTCATTGTGTTTAGCCCTCTGTGGTAACATTCATTGTGTTTAACCGTGACCACCGAGAGAGAAGGCCTGCTCGATAGTGACGTGACATCACAAAAGTAGTCCATGCAGTGAAACAGACAGTCATCATAATATAACGAATAATTGTAAGAAAAAAATTGGTTTTAGAAAACTTTTAAAAAATACATTTTTTATAAAACAAATAAACAGAATTGGATTTTATACAGAACTTTATTATTTCATATTAATTTTTTTTAAATAAACAATAAGAAAAAAAAATGTTGCTGAATGTTTTGTTAAAGAAATTAAACATCATGTTAGATTTCATTAAATTTTAAAGACTGAAATTTGTTCATTATTTTATTTGTTTCAAATTTGAAAACATTCTTAAAATCATAATCAGTATTGTTTTAATTTGCATGTTTTTATCTTAATTTTAGTAATTATTCTGTAAAGTTACAATATCGTAATTATTAATGATTATTATTCTTATACTCGGACAGCAACAACTCAATTAGAAAACAAACAAACAATTAAATAAACAGACGAGCAAATTACACGTAAATGATAAATAAACGAATAAAATGTAAATAAGCAAATAAACTAAATACATGAAAGTAAATAAATTTGATACAAAAAAGAGATTTAAAATTCAAATAATACTTATAGAAAAGTAGGTTACAGACAATTTTAAGACTGAAATTCATTCATGATTTTAATTGTTTCACATTTGAAAATTTTTTATAAATCATAATAATCAGTATTGTTTTAATTTGCATGTTTTTATTTCAATTTTAATAATTATTCTGTAAAATTACAATTTTTGTAATCATTAAGAGATTATTACTCAAATACAGTAACAACTGAATTATGAATTAGGGAACAAACAATAATTAAATAAGCAAATTATAATTAAATGATGAATAAATAAAATAATTATGATGAATAAATAAAACAATTAAACATAAATAAGAAACAAAAATACAAACAAGTAAATAAATTAGATAAAAACAATAGATTTAAAAATCAAATAATACTTTCAGAAAAATAGGTTACTGATACAAAATTTAGCTGAATGTTTGAAGTTTTCTTTTTTTGCTTAACTTCTTACTTGTAATATTATTATTTTCCCTAGAACAAAAATTATTTAAAAGAGCATTTGTAGAGCTCCAGACAAACATTCTTTATATTTTTTCTATATTGTGACCTTCATCACAAGTGTCAACATCAAAAAGAACCTCATAATCTGCCAAAAAAACATTCAATGTTATATACATGGCTAATTTTCTTTCATTTACTGAATGAATAAAAGAATGATTTTTTATCAGTTTATCAATGACTACATAATCATAGAGAACAAAATTTATAGTTTTATCATTAGGATATAAGAGAGAACCTCTGTTAATCCCCTGAAAATAGCTGCTTATTTCAGGTATTTCTTCCACATTATCTCTTACACATCCAGATATTAAATCTTTGCAACTATTGCATTTAATTTTCTTAAAAACTGCATTACAGCAATAACCTGCTAAGTATAGTATTACAGGTAGAACTTCTCTACAATTATTAACATCATCCTCTTTAACATCATTTCTATATTTATACATATCTAACTTTTCCTCCTCTGTCACTTCATCCCAGTTTGGTTCTTGTAAACTCTTTAAATCAATTTTAATGCATTGCTGATTAAATGGTAAGCTTAATTTTAAAACTGATTGCATTCTAATAATTTTTTCACACTCAAACACTTGCCGTATTGAGATATTATACTGATCCCCAGTAAGTTGCCAGTATTGACCAAACCTTGCCTCAAGGTGATCAGTTTGAAATTTGCCTGGCAATATGCATAGCATTTTCAGTTCTTCTATGCAATACTTGGTCAGTTCTAGAAATGCATAGGTTGTATGATGCAAAGCCGTGAAATTTTCCTTTGTTAATTTGCCATTTCTTCCAGAAATGCTATTCCAAAATTCTAACCAGTCACAGAATACAGAGAGAAATCTAAAATTTTCTTCATTCATTCTAAGTGGATTGCAGTATTTATTTCTAAGCCGACAACCTTTATATGGCATTTTAACATTCATTATTGTCCACCAAATATAAAATATGTTTATATATTCTGCAACTTCTGCAAAATTAGGCAAATATTTCCATTTTCCTAAGGTCAATAATCCTTGAATAGTGTATACATTAAAAATTTGCAGAACTAAATTAACAGTTTGCCTTTCAAGATTAGTAGGAGAAAGTGCCTTTGAAGTTATAACAATATTTCAAAATTGACAGATTCTAAGGCATGAAGTTTCTGTAAGTTAGAAGATGGGGCACTTTGGATACCATCTAATTCATGATTTCCATTATGATAAAATTTGGGGAACAGCATGCATTTATTTGCATCTTTTTGACCAAGGCAATTGTTTCTAATGCATTTTAATATATGAACTGAGTCAAAAAGGAAGAAAAGGGGTCGAGACTTTATAACTGGGTATGGATATACAATGGAAAGCTTTGGATGACTGCAAAAGAAAGATATAGCTTTTTTATTTATAGCATTATTATCTGTTAGGTTTTCAAGTATTATCAATCATATCTTCTCTAAACCAATTATTATACATTTAGCCATGTCAAATAACTTCTCAGCTTTAAGACATTTAGTTGGCATAACATGCACAACATCTTTATATTGGGAGAATATACTGCTAATCCTGAAAGCAAAAGCACTTGTTGCAGCTTCACTGCTGTTATCAGATAAGCCAACAATATTACCACCCTTATAATCTAAATAAGGTTTTAGATGAATTTCATCAACAAGTAAAGATACTGTGATGTCCTTCTGCACTCGTAGCTTAAATTTATTTTTAATATACATAAGAAAATTGTTATCATGTTGCTCAATCAAAAGATTCATATATGTTGATAAGATTAGTCTTTTAATGGTTGAATAGCTAGGTAAAATTATATTTTTGCTGTCTCTTAACCATCTGTACCCTTTAGGGGAGCAGTTATATAACACTGAAGAAAATATAATTTCTGTTGAATAATCAAGCTTATTTTGTGTCATTAAATTTAGCTGCTCATATATAAATTTGATTGCATTAAAATGTTTGTTTGATTCTTCTTGCACCAATAGTAGAAATGACATTACCAATTTTAATATAAAACTCATATTTTGCGGTTCAGTTTGCTGTTGTTCTGTGTCCATTTTTTTCATGTTTTCTATCAGAATTTCAAGAGTATTTTGATCAGTTACATGTTCAGGAATCTTATAGCCCCCTATTGAATGCATTTCCACATCTCTACAAAACACGTGTACTGCAAAATCAGATTCGATTACAAGAGACAGATAGATTTTTGGATATAGGGATTTGATGATGCTGAATATAACAAGTGTCTCTTGCTGCCTGACAAAACTCCAGTAATTTCTATCAAGGAAATTTAATTTCCCTTCTAGATCATTAATATTATGGAATTTCTTCTGCATTTTATATGCTAAGTCATCATTAATACTATGATTTAAAGCACTTTTAAGAGCAGAATTCTCTAGTCGAATTCTCCTGGAATCTGGTGACTCTCTAGAAGTAGTCAATGAAGATAAATATTAGAGACACTTTGGGAAAATTCTAGGAATAGCACCATCACGAAGATATATTTTTTTAAAGTTTAACTGCAATTGTGACACCTGTTTTTTCATCAAAAGCTGACGATTCTCTCCTTATGTCCTCCAGTCGAAAATATAGTTCACATACCTAAAAACTCAAAGATTTTAAAAACCAAACCTATTTTAAATTCTTGTGAAAATCTAAGAAAATCAATCAGCAAAAATCTATAAAATCTAAAAAAATAATATGAAGCATTAACAATTTTAGGAAAAGTGGAGAGAATTCAAGAAAATATTATTAGTGATGAAGCTATGTACAAATAAGAGAATTTTTAACATTTATTCATTTTTTTAATTTAAAATGATAAATAAAAAACATTCTTATGAATAAAACAATTCTAAAAAATTGTTAATTAGAATTATTTTTATGCCTATAAAAAGATTCCTTTATAAATTTATATCAAAAATTTCTTTAAAGTTTATTTTTATAAAAATTAGATTTCAGCTTTTAAAAACTTTCGCAACTTTCTTTTTAATGTGTTTTGTGAATTATAAAGATAAAAAATTATTTTAATTCTCAAAATTTCAATTGAGTTTAATAACTTTTTAAAACAAAGCTGTTATAAAATGTGTTGTGAATTACAGACATGAAATTAAAAATTCAAAGTTTCATTTAGTCACAAATAAAACAATTCTAAAAAATCATTAAAATTATTAGAATTATTTTTTATGCATATAAAATATTCCTTTAGAAATTCATGAATTAATTTTTTATGTCAAAAATTTAAAGTTTATTTCTTAAAAAAATGAGGTTTTAGATTTTAAAAAAGCAACATGTACGAGAATGAATGCCTACTCTAAACTTTCTCGCTAGATTTATGTCTGTAATATGAATTACAAAGACATGGTATTAATTTTATCATTAAAGTTTCAATAAAATTTACTTATTTTTTAATACAAAAAATACTCACTCTGCTGAATTTAGTAGATAAAAGATGATCTCTTCTGATTGTACAAATCCAAACATCAGATAATTCTTTATCTTTAGTTAAAGAAAATACATATACTTTAGGGCCGTTTTTATAATTCCCTTTGCAATTTGGTACAACGCATCTATAAGGCATTGTTTTTGTTTTAAATTAATTCAATATTTAAAAGAAAATATTAATAAATAATTTAAAAATGCCGCCATAAAAAATCTGATACACAAAACAAATGACACGCTTCTTGAAAGTCGGACTCAATATGATGACGTCACATTTCTCAACAACCAAATGAGACAGGCCTTCTCTCTTGGTGGTCACGGTTTAGCCCTCTGTGGTAACATTCATTGTGTTTAGCCCTCTGTGGTAACACTCATTGTGTTTAGCCCTCTGTGGTAACATTCATTTTTATTTTTTTAGAAAAGCCTGTGAGATGTTTTCATTATAACTGAGTCACTAAAAAATGTTTTTGTATTTGTCATATCTTTATTCATCAGTTTAAACAACAATGGGATTTTCTACCTGTTCATTCTTTTGGAGAAGCTGAATGATTCAATGATGATCATCAAATCATTCAGCTTCTGCAATAAATGAACAGATAGAAAATTCCACTGTTCTTTGATAGCATTCTTATTAGAAAACATTTTAACTATTAGTTTTGAGTTCATAAAATGCTATATATTCTCAGTTAGTTTCCTCTTTAGTCACTAAGCAGGTTAGAATATGACTTCAGAACACCAAGGAACATTGTCCTGACAGAAAACATTTCAGCTATTAAAAGATTTCAATTGTTAAATCTCTGGAGTTCTGAATTAATTCTTCAAAAATGTGAATGTGGTATTAGTACAGTTAAATATCTAACAAACCATGGAAAATCAAGTATTACACGTTTTGATCTTAGATGAAAGCAAATTGATTTCATTCTTAAATATTATCAAATTTAGCCTCCTTGGTATTAGTGGTTATGGGATTTTCTTAATTTTTTTTTTTGAAATCTACAACTTTTACAAAGTTGTAGATTTCTAGTGCCTTTTGTTAATCATGTGACAGAAGTTATTGATGTGCATTGAAATACAGTGCTAGCCAATTGTGGGCACATTCATGTGCCTCTCGACTGTAAGCATGTGATAATTGTGGGTCTATTTAGGTACTTACAGTTTTAAAAAGTTAAGACAGTCTTTGGAAAGAGAAAAGCAATGAAGAATGGCAAGGAATATTGTCCTGATGAGAAACAAGGTTTCCTCTCAGGATATTCTCTGGACAGTTACATGCAATTCCTAACAAATGACTATCCTAGTATTTTACAACATTTAAGTTTATTTCATGTCACTTTAGCCATGAAATCCCCTCAGTTGAGACCCTAGCTCCAATTTCATTTGACTGCCAAAGACATAATCAGGATGATATTTTTTACTGGATCTTCTAAGGATACCTTTCTGAATTTACTTTGTTTCTTGTCTTTTAATGAAGCTGTTTTCTCTTAGTCTGATGGATTTATACCATTTGGGACTTTGTTTTTTAATACTGTTGACTCTTAATCAAATGTTTGGTCAATTCTCTTCAAAGTAAACATGGGAAATAGAAATTTTCTGTTTGTAAATGTTATTATATGGCTTAAAAGGTTTTGCTAGCTTGGGAAAGGAGTGCAACATAATTTTTAAGAGTTGTGACAGCGGAAGTTGGTATTTCATGATAAGTAACTTCTTGTTGGAATATAAAAATGATAAACAAAATTAGCTTTAGAAACTTAATCAAATTTGAAAAGTGTTGAAAATATCAGAATATATAAGTTAAGGCAAAAGATGGGATAATTCTATGAAATTGCTCTCTGATTTATGACAAATGAAAATGAGAAATTTGTTTTGAGTTAATTAAATTTTAATGTAAAAGTCAAACCTCTGTTGTATACAAAGAAAATTGAAATATATAAGTTACGAGTTATTACTATTTCAGTATTTTAGCCAAATTGCACAAAAATGACATTTTCCACCATAAAATGATGAACATTTTACTCATTAAGCCTTACAATAACTCCTACTCATCAGAATGTGTGTGTGTGTTGTGCTTCTATACCTGTTATCCTTACTTGAAACTGGTAACAGTGTGTTGTTTTGACTGATGAAAGGAAGGACAACTTTCCAACCCCACCAACATGGAGGATTGAAACATCTTATGATGATTGGAAATTTTATGAGAAATTATGGACCCAATTCACCAAAACAGAAAGATTTGCAATTTACAGTGTACTATCAATCAGTTGTATGTAAGTATAACAGGAATAGATGCTACAATTGGCACAACCTCCCCATGTAGATAAAAAGAACTGATTAAGTAGAAGTTATTGGGGTATAGATTGAACCCAATGGTTCAGTCAATTTACATTAGCAGGTTTGACAAATCTCTTGCTGCCTGTTAGATTCTACTGCGTTGGAGAAGGGGAATAGTTAACTAGAGCACAAGGTTGAAACCACATCTAAGGTAGTCTGTATTCATTATAACATATGTCCATGTTGATTCTTTCATTAGTCCTTTTTATTAATGTTATTTTACTTCTTTTTTTTTTTCTAAACTTAATTTTTATGACATAGAAGTTCAGGGGAATCCATATGTCCACAGATCCTAAAATATGACAGCAAATACTAGAGAGGGAAATTGGCAGGTACAGCAAGTGTAAGATTTAAAACCAAAAAATTAAGAAAGACTAGAAAGTTAATCTGGATCAACAAGTCTGCAACAATCTATATCAGTTGAGTTGGTGATTCTCTCACATTACCCACACAAAATAGGACTGATGTTTTCCTCCTGTAAAACTGCAACTTTAATTTACAGAATCTTTCTTCTTAATTCAAAAAGAGTTACTGACTCACCATCATGCAATATTCTCACTCTACTTCAGAGTTCTCTGTCATTGCTGGAACATAAAATGACTTGTTTAAAAATTAAAATATGTACTTTTGTTTGAGAATAGGAGATGAATTGATAATTTATTCTCTAATATAAAACACAATACAGCTATATATTTATCATTAATGCAGCCTGATTTACCCTACTTATTAATGAGTTGTTTTATTGTTATGGTAACAGGAGACATTACTCAGCACTGATAAAGGAACATGTTAGCATAATGACGAAATGTATGGTTAATAAGTAGCAAGAATAGGTGGCTTATACATTGCTTTTTTTTTTATTTCTTTCCTTTGTGTTTGAATATTCCTACTTTTGATGATTTGAAAAGCAGAATTCATACAGGTGACAATAGTTAATTATATAGATAGACTACACATTTGGAATATAAAAAGAAAATTCTAGATAACTCTGTTTGGGTGAAGCAGTTTCTTGAAATCCTAAAATCATATTCTTTATTAATATATCCCAAGAATCATTCAGTTCTACAGAGTTACTTAAACATCTCTTTACATAATAGGAACCTATATTTTGTTTTTTTAAATAACTGAGGTTTAGCAAGAGTACAATTACTGTTTGTATGTATTGCCATATGAAAATAAAGAATATACAATCTCTATATTTGCAGATATACCTATTTTAATGTATAACAAAGTATTTACTGTGTATACATATTTACTGTTTTAGTTTATACCTTTTAACTTAAAATTTAGACTACTTAATAAATCTCTTCTACAACTGGTTTTAAGAAATATTTAATTGGTCTGTTAATCATACTTTCTCTCTCTCTCTCTCTCTGTTTCATGTTCATTATTGTTGTTAGCCACATGGTAAAACTTCTCTCTCACAAACCAACTTATCTGTAATGTGAATTTATGTGTAGTGTTCAGGTCCATATCATCATCATTATTATTATTTTTAATTCAAACTGATCTGTCTAGTCAGTGTGCCATTTTCTTCTGCCACTGGATTGTCCTAATACATACGGCTACCCTGTTGTAATGGTGAAAGGTAGAATTTCTGATTGTGTGTTGTTACTACTTACATTACTAGTTACCATGACATTTTATCTACAGGATAATTTGGCTAGTCGTGGCTTCCAGATCCAGCCAATAGCCCAGTTGTCAAGCCAGCTGTCCAGTCAACCAGCCTTCTCCTCTGCACAGGTTAGTTAGTCCATGGTCCCTGAATGTACTCTCACTCCACATTCAGGTTGACTGACTAACAGGGCAGCTGATCCAGTTAACCAGGCCTCCAACAATGATTCTGTCTGGATATCTCCTCAAATATTTTATATCTATCTTTATCTATCTCTTGTGCGTGTTTGTTCAGTCACTTGTGTCTTTTATATATATATATATAAGTGTGTATATGTGTGTCTTTATATATACACATACACACACACACTCACACACGGATAGATTACTAACTGGTTTGGCTCTATACATGCAATTGTAAATGCATGTATATGTTATATACACATACATACCTGGATACATGAACATATATGCATACATCTATACAGGTATTTGTGTGTGTGTGCTTTTCTAGATTGTGTGTATATTCATTCATATATGCCTATATATGTCTACATGAATGAATATGTGCATGTCTGATATTTATTTCTTTTACCTATATGTGCATATGTATGTGTATATATTCACATATATCAAGGTGTGTTTCTGTCTTCCCTCGTGTATTTGCCACCTGTTGCTCTTCTTGCTGCTGCTGCTTATCTGTCACATGTTGGTTATGTTAGATAGGAAAGTATCTTTATTTCCATTCAATGGATTCTCATCTGAGGGCCATTTCCCAACAAGCATTTTTTTTCATTTTTACTTTTCCTAACAATTTAACTTTTTTTTCTCCTTAAATTGCTTTTTCAAATACATTTTGTAAACGTTTCTATCAAATTATAACAAGTTTATAACTAAATTCCAAGCTGATCTGAAAATCAGCATGTTTAAGCCTGATAATGCATTTTGTAATAACAATAAAATGCTTTTAAATTGTTAAAAACAAATTCCCAAAACAAATACAAATGAATAAGGCAAGATATTACCCTTAATTTGTTAGTTGTCAAGTCAAAATAAAATGTCCATTAATGTACAAAGTACTGTATTTGATGGTTTGTAAGATGATTCCCTACCATTCTTTTTTTTTTTTTTTCATGAGATCTTACATGCAAAGTTGATGTATCTGATCAGTTAATGTCACACCAGATGCCATAGACTACCCAAACTTGGTCCTTGCCTAACTTCACATTGCTTTGATAATCAATGTAAATAATGCCTGTCTTGTATACCATCAAAGATGGTAATTCTTTCAAAACTCCAAATATCCTCTTATTATGTTTTATTTGGGGGCACATAAGTCTGTCTTCTCTCCCCCTCCACACACACCAGTAAATAGCTCATAAAATATCTCCAAATTTTTATCTATGACTTTAAGATTGGTAGGCTAATATTTACCCAGATGTCATGGGCTACCACTACTTGGACCTAGACTTTAATGTTGTAATATTAAATCAAAATGGGGTATTCTTACATGCCATTAAATACTCTATATTTCTATTTTAAAAGAATTGATTACTATCATATTATAATCTCTCCTTTAGACTTAAGGATTCCTTATGGTGTTGGATATGGTTTGTCAGAACTAAATCCACCCCACCCTGCTTTCATATAACGTCTTGTATGAAAAATAGTTTAATCTTGGCTAAAAAATTTTTTTTTTTTATAACTTTGAGTAGTCATTAACATTCCAATTGTCCAAACAGTATTTGAAATAATTGATATCACTGGACAAGTTTGTGTATCATCAACTGATAAATTTAAAAATCTGTGACAACTTGAAAAAGAAATTGAACAATCAGTCAGTTTAATCATGAGAATTATTGAGAAAATGGTGATAAATGATTCTGTGTTCTCTTTGTTTATATGGACTTTTAATTTTTTAATATTTCATTATACTTGCAGTGTATATGAATAAAAATTTTACATGACAGTTTAATAAGAGATATTAATAAGAGAAAATGACTGATAAAGTATTTCCCCAAGAGAAAAATACATGAAAATTGACTTCATATATTTACATGAACGTTTTATGCAATTCATGTGTTACTAACATTCAACTGAAGCAAAATTTCAATAATTACTAAAAGAAAGGGGGAAATGTAAAAATGTTAAAGATTTTTTTTCAATACACTCGGAATTAAAACTATAATGATGCAGATGTTTGTCAAAGTTGTATGCAACCATCTGATGTTGAACATTAAGAATGATTTTATAAAAACAAACAAAATGAGATTAATATAATGCTAAAAAATAAAATCAATAACTGCAACTGAATAGGATTTCTTTGAGATGTTTAGAACATAAAAACCTGATTTGGTCGACAACTTGAATGATAAAATTTGAGTCTTGAGAAAAATTATTCAAGAAAGAAGAATGTTTCTTAATCTGTATTCAATTTGAAATGTTCTATATTTGACATTAGTCAATATGATAAATATTTTCATGGAAAACATCGCTTTTTCACTAGCATAGATTGAAATAGTGCAAGGATAAAAATGATAAACAATTTGTCTGTTCCAATGTGACCATGGAATTAGTCATAACAGATATGAATGAAATATTATCATAAGGACAATATGATAGACTTCAAGACAGAATCAAAATTAAGATTTTAAAAAGACAGTTTACAAATTGGTATGAAGTTGTTGGTCTCAAAAACATTTACATCATATTAATGGTTGATTCTTAGCAGATTAGTCTAATTTTATGTATTTTTAAAGTAAAAGTTAAATCAAAACCAAATTTGTTATTTTATAAAAATATTTTTCAAAAACGAAAAATCCCTTTCATATCAGAATTACATTTGTATTTGTTTGGAAAGTTTATCATTGAATCTCATCTTCCATTTTTATGCTTTTCTATCATACATACTATAATGCATATTTAATTCTCTCTCTCACTCTTCTCTCTGTGCCTATGTTGGCATTGGTAGATGTTTGTCATTCTCTGTGTTCTTTGTATCAACATTTGATTGCATGGAAATTTATTCATTCTCTTTATTTATATTTTTCATTTTTCTTTCTTTAAAATGAAAATCAGTATACCACTGAAATGATTCAATGAAAAATAATATATTTTCTGTTGTTCAGAAAAAAACAACTTGCAAATGTTTTCATGTTAATGCACTTTTCAATTCTGATGATTATTTCTCATTGTTATTATTATTATTAATATGATATTTGCTTTTGGTTCTATCTTTTTCTTTAATGTTTGGCATGCTTTTTTCTAAAATATACTTGATTTTGTTTGTTATATAATGTAAAAATCTAAACTCCTTGTTTAACCTATTGTATCTAAAATGTTACATGTCAGAGATAAATTCTTCTTGTGACATCTAATTTAATAAAACAAAATCATCTTCTGACAGTCAAAAAATAAATAACAATTCAAATTTGAATATGATAAATGAACAACTATTATTTTGTACAATTTCAAGTTGTAAACACATTTTGGATACAATGTTAGTTGCCATCATTTTTCTAAAAGTACCTTTCTCTTTTTTTCTTTTTTTTCTTTTTTTTTCATTATTAATATTGAAAAAAATCTCTCTTTTGAATAAGTGCATATGAAATCTAATTCCACTCTGTATCTCTTAAAGAGGGTCAGAGTTTGCTCATTAAAATATTGCTAAGGAAAAATAATGACCTTTTTGTTTTAAAAAGAAAAATATTGTTTGTATTCCTATTTTGTACACTTTTTAACATTATACTATTTCTTTTTAATAAAAATCAAAATGTGTGTTACCAGTTATATATAATTACCAATGTATCTGTTTCCTGCTATTATTGTTATTATCACTGGCAGTGGCGGACCTACATTTTTGGGACACTGGAGCTTGAACTGTTATTGGACAGCGAAGGCAACATTCAACATTGTTCAAAGAGTCTTGTTTGCATTTGCAGGGACCTCAAGGCCCAAATTGCAGAAAACAGGACAATAGAGTAGAGTTCTTGATAATAGGTCTTACAATGAGTCCCTTCCTACCTACAATAATGTCTGGGTAACTACTGTTGTCTTCTTCAATGGGGCTATTTTATGGTAGAGCACCACAAGTGTTTTCAAAATTTAACCACATCTCAGATTTTGATTAAAATTATAGTGCTGGGTTAACACTCCTCTTGGAGTGAAATTTTTAACATTCCTATTGAGAATTTTGCCACTGAGCTTTCTTCTTGAATAAAAGTTAAAAGTTGGCATCGATGCTTTTGTGCTTTCTTAAAAATATCAAGTGAAATCTCCTTGGTTTGCAACTGCCTGCTCAGCCACTATAGTCCATAGGAATCACATTTTTTCTGACTTTGCCAAACTGATAGTTCTGATCACAACAGACACCTCTTTGTGCCCATGCATAATAATTGTAAATGTGTCCTCAATGAGGCTCAGTTTTTCTTTGCTGATAGAATGAGGCACTGTATAACCTCTAACACATTTGATTCTCATGACTATTGGTGGCTCTGTAGTAATGTCTTAAATAAGGATTAGTCCTCTATCCTTCCTCTCTTCACTCAATTTGAGGTGCTAACATCTTTTGCTGATAAAGCAGAATTCTTTGCTCATAAATTCTTTTCCATTTCTAATTTGTTTTGACTGATATGGAGTATCTTTGCTTGACTTTCCACTCTACATTAAATGCCTTGCTGCTTTTTGCTTTCCTGCTTTTTGGAAATTCTCTTATGTAGTTTCTGTTTTTAAGAACTTGGGAAAACCATCTGATCCTTCTCTCAAATTATTTGTCTTTTAACTTTTTGGCAAATCTCTAGATGCTCTAATCAACTCTGAATTTGTTGAGCATCTCACCTTGCAGTGTCTTCTTTCAGACAAATATGGCTTTTGCTTCTCTAGGCCAACTGCTGATATGTTAAGTTATTGCTGAAGGATTCTGTCGAACTTTAGATAAGAATGGTGAAGCCCAGGCTGTAACATTAGATATTTCAAAGATGTTTTACAGGGTTTGGCATGCTGGTCTTCTTTACAAATTGAAAGGTTATGGTATTTCTGGATTAATTGTTGATTTGATTCAATCTTTCATATCTAATCACAAAATGAAAGTTATCTTGAACGGACACTTTTCTACATCTCTTTCTATTAATGTGGATGTCTTCACTCCAAGAACCTAGTTTGTTCCTAATTTTCAGCAATAACCTTGTCATCAGTTCTAAACTTGGTACCTATACTGACAACAACTATTTACTTCTGTATAATGGTGAATCTGATAGGTTCAATAAGGCCAAATTGGCAGCTGATCTAGAAAATTACCTTCAATCTGTTGTTAACTTGGGCAAGAAATGGCTTAATTTTAATGCCTCCAAAACAAATCTGCACTCTTTTAATTCTCTTAAGAACTTTTTCCCCCCTCCATTAACATGGCTGATGTTAACCTCTAGGAGAGTGATTCATTGCACCTTTTCAGGCTGACATTTTCCACTGACATGAAGTGGAACAATTATATAGAATCAATTGCTAAGTATGCTGCAATGAAAATTTGGTTCATTATATCATGCTAGACAGTTTTTCTCACTAAAATTGATTTTGAACTTTTATAACTCTACCATTCATCTGTGCATTGAATATTGCTGTCACATATGTTTTGATGCTTCTACTATGTATCTACAAATTCTTGACAAAATCCAAAGAATCTGCAATGTTATCAGTTCTGACCTGGCATCTCAGCTTCAGTCACTTTCCCACACTTCCCTGTACCTTTTCTATAAATATTTTCATGATAATTGTTCTAATGAGTTTTTCTCTTTTGTACCTGCCATTCTAAATTGGCAGTTACATCTCATCCTTTTACAGCTTAAATTGCTAGAATAAGTTCAATGCTAACAGTTTCTTCTCTTGCACTTCTTGCTTGTGGAACTCACTTTCAGCTTCTTGATTTTGAATCAACTTTGATATTCAATAATTTAAATGCAATTTCAGTCATCTTCTGCCTCTTTAATTCCTGATCTTTTATTACCCTCTCGACTTAATAATGTTTTTCTAAGATTCTTTTACACTCTGTAACCCCTTGCATCTTAGTAGCTTAATCACCTTGCTTGGGGTGAATTTAAAAAAAAAAAAAACTCACATGTGAAAGACACTGGTGTGAATAAAACAATCTTAGTTTATGTCTTGGGTGGCTAAGGGCAAAAATTAGAGAAAGGTCATATACATGAGCTATACATGCAGCATAAGGTACTGAAAGCAAACATATTAAAGACCACAGTTGATATAATCTCTTATATGAGACACTAATTAGAATTAATACCACATGAAATACATTTTACACAATACTCTGTTTTGTTTTGTTTTTTCTAACAATATATTCACATGTAGCTTTGTCATACTGAGTACTTTCTAGCAATGTCTTCTCAAGACAGTATCTATAAAGTATTTAAGCACTTTTCAGTCATGGTAGAATGAAATTAGTTCTCTATAAATGATAGCTTTGAGAATTCCTTTTTACTTCCTAACTTGTAATATTCATTGTCAAGTGCAGTAATATAACCATGGACCATTTCAATTAGATGTTATCCACAAATAAGCTGAAGAACTTCAAAGTGTTGCATCTTAGGTAGCTTGTTTTCTTCTTTATTCTAGGATTTCCCTAAGATTTTTGCTTTATTTGGACTGATAACTCATTTACTAATTTGTGGTCAATAACATCTTTATAATGCAGTATGAGAATCTTAATACTACCATCATCAATTTCAGAATGCTCAGATAAGCCTTTTCACAGTCTGTTCATATGAATCATTTTTTTATTAAACAGTCTTAGAGTTTATCCTAAACATGAGCTCCTCTCAAAGAAAGCCTATTACTTATTCTGTCTGAACATTTCCTTATAATAATGTGTTTGGAAGTATCAGAATAACTTGTGGTGATATCTTCACATAAACCTTTGCTTCTGATTCATAACATGTCTAACCTAAATTTTCTCAGTGATTCCTAGCAGAAAGTAACCTTCAAATAAATAAAAACCAAAGATTCAGAGTTTCTTTCTTGTTTTGTTGAAACTCTTCAACACTTCTCAAATGACTGTTAAAATAGCATATTCCAACTTTACCAAACTGTAGTTTAAATTCTTTGTTTCTCATTTACATTCACACTATTGTTCTGAGTCTTCAAAAATATTGGTTCATTCTCTAATAGAGAATTAAGTCATCAGAGAGAGCACATTAGAATAAAGAGGTGAAAGTTTGATTCTTAGTGTTAAAATTCATGAGGAAAACAAATGCCACATGAATTGAGAACTCAGATGTATTTTTCTAGTTCTGATTGGTATGATCATGAAAGGTTCAGTTACTGAACTGATAAACCATGTGCCAAGAAGTAACCAGCTGCCAAAATGCAAGCTGTGAATAGATTATGATGAGCTCACTGAACCTATATAGCTGGACATTGAAATTTGACCAACTGCAGGAATATTCTGAGGCCATATAAAATGGGTATTTGAGCTTATTCTAAAGTTAAATGCTTCACTTCATTGATTTAGGATTCTTTCATTGAATTAAACACATCAAAAATAAAAAAAACTTTATTGAATTTTTTTTTTTTTTTTTTTTTAAATTTACTCCCTATTTTAGGGCCCTAAAACTGAAGCTTCACTAGTTTTGTAGATCCGCCACTGATCTCTGGGTGAAATTTGGAAGAGGAAACATTTGAATTTTGCCAGTGGAAACTTCAACAAAATTGTTGCTTTCACTTGTACTGTATTGCAGAGGCATAAATATTTTTCTTGCTTGTTTGAAATATGACCTTCAGGCAGTGGAATTTCTATTGATTACAAAGTGTCTTTATAGCTAAAGCCAATTTATTTTCCAAATAGAGACTGCAATTAATCAATGTGAAATATTTTTGCATTATATAGATTTTTCCAGTTAGGCAGGGTTTCATGAAAATATGATTAAGATTTTATTATATCAGACAAATTTATTTTCTCATTTAAAAAAACTTTTAAACTTCCAAACAAAATATATTAAGAATTAACAATCTCTCCTTTCTTTCTTTTTTCTGTGATCGAAGTTGAATGACTTTTTTTTTCTTTTGCTTTTATTGAAATCAGGATTTTTGTCTTCTGAAACTTTTTCATAATTATTGTGTTACTGCAGAATGATTTTTATCACATTTTGAAGAAATTTTTGTCCTCAAATTGAATTTTGAATCCATCACCTTTTTTGTTGTAAATGTAATTTTTAATTATAAATGACATCAGGAGTTTAATTCTTATTTTCTGAGTTGAGAAAGTTTATTAATCATAATGAGCTTTGAAAATTGAAACTCCAATCTCTTCTGTTGCCAGTGTTTTGGGATGAAAAAATTCATTCTGTGTTTTCTATTGAAAACACAGTTCCAAATACTTGAATGGAAAAAAATATGAATTGGGCATTGCAGATGTTGCAAGTGGTAGGATGGATTATCTGCTGTTGCTCAGTTTTTCTTTAGCCATATGTGTAGCTGATAAATTCTTGGCATCATAAAACATCAAAAGTGAAAGTTTCTTGCAGCAGTTAACCAAAGTCAGAGATTGAACATGTATTTCATTTTATCTATGAATGTACTCTTTTTTATTTTTAGCTTGAATGTCTGTCTTTTGCACAAAACTACACCATTGTTGCTTTTTGGAGCATTTTTATTGTCTGATGCTGATTTGTGATATTTAAATAGTTTCTATCTGTTTTAATTTGATTTCATTTGCATTGTTACCAATTTTGAATATTTAAGTTTGAAACTTAGTCAATGCACAGATGATAAGAATTATTCAAGAAACTGAGATAGAATAAAATAATTATTGTTAATGTATAAATCAGAAAAATGCAGTGTACCCAGTCACTTATATACTTCTTCCTACATAAGGACTAAAGATATGTTAACTGAAGTTGTAAAAGATTCAGGTGTCTATACAGTCTATATGCACAAATTGAATTGAGGGATCTATTTTTTATACCAGGATAACATATCTTCGGGTTGTATTAGGGTGGGTGCATAAATTCCTATAACCCTCTTTATTTTTTTAACTCTAGAGATTGAATACACAGAATTTTTTTTTTTAAATCAAAGAAAAACACATCAGAAATTTTTGCACACACCTAATATGTATAACTTATTTTTCACATGTTATTTTTAGTAGCCTACTATATCACTATCAGCTTACATTTTCTTCTATTTAGTTTAACTATGAATAATTCCAAGAAGTTTTTTATTTAAAAATATTTCCATAGACAAAGAATATTGATGTCTAAATTTCTTTCCACTTCAGATAAGTGCTTTTGTATGGGTATATGGGAAACTCTCTTGCATCATTTTGCCAAGAATTTCTGTTATATTTTGCCAAGATTCAGTAATAAATAAGAAGCATTAATATCCAGTATACTCTGTCAATAGATTTTATTGGAAGCAGTGCCCTGGGTTTGGGCATGTGAGACAAGCACATTTGGTGACATTGTACCAAAAAATAAGAGAAAAACAAAAAGAAAACAAATATTTATGAATATATTCCTTAGTTTACAAATAATATTTCAGAGATTGACTAACCCTAAC
This sequence comes from Acanthosepion esculentum, assembly GCA_964036315.1. NCBI lineage: Eukaryota > Metazoa > Mollusca > Cephalopoda > Sepiida > Sepiidae > Acanthosepion > Acanthosepion esculentum. The sequence continues at coordinate 103,204,033 of OZ038486.1, forward strand.
CTTCCTACTTAGTTTTTGGGTATAAAATTTAATTCTATATAAGTAAAATGGTAACTGTTGCATTGTGCCACCACTAACTTCAGCCCTTCAGACCCCAACACTATAGACTGTATCAATGAAAGACAGTTTCTTTTTATTATTGGTTTTATAATATGAGAGGGGCAGATGTGATAGCAGGAGAAAGAACTTCAAGGAAACACATGCCCACTCATTGACATAGAATTCCACCATGTGCAGGCTAGTCTCTAAGGAATCTGGGTATGGAAAACATGTCAATGCTTCAAATTTCATGCTGCACTCAGACAACTTCATGCCACTTTGGTCTTATATCCAAAACTTAGACAAAGGAAATCCATCACTGCCAGAATTTCACACCAACAGGGTATTCTGACCAATCACTTGCCACTGTGGTTCAGCCTCCACATTCTGTAACATAACAAATATATCAGCATTGACAAAAGTTTATCTCAAGATGGTGTGTATAGGTATTTTTTTATAAATACATTATAATTTTAAAGTAAAACTGTATACTTTTTAAAGAGCTTAGTTTTATAATTCATCAAGAATTTTTATTCTTCCTTACTTCATTAATAGAAATTGAAATAGTTTGGTAACCTGTTGTTCCCAGGAGATTATGTGCTCCTCAAAGGAGATACCAGAACCTTCATTCTAAAAGGAATTAATTATCCTGTTTATGATTGCTTGGGTACAATTGGCTCATTAAATCTACTTTAACTACATCCTATTTCTACAAGATACCTTTTTTATAAACTTTATAAACAATATTTTCTAACTCACAGTCTGCCAACACTCTGTTGTTTGGAATTTGAATTGTTAGCCATTTGAGAATTTCAGAATCAGACTTTTCAAGAACAACAGATTTTTTAAGCCCAAATAGATCAGATTGCTATTTGGACACAAAAAAATCATGAATCCTCTGTGCTAAATAAAATTCTTTTTTTTCTGTAGGTTAAATAAGGTACTTTGTGAAACATGACTGAAACAGTTGTCATTGCATTGAACATTTGTATTTAATCTCTCTTCAAAAAGGATTTCATACTTAGCAGATTTCTCTCCTTACATTTGAAGCTGTTTTTGCAACTGAACAATTTTACTAATATATATATATATATCCATTTTATGTCACTATTCAATAATGTTTAAATGAATTATGTTAAATGCACTTGCAGCATGTGTGCAATCACTGCTAAAGAATGTGTAGTAATTGTCTATTCAAAATCTCATCAGTACTTTAGTAGGCCATTAAACTGACCAGTGATAGTCTGATTTTAGGTTTGCAGAATCATTGATTGTTTAAACAGTGTAATAATTGGTTAAACACATAAAACATATTTTAAAATCTCACTAAACATTATGTTGTAAAAAGCTACCTTGTAATTCACTATGCTTCCTAACTTTGTGAAAGGAATAAATTCGATAGGATATTGAGCACTTTCCCTCCATGAATATAGAAAATTCTAATCAATTACATATAATGGCATAACTTTTGGATTGAGGTTTAAAATTGATTAAAGGAAATGAGGTAGGAAAATATCATGGCACACGGGATTTTTTTTTTGTCATCATGAACTACCAGTCTTTAAAATAAAGGATAAAAGTCATTTCAAATTGAATAATCCAGAAAATCATCTATGCATTTCAGCATTATCATCTGGTCAGTTATTTCAGATCTCTCATCATTTCTAGATTCATGCACATTGACTGGAAAGTTGTGAAGACTGCATTTTCATCTGACCTTCCCACTCTGATGAAAAACTAGCATTGATGGCATTGTAAGATACTGCCTGGGTAATGCTACTTTGGTGCCAATGGTGATCATCCAATGATAGTTTTGTTGGCAGCATAGTTCTTTTTTTTCTTTCTTATAATACCAGTAATCACTGTTTTCATTAAAGTTATTTAGATGTTGCACCTACTGCAGAGAGTTGTTGATCCACCTTTTGTTTTGAATTCTTTAGTAGTTGACATATTTAGAATTTTACATTTTTATTTGTTAGCTTAAATATTCTCTTCCTTGTGTTTTTGTTTTCTAATTGAATGAGATTAAATGATCCAAAGATTCTTTTATTTTTTTATTTTTGTTATATTTTAATTTGTAATTAATAGATTTCTTTGAATATTTTCATTATAGATTTTACTATTATTGTGACTGTTAAACTTTATATTTTTCTTCATTACATCATACCAAAATCAAGTTGCATCTATATTTGTTTTATTATTTGTCATTGTTCTTGCATTTAACATCTGATGTTAAAATTTTAGGAAATAATTTGAAAGATTAAATTTACATTGAAATACTCATTTTTCTCATCACTTTTTTCCTCCTTAAGGACATATCAAAGGAAATAGAGAAAAACTTGACTCCCAAACAGTGTGCAGCACTCGACTTGGCCCTGGACACCATAAAGAACTACTTCCATGCTGGTGGTCAAGGGCTTAAGAAAACCTTCTTAGATAAGAGCCCTGAACTACAATCACTTCGCTATGCACTATCATTATACACCCAGACAACTGATACCCTCATCAAGACATTTGTTAATACGGAAACTCAACAAGGTACACAAAGACAATTATACATCACTCAGTTTATATAAAAAAAAAAGAAAAGAAATACTTTTTGCTTATGCTTCCTGCTATTACAGCATTTCTTTGTATTTTGATTATGACATTCATTTATTTTTTTAGATTTACCTGCACAAGAAGATCAAGTTGGAGAAGTTTCAATTCAGGTTGATTTATTCACTCATCCTGGAACAGGAGAGCACAAAGTCACTGTTAAAGGTAATATCCATTTTGTACAGGTTCTAGTTTTGTGTAGATGGCAACACTAAAAATAGTTTTTTCTTAGAGGATTTAATAAATAGTGCCATTCTTTTCTGTAAATAATTTTCTGCCACTAGCAAGTATATTCAGTATAATTCAATTAAAGCACTTTTTGCATTTGCTTATATAAAGGGTGTTCCAATAATATGGAACAATTTTAAAATTAATTCACATTTAAAATCATTCCAAGTTATTGGAACACCCTTTTTATATATATATATATATATATATATATATATATATAAGCAATTGAAAATTACTATTTTAAAGTATTAAATTAAAATCACATTTAATTATATCTTAAGTCTTAATTAACACTGCATATTTTTTATGTAAATTTTATATTTAAATATTTGAACATATTCTGATTTTAAATAAAAACATATCTGAATAGCAATAAGTATTTCATTTGGGAAATTAGCATAATATTGCAAACCACCTGTTTTTAACAGTCTATTTTTGTTTAACTGTAATAACAACATCAATTATCAAAGAATAAATGAGCCCTTCCCCAAAAAAAAGAATAAATTCAATGCCTTTCACAAAAACTATACACACGGTTACTTTTCTAGTATTAATATTTTATGTCTTGTTCATCTTCATGCCAATTTTGAGAATCTGTGTTCTTTAATAAGCATCAACATTTTCTCTTGCAGTGGTTGCATGTAATGACCTCAAATGGCAAACGGCCAGTATGTTCCGCCCATTTGTTGAGGTTCATCTGATTGGGCCGCATCTCAGTGATAAAAAGAGGAAACATTCCACCAAGTCCAAAAGCAACAACTGGTCTCCCAAATTTAACGAAACCTTCCAGTTGTAAGTGGAGATTTTAACAGTTGTCTCCTTTTTTCTCTTATTTCTTTTTGTTGCTTTAATTTTAACAGATTTGGATTTTTTTTTTTTTTTTTTTTCGATACTCTTAGGCATTTTTAATGGGTTTTTTTAAGTTGTTCTTTGTGTTTTTAGTCCAAACTTCTCAATGAAAAATATTCTATTTTTTGTTAACAAAATTATAGTTAAGATTTTTACAATTTTTTGTAGTTTTGCATTGTTAAAGAATCACTTGGTTCCTAAATGTTTATAATATCCAATGCTTGAATAAAATATATATATATATATATATATATATAGCTGAACTCAACTGAAAGAAAATCATGCTGTGTATTGATACTGACATATTACCTGTTCATGTTGATGATGCATCTATGAAAGGCATAGTCTAATGTTCTACTGGATATATGCATTGGTTTAATGTATGCAGTTTACCTGCTGAAATGGAGAATGGGTTCTCCTACCCCAAGCATCTATCAATTGAATTAAGAATTTGGTTCAAAAGTCTGAGAATGTTAATAAATACAATTGGCACCTGAAGAATACAGGTGTATTACAGGTGTGTAAATAGCAGTTTTTCAAAGTAACAATTTACAAGAAGAAAGCTATTTTCTTATATTTGAAATTGATTTTCTCTTTTTGTGATGAAGTTAGCACAGTAGGTGCCTCCAGATTCACAATACCTAGGGTTTAAAATTAATTTTTAAAAATGAAAGATTTTTCTTTAAGTTTTTATTTTAGCTTTAATTTCAAACTAATAGATTAAATTTAATATTTCCAACAAACAAAATACTTTTCTGTATTTCAAAACTAATTTAAATTAACTAAAGGAGTTTTTATTTTGGTATTATAGAAATTGTTGATTTTAAGTAACATTTTTGCCATCTTTCATCAGAATGTAATTCCCTTTATTAAAAAATCTTCCAAAACTAAAATATACTTTTCTGAAACTTTATTTGAGAAATGTTAGCTGATTTAAAGTTTAATTAATCTGATTTGAAACAAATATTACTGAGCACCTTTTTTAATATAATTTTTAAGTACTTAGTAATCTTAAAAATATAGGGAAATATTCTATGTAATTTAATGTTTTATTGAGTTTTAGATACTTTTACTATAGTTATTGCTCTTATTTTCTGATAATGTTGTGCATTAATATCAATATCTACAAAAATCAGCACATTTATACGCATACAAAAATTCAAAATTCTTGGTGTTTGATGAATTGTACTAAGCTTTTCAATTTATGATTAGGAATTATAGTTTTTAATTAATAATAATATCATCTAAAAGGGTGAAAAATTTCTTAAGATGATAGTGTCCTTAATATATCTTATTTATAAAAGCAATTAAAAGCTTTTCTAATTAATGTCTTAGTTTTATTGCATTATTTATTTTATGATTCAGAGCAGATTTTCAGTAAATAGTGTTTTTGTTTTACAGAAAATTGATTTAAATTCTCCAAGGAGTTCTACTTTTAAATAATATAAACATTAATTGGCACAAAATTTAATTTCTTAAAAACAAATAAGTAGTGGGTAACAGATGTTAAAAAAAAATATATATTTTACCAAGATTTTCTATAAAAAAATTTATAAAATAATTTTGACCATTTATGAATAAGTCCTGAAAGCTTCATTAAAATCCGATAATTTTTGCAAGAATTTCAAAATCAATGTGTTTTTCACCATTAAAAAGACACTAAAATTTCCAATACTAACCTTTGGTCTCTCTTCTGATGCAAAAAACACGAGATTTTTAACCATAATTTTGAATGTCCTAAAAAGAATCAAAAAATATAATTTAATAATAACAAAGATTTTGACAATAAAACTTTGTTTTTATTAAGTTTGAGGCATTTTTTTTAATTGTGGTATATTACTTTTTTAGTAAATTAGTGGAGGTACCTATATTACAGTAACAAAGACCAAGTCTAAGGTTTTATTGTCTTGTACTTTGATACTAAACTATTGAGATATTATGTATATTCAAATGCACGAAAAATCTATATCTCTTTTATTTACAAATAGACGGTAATGAATATCTGGTAATTTTTTTCTGTTATTTTTAACTAAGCATTTATTTTCCCATTTCTTTCTCTCTTTGCAGTATTATCGGTAATGAAGAAGAACCTGATGCATACGAACTACACATCTGTATTAAAGATTACTGCTTTGCTCGGGAGGATCGTCAGATCGGGATAGCAGTGATGCAACTACGAGATATTTCTGAACAGGGCAGCTGTGCTTGCTGGTGCCCATTGGGCAAACGTCTCAATTTGGACGAGACTGGATGGACCATTCTTCGCATTCTCTCACAGAGAACCAATGATGAGGTTGCTAAGGAGTTTGTTAAACTCAAGTCAGAATGCCGACATCAAGAGGATGTGGGCTGAATTTAAGAATGCTTATAGGATGATTTAAAAAAAAGGACTTTAAAAATATAAGTATGGGTTTTTTTCATATCAAAGTTATCACTTAACGTTGAACCTATTCCCTTGTTTTCTAAAATGAAAAATGTGAAGTGATAATGATAATAATAATCATTATTATTATTATCACAAAAGAAAAAGTGAAATGAACCAAAAAAAATGAAGTATTCTTGATTCCCCACTCCCACATTTGAAAAGTAAATAATTTTAAAAATAATAATAAAGTTGAATAAATAATATGCAGAAAACAATTCTGAAATTATGATAAAAACAACAACACTGGGCTTTATTTAGGTTCTGATCTGGCCTTTACAAAACAATCCTTCGTTTTGTCAATGGCCAGTTTGAAAGCATAAAGGCAACTTTTATTTTAATGTTTTTTTTTTTTGTTGAATGTTATATGTGAAAGCTGTAACATGTGAAAGCTGCTATCATATGATAGGTAATTTTTACTTACTCACTGCAAAATGTGGGTTTTATGAAAACTGATGACCCATCTATCTTTTCCATGTTCGCAAAATGTTGAAGTTATCTGCCACTATTTCCATAAGAACAATGTACAAAAAACCCGGGCAGGTGAAAAAAAAGGATGGATGGATAGATTTTGTGTTGCTAAGCAACTATGGATACTGACTCAATCAAAACTACCGTAGAGTTATTATTAATATTGCTCTATGTGTTGTTGTCATTGTCATTGCCGTTGTTGTCGTTGTTGTTGTGATAACTATAATGGCAACAACATCTTTTTTTCTTTTATTTTCTTTTGTTTTTTGTTTTTTTTAATGAAGTGGGATAAGAATTAAAATGTTAAGAAAAAGTTGTGAAAATTTGCAAAAGGCAAAAACTCCAAAGCAACCACAAAACAAGAAAAAGATGCAAAAAGAATGAAAAGAAAAAAATAGAAACAAAATTTATTTGTACTTGGTACATGGACAATGTTTACACAATTTATAGATTTTCTTTGACATTCTTTTGCAAGTTTAATCTTAATTTATTGCTAAAAAATCTCTTTTTTCACAAGAGAAAAAAGAAATTTTTTGAAGAAAGAATGAAAACTTTAACTGCCAATCACTGGGATGATAATTGTTGATATGCTCAAGAATGTCACTCTACACTTAAATAACAAAATCTATTTGTTCTTTAAGGAAAAATACAAAACAAAAATCTATTATGGCTGTGGAATACTTGCAGCTTTTGTATTATTGAATTTTTCTGATTTCTTTTTTTTTTCTTTTTTTTTTTCCATTTTCGTTTTTGACCAATGGTTAAATGTTTATTAATGTTATAAAAACCGATAATCTTCATTCAGCATTCTTACAATAAAAACAAAAAAAATAATAGCTCACCATTTCCTCTTGAGATAAGGAGATTTGTTTTAATGTCTGCTATCTGCAGCAGAATGTCAACACTTGAAATTCATTATCCATTAATTGTTAATTAGAAGGGCGACGAGGGCCAGGTTTGTTACAAAGAAAAACAAAAGTCTGTTTTACATATATATATATATATATATATATATATATATATATAATTATTATTTTTATTTTTTTTTGTTATTATATATTACATATATTTTCCAGTAAAACTGAGCGCTCCTTTGATAGAGCACTTTGGTATTATTAAGGCTTTTGTTGTGCACTTTTATTTATTTATTGTTATATCCTCATATCTGGCCTGCTGGCTTACTGACTGACATAGCAACTGTTTGTCACCATCTACCCCAAATCATTTCCGGTTCCTCGTCCTGATGAACATTATTTAACTTTTGATCCAAAATACATATCCCTGACAAAAACATGTTTCAAACTCATATACTCACAAAACTCCTCAGAAACAAAAGATTTAAACTTTTCATGTGATTTTTTTCTTCATCTTTAGCTACTCTAGAACAAAAAAATTCTATCTATCTTTATATTTCTTTTATGTTTTAAGGTATGAATAACGATTTTCCATTTTTTTTATTTATTTTTATCCCAACCTTTAAAAAATTCTGCTGAAAACATTTAAAACATTATAAATTATAATTAACCAATAAAAACTAATTTTGTGAGCTTGAAGTAATTTTTTTTTTTTTACTTGGCTTCCAAATAATTTATATTTGATATTTAAAAATTCTTAGAACAAAAACTAACCTTCACAAAATATCACGGTATTATGTAATGTATTCCAAATATAAAAATCTTCAAATCCTGATTTTTGATACTCAAGTGCTTTGCTTGTGTAACATTCAACAGTTAGAATGAAGAGTAAATATCATTTATTTTATGGAAAAATAACTCATACTTTCTTTGGTTATCCCCTTTTCTCTCCTAAGACTTTTTTTGTATTTCTTTTTACTGAAGAATTCATGAGTTATTGTCAAAGTGGTCAGCTATCTTTGGAGCTTGTCATCCAAGTAGGACACTGGTTTCTTTTGATTAAAATTACAAGTTGGAGTAAGTATTATTTAAGTGCTAAGTAGAATTTCTTGACTTAGCCCTAATAGCCCTAATGCTTGATATCCAGGCCCCATTGTTGCATGTGAGTTTGAATGTTGCTCTAAGTTTATTTGCTTTTACTCAGTATCTTTATAATATCCCATTTTCTTAAATACTATAGAAACTGTTAAAATATTTACAGTTTCTTTACTTATCAATAATTCACAAAGATTTTATGGACACAAGTGAAAATCCAACACTTTTCTGTATCAGACTAATTACCTGATTACAGCATTCAGTAATTTTGGTTTAATATCAGTTTCTGACATCTATTTTTTCCCAGTCATCTGCTAAGTTAGAACTTGTACATTTATGATAATTATTTCCTTCTCATGAGTGAGTATAGAACTATAGTCAACAGTAAAATGATCTGAAATTTCATCATCCATGCTGGATATATTCCAATAATTTGGTATAGTTTTGATTTGCTAAACAATATGAACAACAAGCATTTTCTCATTGATATTGATTACTATCTGCTGGACCATAAGTTTGAAGTCTGTTTATAGGTTCACAGATTTCCTAGAATTATATTTTACATTTGTTCAGATAACATAAAAACATACATTCTCTCTTGCCAGACAACTTTCTGTGGTCATATCATGGTGCTTCCAACTTGGTTGAATGTAAAGTGGGGTGCATATCACAGTATTAAGTATGCAATGCCTGGGATACCAAACTCATGGGCTACAAAAATGGAACTTTTTCCTGAATTCAATCAGCCATTATACCAATGGACATTTTCTCAAAAGCAGTAATCTTCTAAATAAATAATAAACAATAGCATCTTGGAAATGTTTCAAATTTTCAATTCAGCCTTCTATCATAAATACAAACCTCCAACTTTTTCTTTTTTTTAAATGAAGCTTGAAAAATAATAAAATAAATGTATTCTTCTCCTGCCTGGCCATCAGTGTGTTTCATACCCAAAGCTTTGTAAAATTAAAAGCAGAAAGAGAAACATTTTATATTTAATTAATTTTAACAATTTGGAAATGCCAAAGAAATTAAATACTTATATCTATTCCTTTTTATTAATATTTATAAAGTGTTTTAACAATGTGAAGCTTTTAGACAATATACAGAAAAGGAATATGGATTTAATGCTAATTCTATATTTAATTTTTCTTAATAATTATTCAAACTAGAAGACAGTAGTTTTATTCATACTAATCACGGAAAAGAAAAAAATAAACGTGTGTTACTTGAATTCAACTTTTCCAGGAATTTTTTTTTTATTGCATTAAGATTTTATTTTCTTCATAACATTGTCCATTATATTTAGTAAATGAAAAACACACTTTTAATACATTTAAGTAAAAATATAAAAGCATTTGTATCAGAACATACACTATTTTGTGTTTTTATTTAACCTTTCAACCTTAGCTAATTTTACAATCTGCTTATTTTAGTGAAAATTAATTGAAAAATCAGATTTCAAATCAGTTATTTTTAGAGTTCTTATGTCTGAAAAAAAAACTTGCTATTTTTTTTTTTTTTTTTTTTTTTTATCACACAAACTCTTCCACTCATGAAAAATATAACAAAATTTTAAAAAAATCCTGAAGCAGAATAATACTTTTTGCTATTGTTATTTGTGTCTGATGTTTGTTGAAAAATATTAAATTTTTATTCTTGGATTTTTCTGAATATTTCTAAATTTAGATTATTTCACATAAATTTAACAACTGTTGGTATATTTTTATTGAAAAAAAAAACAAAAAATAAAATATCACAAAACAAAATATAAAATGAGAAATATTACGTTTTGCATCTTGTGTATGCTTACATTCTCTTCTCTTCTCAATTGTCAACTGTGATTTTTTTACAAGCACTTTAAAAAATGCTTTGATACTTAGTACATTTAATTATTTTTCCAACAAAAATTGCTAATTTTATTTAATGTAGCTAGTTTAAACTTTTCTTAGCAGTGTTGTCTGTATACAGTATGTACTAATTGGGTTATTTTTCTTCCTCAGTGTTACTGATTGTTTAAAAAAAAAATGTTTTTCCTACCCATCCAAGATCGACAGCAGCTCTTCATAAAAAGAAAACCAAAAAACAATACAGAGTGGACAAATGAACAACTCAAAAGAGCTGTAATTACTGCTGGAGTTAATATCAATTTTAAGTTTAGCTAATGACAGCTACTAAAAAGGAATTTTTGCAGATTTCATTAAAATAACCTTTTGCCTATTTTCCTTTAAATTCTAATGTCCTTTCATTAAAGCAATATTTTTTTTTTCTCTTAAATCATAAACCTGTTCTCTTTATAAATTGGTCATTTTTATTCATTTAGTTTAGGTTGCTTGTTAGATTTTCCTGACAACAATTAATCTCATTGTAAATCACTTTAATTTTCTGGCTTTGTTTTATTTGGAACATTCATATGATGGGGTACATAATTGATAAAATTAAGAGGCTAAGGTAATTGCATGATTTTTTTTTTTTTTTTTTTTACTAGCCAATTGATATACAGTAAACTTTGTTTTACAGCTAAACATAAACTTGTGTATTTTTTCTCTTTGTTTTTCTTTCTTCTCTTCTCTCTCTCTCATCCTCTATTCTTTTCTTTCACGCTTTCATTTTAACTCATTCTCCATTGCTGGTTGTGCCTCAACTCTATTGCCATTACTAAAGAAGCCAACAATGTCCTATAGATTCTTTTACAAATGCCATCAATATTTGTTTTATTATTCTTTTGTGTCGCTAGTCTTTTCTGACTGTAAGAGAAGTCAGAAAAGAAACAAACCAAATAACTTTAAAAGAAGACTTTACCAAAGAGAAACAGTCATGTGCTTCTGTAATTCTATTTGAAGGACACTTACAATCGATAAGATGGGTTTACTCTGTGCACAGACCAGCATGTTGAATTTGAACTGTGATGAAATCAACACCAGGTTTGTTTACTTTTTTCCAGATAACATTACTCCACCTCTTCTAACTTTAATTTCACAGCTGTTATAAAAGATGTGTGGATAGCATGGCTTTTATGATGTCTGCTTTTTTTTTTTTTTTTTTTTTTTTTTCCTATTTCTTTTTGCTAGTCATGGAAACAATCATCAAGACCACAAGCAGATTTTTCACCCCCTTTACCCTCAGCAGTACATACATGTAAATCCCCTATTCATTGTTGGGAGTTGGTGGGGAGCATGGTTCTTCTGATAAAAATCTTGATCCAGACACTTGCCACAGTTTTTACCTGTGGGCAGCTCATCTCAAGCAAGTCTTTCATACAGTGGTCTGTAGATTTGTGAACTTGTAAAATCCATCATCTCCAAATAGTATAAGATTCTGTCTACTGTTTCATTATACAAGATGTGTGTGGGTGTGGTCTATCGGGTTAAGATTCTGGTTCATGCTATGATCTTAGTAAAAATGGATTGGCTCAGGTTCAGAATTGGGAACAGCCATCTAGATATTAAAGAAGTCTTTCATATTGTATGTATCCTGCAGTGTGTTGAACATCCATAAAATAGTAAAATTTACAATATTTGAGTGATATAAGGATATATTATTCCAATATATTGACTGATATGGCAGTATGTATTTTCTAATAAAACCATTGGTTCTGTTGCTACAATGGATGGTATAAGTTCTTGCTCAAGAGTGGCCTACAAGATATTGGGCAAGTCTTGCACACGCACACATACTTGTGTATGTGTGTGCATATATATATATATATATATATATATATATATATATATATATAGTACACACACATACAAATATAGCATGCCCACTGTGATCCATATTTGTAAAATCTCTAATTCATGAGAAACAGCCAGTGATATAAAACTGGTGACGTGCAGACTATAAAAGAAAGCTTATCAATTCATCCCAATCACATTTATGTATTTTTTTCACGTAATCTCTGGCCATGTTTACACAATTCAAAACTTAATTGCGTTTAAATAGTTAAAGTATTTACTATATATTAATTTATAATAATCATAAATATTATTTTTATTTGAAAACAAAAAGAAAATATAAACCCTAAGTAAAAACCAAAACCAAAATGATAGACATCCACTTGCAGCTTGCTTGTGCATTCCACTTCGATTTTGAATAATCAGAGCACAATAAGAACTTTTTCCCAATGCTCCCTGACCTACCAAAAATGAAAACAAATTATTGAAAATAATTTTTTAAATAAATGTAATTTTAATTTTCTATGATCCTTTCTCAGCTACCATTAAATGTTAATTTTATTTGATTATATATTAAAGTTAGGAGACTTAATGTGGTGGATTATGAACAATGTCCTTCCTATAAAGAAAATAATAAAAAAAAAGACCTGATTTTCATGCCCCTCCTACCTTTCATATTAATAAAAAAAAAAATAATGTCATTCTAGCTAATACAATTTGACCTGCCAATTTGCCTTTGAAAGATTTTTAAGCAATTTAATAACAGTTAATTTCTTAGCCCCTAATGTCTGGCTCAAGCCTGTAAGTCATTAAATGAAACAGCAGTGTCCAACTTGTATTTCCGGCTTTAATATCCCAAGTATTATATTTTCTGATCCTGATTCAGAGAATTTGACTTTGATTTCATTATCCTTTATCTCTAGTTCCTTCATTTCTGTACCAAAGCTCATAGACTTTCCAGTTTAAGAAGCTTTTTATTGTTGTAATATTGTGGCTGCCTCTAAAAACTAATTCTTGAAAAGGAGATAATGAAGATTTACACATTTTTGTGTTGTTTCAGTTTTTTCTGGCATTCTATCCTCTCACCTCGGCATTTTAGCCATTTCCTAAGCTTGTTTACTTATGGAAATCTACAGATACGGTGCCTGAAGATGATGATAAAATATTAGCCTGCTCAAATAATTGTGATAAGAAAAACAAATGAAAATAAATGTTGAAAGGGATCTGTGAGAAGTAATAAAAAAAACCTCCTTTCTTTCATATAATTTCTGTTTCTTCTACAGAAGCCTTGCTATATAAGAGGGTTTATCTTTCTATTTTATCATCTTAAATATCATCAGAGGATACCATACTAATCTCCACCAAAGTTAATTTACTGTATATACTCTGAATATAACTGCACGCTCTTAAAATCAGTCACTCTATAACTGGATGTCAATATACAGTCCAGCAAATTGGTCTTTAGAATATGACTTTACATATACATTGTTCTTTCTTTTTTTTTTTTTCATACTCAAGATTTATGTATACACATTTACTGAGAATTGTTCTGTTATTAGAGCACTGGAATGTTGATTGTAATATCAAGAGTTCAATCCCTGGTGCTGCAAAATGTTTGTTTCTGAATTTGTATCACTGTAATTTATTTATTCATCCTTTGTGTTTTAAGCATATTTCACAAATTCTCTAATCCTTTTTATTGATGAAGATATGCATTGTTTTTCCTGTCATTTATATGTGAATATTTGAGATAAAGTGACTTTGGACTTACTTGCTAACAACACACATACTCACATTCCCTTTCAACTAATAAGGAATATTAAATAGATCATGAAACACTGTCAACTTTTAATCTGAAATTTAAGTGTTACTTAGCAAATAAGGTTTTCATCATTCTTTAAAAAAAAAAAAAAAAAAAAAATTAAGGCATATTAAATGACTATTTCCAGATAATATTTTTCAGTTTTGTTGGCATTTTTTTTTTTCCTTTGGTATTTTTCTTATTTCAATTCATTTGTTTTTTGACTTCCCATCTAATCAATGTTCAAATGTTTCCATGTCACCAAAAAGGCCTTTTACTCAGATAAACTTTATTCATTGCTATAAAAAATATGAATTCTTTTAATTTTGTAAAAAGTAAAATTTAATTTTTTCTTTTTACACTAAATGCTTATTTTTGGTTTGAATATTTTCTCCTGTTTGCTTTCATCTGTAATGAAAAAAATCGTCTCAACCATTTTGGGGATATTGTAGCATTAATTCTCTCTGTAATTTTATTCTAACATCTATTGGATGCTAAAAACGAAATGGTTTAATCATATCGGTATAAGAATAGACTAAAATATGATATATCTTTATTACTTATTGAAAGCATGAAAACTGTAGAAAATTGAACATTTTTTTAATTGATTTTCAAAGTGAAAAGAGGATGAGAAGAAAAAAAAATTTTTTATGTGTTACCTCATAATTCTCTCAAGTTCTTATTTTTATTTTGTATAACTAGAAGCATACAGAATTATCCTTGGTAAATTTGTAGATAGTAATGATAAAATAACCTGATGATGAGAGAAATACAGGTAATTCAAAAATGAATCTAGAAGAATCAATGTTAATTGATATTCTTTTGTTGTCATTCATTTTTAAACACACTTTTCTAAACTATATGTACATGTTTTTACTAAAGCATTCTAAACAGATACAGTGAATGCGAAATGTATTTGATAGATTGCAATAAGTTTATTTTAACATACTTTTACAAATCCAAACTGGAATTTGCTTCAAAGATTTCTGATTTTTCTGATAACTTTTGAACATTCAATTTTGTTTTGGTATTTATGTTTTGTATTTGTTCTGTTAATCTTTCATTTAAATTCTGTTAAATTGGAAGCTGGATTTTAAGCTTGTTGTAATATAGCAAATACATTTTACATTTACTTTAAATTTTTGAACACTTTTCAATCATTCTGAAAATGTACAACACATTGCCATATACATGAGACAACATATTTGTAAATGTAGACAGGCTTTGTACATTTCTAGTTTCAATGTTTCAATCATTCACCTCTTCTCTCTTTCTATTTGTCTGTGAACATTCCTATGCATTATTGACATTATCTTGGAAAAGGTTATATATATATATATATATATATATATAGGCAGGCTCAAATGATATAACAGGTGTAGACATTTCCCATGTTGCAAGAAATATTACTTAAAGTAGCTTTATTGTATGATCATCTCTAATAATATATGCAGTTAATGAACCAATACAGTTTTTAAATCTTATTCTCTTTTATGTGCATAGATTTTGACCCTTTTTTCTAGTCATGTAATAAGGCAAAAATTTCCTAATTAATGCTTAAACCATCATATTTTTTTACATTTTATCCAGTCTCTACTGCATGAGTCATATATGTAAATTTGTGCAAAACTTCACTATTTAAAGGGTTATAAAAGAAGTTTTAGTTTACAAACTGTTAAAATGCATTCTTGTGGATGACTCCAATTTAATGTATGTGATTTAGGCTATCATTTGTAAATGTCTGCTTTGTGCTCAGTATGTGGACACTATAAGCTGGCTGATCATTGCATTAGTCAATAAGAAAAAAATAGGGTACTTAAGAATAGATATAATGTATAGATGTTTTTACTTTAAAATGACAATTCTTATTGGTCATTATAAAATGTCATGATCAGTTATTTCAAAACATTACATTTTCTTTAACTTCTGATGTTGTTCTAGTTGTGTATCTGTAAAACATTGCAATGATCTTTATATACTTTACCAGACTTATTAAACAGACTTTATTTGGGGTCTTCATTTTGTCACCATTAATTATTTAACAAAACAAGACTATAATTGTCAGCATTTAGTTCAGAATTAATATAACATTTGGAAAATCCTTTTAACAGAATCTTTTTTGTCAATCAACTTGCATCAATTATACAAATAATCTGAATAGCAACACTCTATGTTTTGTCAAGTATCAAAATTTTAAATTATAGATGTAATTTTAATTTTGATAAATGTTATAATTATTCAGTAAACAATAGACCTTTTTTATTTTTGTAAAATATTTAAAGTCAGTTATCACAATTAAGATGCTATTTATTTTAGTTATTACAATGAATTTTTTTGTTTTGTTTTTTGCTTTTTTTATGTTGTTTTTTATTCTATTAGTAGTTTTTAACAATAATTTGTTTTAGTTATTGATTGCTCCAGGCTTGGCATAAAATCACCATTAACAAATTTGCTTCAGAATTTGAAATCATTGGTATGGCAACTAATATCAGCTGTAGAAAATAAAATCCAGCTGACATTGGCCAGATAGAAAGAATAATCTTTCTTTATTGGTTTACAAACTAGTTAAAGAATTCCCTTTGAGAGGATATTACTATTATTTCAATGTTTTTAAGGTTCAGAAACCGACTTCTCACACAACTTGAAATTTAATATTATTTTATCTTTTTTCTTATTGCTTGCTTTACAAGTTTACCAGAACTGCAACAGAAAGAATGTTTTTTTCTTTTTCTTGTTATCTAGTGAGCATTACTTAAAAAATGGAAATGATATAGATTTATATGTAAAAGACTCATTCTCAACCAATAAATTGCACTTAAATTACATATTGTTCTAGAAAATATTATATAGTCATGATCTGAAGTGGAATTTTAAAATAAAATTATTAAAATAAAAATGAAATGGCAAATGATTAGACATCAATATATTGAAAAGTGTTTTAAAAATGTCTAAAATGTTACCTTTAATCCCAAAATAATATTTTTTAAATGGCTATTCATAAAGATATAAAGTAAATAGGCTTCTTCTCTCATCTTTACTATAAATAAGCTTTAATGATATGCACACACACAAGCTGATAAAATAGCCTTAAAAATATTGTTTGTTTTTCTCTTCCTCTTTAATAAGGTTTGCAAGGAATATGCTTAATTTGCATACTTATGGTTTATTTTGATGGAGTTCTTTGTTAAAAATTTTAATTTAGTCCAGATCTTTTAATGTTGGCTGATATTAAAGTTTTAAAATCTCAAAAGCCTTGGTTTTCATATCAAAATACGTACATTAATATTTATCTACTGAAATTTACATTGTCTCTTGTATATTTGTGTAATCTTTATTTGATAGTTATCCTAGATCCTACTGAAAGACAAATTGCAACAAATTATACAGATAATAATACAGAACCCTCTGGCAAATTTACTGTCTATAGTACATTTGTATAGTTGAAATAATGTACTATACTGGCATATAAGACTATCTTATTTTTAATGGATTCTCTTTATAACTTTAATACAAGCCTACAAATGTTGAGTTGAAAAGATTTTGTCATAACAGGTCATTGAAAATTAAGTGACAAAAGTTGCATTTAGTTGCAAATTCCATTTGTCTATTTTAAAATCCTGTTCAGGCCATTTTTCTTAGATCTTTTTCTATACTAATCTTAAATCCTTCAGTTTGTATCATTGTTTGATTTCTTTTTATTCTAATGGCCAATTGCCATGGTCAAGCATAACAAATTTTTTATAAATCCTGCCTTTTAACACCATTTCTAAAATTGTCCACTCTCAGGCCAGCAAAACAACTTATTCCATTCTCTCTGTTCTTTGACAATTATCAATTTTGCATGTCTGTTTCCTTAAAAACAAAACCAAAAAATGTTGCTAATAATATAACCAATTATCTTCAGATTTTTATATCTGATGTCTTTTTTTTTTATTCTTATGGTTGCTGAGATGTGAAAGTTATCTTCAAATCATTTGGACTTTATATACTTAAATAAAAAAAATGTTAAAACTCAATATACATGCAAAATTTCATTAGACAAAAAAAAATGATGCCAGACCCCAGTGGAGAAATAAAAAAAAAATGCTTCAAGGTTTCAATTGAAAAAAAAAAAAAAAAAAATTAAAATTATTTGGTTCACTTTTGTTAAAATTTTCCACAATTTGCTATAATTCCACTTTTGTTTGTGCATGAAAATATGTGTGTTTGTGTGATCACATACCTTTATTTATGCATGTGCAAATATATATTCATACGTGTGTGTGTGTGTGTTTTGTGTATGCACACAGATTTCAGCTTCCTGATGATTCTACGTGTGTGTGTGGGTGTGTGTTGCAAGAAATGTTAAAGATATACTTAACATATATTTATAACAAAAAAACAAAACTTCAAAAATAAGAACAAAAATATTTTTTGTTGTGTAAGATTATACAATTGCAACAATCATGGAATAATAATTGTTGTCAGTTGCAAATACAACATTTGGCATTTCTCCCTGGTCCCCCTCCTGTTTCCTTGTGGGGGGGAGGAGAAGAAGTAGTAACAAATAATTTCATTTCTTTTCTTTTAAATTTTCACTCCCAGTGCAAATAACTTTTGTCACTTTTTCTTCTATTAGCCAATTTCACATCTAATTCTTTTAATAGATCAATGTTTCCTTTTGACATAATTACCATCAGTTTTTAACATTTATACAATTAAAGACAAACAAAAAAAATGAAAAAAATCATCTACTCTTTGTTTTAATTCCATTTTCCATTATTCAACACTACCCACCCGACCCCTGCTGCATCACTTTATAGTCCTAGGCAAGTCAGCTGCCGGCCAGATTTCCATCCCTTTAAATATGACAAAGTTCCAAAGAAAGACAGGAGCCATTCTGTTGGGCTTTCTCAACAGAATTGCATTTATTTTATCCCACCCCCAAAATCTTTCTCTCTTGATAATATAACCCTGGCCCCCACCCCATTTATCTTTTAATTATACTTACGCATTAGTACATACCACTCTGCATTTGCTGTGACATAGAATCTTATTCAAAAACACAGTATTTTTTCCTCTCTTTGTTTTTAATTTACTTTTCAACTTTGTTGTAATTTATCTTGAAAATTTGCCTTTTTTTTCCTTTTTTTTTTAAATAGAAAGAAAATGATGCATAATTACTTTGGCTAGTTTTGAAATGAATCTCAGGGAAGAAAAAACAACAATTACAACTTGAAAGAATTCATTTCTTGTATATTTACATACAAACTTAGTTTCTAGGCAAGCTATAAAACAAAAAGGCTAAAATCTTCCTAATGTGTACACACACACACACACACACACACTAATTCTTATTAGCATAACCCACATCATTATTTCTGATGGCAATCTGGCTGATTTAGGGATGAGCATTTGAGGCGTATTCTATACTTTAAGCATGACTATTCAAGTTAAGTCTATTTGTATGAAAAATACTGAAGTATTTTATAGGTAGCTATTGCAACTGTTACAATACCTACCTACTATGTAGGTTGATATATGAACAAGTTTCATTTATTTACTCAAATTTTTTGATGGTGTATGTTCAATAACATCAGTACATTTGTTATATGTACCTGACATTTCTGTACAAAAGGAAATGCATATACTATTTGTTTGTTTTTTCTTTCCTTCTTTTTTTTAAAATGAAACATTCAAACAAAATCTTAGCTAAAAAATTGTAAGTTACTTCAGATAATGTTGATTAAACAAAAAATAATTATAAGCATTCTTTTATGCCTTGTATTTGTGGATGAAGTGATCAATAACCCCACATACACATCCCTATAGCAATTTCCCATCTTAATTCTGAAATCTGTTCAGGACTTGAAAATCAGGTTTGAACACAAGTTATATGACAAGTCTTATTCATCATAAATCAATATTTCACTAAGTATTTCAATTTTATAACATGAAAAAGTATTAAAAAAATTTAGCATCCCCTTTTTTTAACAGGCTTTATCTTATTTAAGAAATGTTGTATCTCTAAAAGAATGTAAGTTGAAAACTGAGATATATATATATATATATATATATATATATATATATATATTGTGTGTGTGTGTGAAGAAATATTGTGTAATTTTTTGTCAACTTGCAGAATAAAAAAAAGAAAAAGTAAAAAAGAAAGCTGAAATGGATTCTGTCTTCTTAAACAATCACTTGTCAGATAATAACTGATGACTGATGCCAATCATGCAAGGGAATAAACCGGCTATTTTATTAAATTTCCAATTTTAATAATTTTTTTAATTTCAAAATAACAGAGCTGCTTCTGTCAATTTTGTGGTCTGTGAACATAATGCAATGCAAGTCATATTTTGGGTTTTTTTTTCTTTCTTTCTTAGAAACCCAAAAAATTTTTTTAAAGTGATGTTTTATGACTTTTAAAGATTTTAGAATATTCAATTTTTTCCTCTCAGGAAGAAACAGAACCCAAACCAACAAAACTGAATTTTAATTATTAATTTTTTACCTGTTCTCATATTCATATAAAAAAAAATGAGCAGCATTTGTAGTTGAATCAAGATCACCCAGTTGATAAGAGCTGAAATCAAGTTTAAAAGAAAATTGTAAAATGATTTTCCTTGATGACAGTGAAGAGAATATAATCTTGATTGTGACACTTGCTGCTAAGTGATTTGTCTTTATTTTTTGTTCTTACAAAAATTTATCTACAATTTTTATATGTTTTCTACAATCTTGAAAGATAATGATGTTAAGTTTAAAATATATGCATGTCCAGAATATGAGACCTGGTAAAAAAAATGAATTTGTTTATCACCTGAACTGATAAATTAATTTTAAAATGATTCTCAACCTTTTCAATCAGCTTGTATATTTTCTAGTTTCTGTAGCAGACTTTTGCCACCAGTGATGATTATTATTATTGTTATTTGTTTTCTTACAATGGAATTTTACACTTTGTACAAATCAGAAAAAAAAACTTTGATATTATGCCTCTCTACATACATGCATACTCACATCATACATATGTACATTTACATTGATCTACACATCTAAACCAACACCAATGTCACCACATGCGCACACACACACACATACACACACACATTGGTCTAAAACTTGATGAATGAATTTTTATTGAAATCTGAAAGAATTGCATGAAATGAAAATTTAAATGAAAAGGGAGAGAAAGAGAAAAAATTCTTTCAGACTTTTCAAAAAAAAATAAAATGAATCCATCTTCTTGTTCCGAATGAATGGAATACTGAAGATGAAGTTTTAAAAATATTAAAACATATTCTACATGTATGCAACTTTTGATCTATGGGTCTGTCTCTGGTTTTGAGGTTGGGAATCACTGCAAAGAGTAGGAGGCTATGGGAAACCTGGACCAGTAAATTTGTTTTCTTCTGTAAAGTGAGATTCTCTTGTAAATAATTTTGGAAAAAGGCTGAAAAAAAAAAATTGGGGAATTTTTCCCACTTACCAACCCACCCTCCAAAGTTTGTAAATAGTAACCCCCACTCTCACTTTTGTTTTCTTTCCTGTCTTTTTTTCTGCCTTCCAATTTTAGAAGTGAAGAAAAGTGGACTTAAATTAAAAAGAAAAAATTATCACAAGGTTTTCAAATCTCTAAATATTATTTTCCCCCCTTTCTTTTTCCTTCTTGGGAAAAATTTCTCTTTACTCACTTTCTGTATTGTCTTATAGAAAATTTAAAGAATTAGTAACAGATGGTGGTATTTTTAATCTTAACTTTATTACTTGTAGATGATAATGATGGTGACTCTCATTCTGTGTGTGTGCGTGTGTGTGTGTGTATATATATATATATAATATATATATATATATATATAATATATATGTATATATGTATGTTCAAATATTTTTCTTCTTCCCTTCAGCTCTTGTGAGATGGACACCCATTTTCTCATTCTGTTTAAATTTACAATTCAGTTTTCTCAAATGTCCTCAAACATACTGTACTCTTAGCAACTGGTTCCTTCCTCCTTGCCTTTACTTTTTTTTTCTTTTTTCTTTTTTTTTTTTTTTTTTTTTTTTTTTTCAATTTTGGCCAAAACCTGCCAAAAATGGTTTGAAAGAGAAACTTCAGAGTCAGTAAACATTATTTAAAACAAACCTGTGGGAGAAATCCTTGTTGAAATAATATTTAAAAATATTTAAAGAGAATAAAAATATAAACTGTGACCAAAACTGACACATTGTTTCTTCTTTTCTCCCATCACAGACTTGCTTCCAGACATGATGGGAGTAGAAGAAAAAGAAAATACTATGATGAGGAACCGTTCAATGACGGAAATTCCTATAAAAATACTTTGTCTGTTGTTGTTCATTAGATTCTCTTGTGTAAATAAAATAACTGAATAAATAATGTGTTTTCTTCTTTCCTTTTGCTTTCTTTCTTATATTTTCTCTTGGTGAATGTTATCATTTTCAGAAGAAAGACATCATGGAACTCTGTTTTTACTTCTGTATTAAATGGATTTTTTAAAAATCAGAAATGTTTTCTAAGCCCATGGAAGGTGTAAAGTGTATGCCCTATTCACAAGCATGCAGGTGAACCCCAGTTCTCATAATATTTTCAACATCACCCTTCTCAGTATCACCAGCAAATATTTTGAAGCTATTATCAACAAGAAATTTGTTGATCACAACCTCCTGAGTGACAAACAGTATGGTTTTCACACCTCTAGGTCCACTGCTGATGTCTTAACTATCATCAATCTGGGAAAAGCTTGATAATAAACACGTCTCAAGAGTGATTTGCTTAGATATCTCAAAGGCCTTTCACAAGATGTGGAGTTTACTATACAAACTCTCCAGCTATACAATCTCTGGAAGAATCTGCTTAGTTATCAAGTCTTTCCTATCTATGACGGGCATTGTTAATGGCCTGTTGTGAAGCAGACTAGATCACTGCAGACATCTCTCAAGTCTCTCTTTGCAGCTCTACCCTTTTTCTACTTTATATTAACAATCTGCTGAAGAACATTCTCAGTTCTTTAGTATATATATATATATATATATATATATATATATGCAGATGATACTACAGTTTAAGGGGTGCACCACCAAATGTCTGATTGCCTGGCAATTGACCTCTCCTCTGTCCTAGCCCTCACAGCTCAATAGGAGAAAGACTGGTTGGTATCATTCAATACCTCTAAAATAAAGCTAGTAATGTTTCATCACCACTGAGCACTCTAAATTTTCTGTTCTGATGAGCCATCATACACTTGATAAGGTTCCTTGTCTCGAACATCTATTTGCTCAAAAGCTCACCCTCGATCTCAAATGGAACATGTATATTCATCATCGTCATCATCCCCTTGACTTTTGTAATTGTAGGGTAGATCGAAATTCAGAAGCCACACTAACTCTTTTTCACAACTGTCTATTAATGGCAGCCATCAGCAATTCTGATACAGTCATACCTGTTCATTGTTTGACATTGTCCAACCAGTTTTTGCATTGGCGTCCTCTCCTACGTCCATCTTCAATGATGCCTTGCATAGGCTATTATGTCTTGTAATGTGTCCGAACCACACCATTTTTCTCTGTTTGACAGTGACAAGAAGAAGTTCCTGGTGTCCCACAAAACTTTCAACCCTTTTCTGCACAAACTCATTGTTCTTTTGTGCCATGGAATTTTCTTGTGCATTTCATGTGTCGAAATTATGTATATTCATGTCATCACAAATGATGCTAGAAGAATGATCAGTCCCTTGTATCACTCCAGAAAATTCCTGACTCATGCTGCCATTCTCTATCTTTACAAGAATCACATCACATCACATCAGATCAAGAATGGAGTAATGCTGCCATACCTCGGATGATGTTACCCAATCCTTAATGTCCAGCCAAGACCCAGTTCAAAAGCAATTAAACAGCCTTGTGGATGATTAATTATTTTCTACTCTTCAACCTCTATACCACAGACAAAACCCATCACTAACCTCTCACTACTCTATTACTATGGCAAATGTTTAAATGAGCTTCATTCCATAGTTCCACCAGTTCACACCTGCCATACCATGTTCATGGTGGCAAATCATTCCCATTTTGTGTTCCTTTGATAATGAATAACCAGCCAAAATGCCAAATATCACCTCTTATAATCATTGGCACCAAGTGAGATATTACATGTTGCAAGCATGGGTGTTTTTGTCTGTTCAGTATTTTCACCCATTGCTGGCCTCTGGATACAGTCATCTAGTAGTTTAATATTGTATACCTGCAAGGATGGGATCAGTGAAGAATTCTTCCATGCATGTCAGGGTTTTCTTGGCTGGAGAATTTCTCAAAAGGCAATAAGATTATAGGTAGAAAGAATAATCACATTTAAAAATTGCTAACAATTTAATACCATAGGCTGTCAAAGGTTACAATCACTCTTGGTTGAATTTCTACTAAGATCTTCAGGTGTTGAGAAAGTTAACATCAGGGTTAAACATGTCTGTATGTTGGAGATGCTTTCAGCTTGAGGAGAGATAGATAAAGTTCTCTCTGGATACAACAAAACCTTCTAACCTTTTAAGCAACTGTGAACTCTGACATAGAAATTTGTCGGGTGGAACAAAATTGATGGATCATATCTTCAAATGAAGAACTTCCTATCAGGAATGTGCTTGGCCATATTTTAAAGGACCCCTGACAAGAGATGACCTGCTCAAAAGCACCTTTGGTTAGTATCTTTATTCCTTCACTTTGAATTCTTAACTCTCTCTCAATACTTCAAGTCAAAAATCATATTTCATGCATTATTATGACTCCATCAGTATCACTACCTTGTTACAAGGAATATGTTCCACTTAAACTACCTCAGCCCCAGAATGGTTACTTTGTGTAACAGACTCCCAAGAGGATGCATCCAAGACCACTACAATCTTAATGTTAAGAGCAGTGGTAGTTATAAATAATTATTGACCAATTTTATCATTGTGATATTTTTATATTCTATCGAGTTTTAAGAACTAGGGTCCACAAATTGGAGGAGAGAGTTATCAATGATGATGTTCTGACTTCGAATCTGTGCTTATCTCCCTTTAACCCCCTCTCAGTTTTTTTTATTTTTGAATGTACTTTTTATCACATAAAAATTGGTGAAACGCAAAATTTTAATTCCGAAAATACAGCCCAGAGGAAAATAGTTTGGGAACCACTGGTCTAGGGTCAACTGATATCAGTCCTACTTATCCTCATGATATGCACATTTTACTTCATGCTTTGCTTACAACAATCTTGCTCAGTAACCCTCTACTTTGACTGGCTCTTTAGCTTTGTATTTTTGGGAGAACTAAAGTTTAAAAAAAAAAAAATCAGGCTGTAATCTAATTGATTTGTCCAATCGTAATAATTATCTTGCTGTCTCATCTCCTTGGTATTAGGTTGTTCAAAAAATAATGTCCAAGTTTAAAATCCACTTTTATTCCAGAATTATTTTCCAAACAACTTCTACAATCAGGTAGAATGATAACATTTTTTTTATATTTTTGTATTATTATTGCAAAATATCATCCTCATGAGTATATCTGTTTTAGTGTCTGTTCAGCCTGAAATAAAAGATTTTACTTCTCTCCATTAAACATTTCTTGCATATTGCTTTAATAATCTTCATTTTAAATTCTTGTCCTCCTCCAGTTATTAGTTAGCCCTTAAATCTTTCTACTTCATGAAGACATCATTAATGACTTTGTAATTTACCAGGAACTAGCTACAGAAATTATTTACAGATGCTTTTAAGCTGGTTCATTTCAAAAACATATTTCAATTTTGACAACATACCATGTCAGAAAAATTATGCTAAAACCTAAACAAGCAAAAATTTTTATTTGGCACACAAAATAGTTCACTCGGAAAAGAAAGTAAGATGTTCGTGATATACACATACCTTGTTATTAATGTGTGCATATTTCCTATCATCATTTAGAACATTTCTCTCCTTTTATTCATGGTGGACATTTGTTTTATTTTGCCGCTTGAGCTCTGAAGTGAGGGAAATGTCAGCTGTTCTTTCATTTTGCAATCAAAATTATATCTTTTTTTCTTTTCATCTAACTTCCATGAAATACATCTGTTTTAATGACAATAATCAATCCATCAATTTGTTTGATTCATTTTTTATGGCTTACCAACCTTTTACAGGTTATTTAAAGCCAGAAAATATTTTTAGATTGTAAGAATTTTTTTTTTTTTTTTTGAGATAATGGTTCTAGTGATACAAGTCTTACTAATTAACCCATAGCTAGAGGAGAAGAGGTAGATTCATACCTTTCTCAAATGTATTTGCATATAAGTGAATATAATAAACCCAACAGGATTTGGAACTTGACTCTCCAATTAACAATTCCAAGACATTATCCATTACACACTCACACCCAGTATTCCTAAGTGGCCACCCATCTAGGTACTGACCAGGCTCTGTGTTGCTTAACTTTAGTGATTATACAGGAACCGGTATTTCAATGTGATATGGCTGTAAACCTCTCAATCAGTAGTGTTGCATAATATTATACAAAGGATAATTCTGACTGCCATGGATCTGAGAAATTGTGCTTGTACTAACTTGGGTTTTCTATAAACTTGGGGATGACATCATGTACAACTGATCAATTAAAATTTCTCTATATGATAAATGGTGTTATTTGTAACAGCACCAAGATATTGTGCTTGTTACTTCAAATCCACTCTTGAAGTTTTGTTATCATATTTTATATATGCTTTCTGATTCTAAGTAAAAGTGTCCTTTTTGTTTCCATTTTTCTTGAAATTTCCTCATTGCTTACACATTGTGTTCATGGCATTCTCAGCATCCTTCTGTAAAACCAAGTTTCTTTAAACTGTTCAGCATTTATTGCCATATAGGAGGCTTGATATTACATTGCAGTTCAGCTGTCTTTTCTTTTTTCTAATGAGATTGGTTTTGTTTATTAATACTTTGATTAGGTTTTGGAAGGCATCTTTTATAATTCCAATGAAGATTCAGATGACTGAAAGTTGCTTGGTCCTGCATATACGGATAGATTTCATAGTGTAAAACTGCATTCCTTAATCTTTGATTGATTGACTATATAGGCAGGCTGGATCTTTGTCTCCCCTCTTCAGCTTCTTTTCCATATCTGCAAATGAAGGCTTAACTGGTAGCCTTAATCATTGGTTCATTGAAGTTATTTTATTTAAAAAAAAAAAAACAATTCCATTTAAGTGGTGTAGAAAAATTTAAGTTTTTATTGCAAATATATTTATTTTCTTACTAAAAAGGAAAAAGGTAAATAAAGTAATTTAAGGCAGAAAATAATCAAGTTTATTATTTTTAATCATTACAAATTTCAGAGTTGAAACACAATAATTATTTGGCTGTGTTTTTGATAAGGGTAGATAAATTTTGGATGGGAACAACATCCCAGAAGAAACCTGCACAGTACACATGTACCTAAAAGCATTCTATATTTAATAGGGATATGTCACTAAATACTAATGTGTTTACTTTCAATTTGATCCAAACACCTCATCAACCACAGGTGAGATCATGTTGTCCACAAAGCCTATACCACAATGAACTTGATAATCCCTTGTACAGCATGTACTTTACCATGGTGGCATATGGTTTTGAATTCAAAGTTGTCTTTCTCCGAGACTGCTTACCAACTAGAAAGCCCAGTCTGCCCTGCTAGTTAGCTATGGGTAGAAAAGATCGACTTGTAACTTTCTCAAGAGAATTTGTGCAAAAGTGCCTGTAACGAACTTGACCAGATTTCAAACTCGGCTTGCCAATTCCTCCATTCAAGCCAGTAGCCATTATGCTGACTGCACACGCTCCTTAGCAGGAAAAAAAGGTAAACATTTTTTTTCTGTGAACATTCCTGTAGAGATTTCTCAACAACCAAATAGTTCTTGTGAGTACAGATTTACTAAGCTTTTGACATTTTTACTTATTATATATTTTTGCCATTGTTAATCCAACTTTTAATATATGTTTGATAAATGACTGCCTAATGCTAATTTATAATAAGTACTTGACTACTTATAATGAGAATTATTAATTTTTGATGATTATTTACTTTAGTCTTGATATTTTTTTTTTTTAGTTAGTTTGATTGCTTGGTGTATGACAGAGCCAGAAAAATAGTCAAAGCATTGTCAACTATTTTCAATAGTTTTTGATAATTATTTACATCATGGGAAGTTTACTAAATGAAGCATTGGCAACCATTGTTAATTTTTTATTAATATTTACACTCATTGTGACTTTTACTTACTTTCTTTTTAAATCTTTTTACTCAGGCTGTTAACCTATGGCAGTGAGTACACAGTCATAAAAGGATGCCTGGTTGACGCCCTCAGCTTCCAATCCTGTACTGTTTATTCACCATTCTATATTGACAGCCTGAGTGGAAGTTGCAAACTAACTTGACAATGTTTCATTTAATAAAAGATGAACATAAACGTAAATACTATTGGAAAATCAATAATGCTTCATGTGTGACCCTGTTGCTGCACGATTTGCTGAATACCACTCTTACTTTGGTCCGTTTCTGATGGGCCTGCTCAGCACCAATCCTGTGCCCCTAAGTTGTGTTTCACTATCCACAGAAATATCAGTGAAGATCAGTCAAAGATCAGGCTTGATTCCTCTTTCCTTGCAATGCTTGAAACTTAACTTCAACTGCACTCATTAAGAAGTGTAAAAATAGCTTTTATTTTTGATACTATGATTGATTGGGATCATGAATACATAAACATAATGGATTTATAGACATTTCCTCATATAAGGAATTCTGGGAGGAAGATGTTGACTGGCAATTGCAGTTATGGCTAAACAGCCCAGAGTCCTTCAACTATTTTAAATGAAGGCAGTTGATTGAGGGAATTCAAAAAATGGCACAGAGAACAGCTCTTTAGCTGGTTGAGGCACCATGGTCATCTGGCAGGGAGAGTGTCAGTCTACTGGTGGTGAGATCAGTTAGATCTTTTTTTTCTTCTGCTCTTTCAGCAACTGCTTTTATTGCACTGCTACCCATTCAATAATAATGCATGACCATTGGTATTGGCTAACCAATGGTCTTTTGTCATATGCCTTGAAGAAGAGGAAGGAAAACCCCCAAGAACCCAATATGATTGGTGGTCCAATCAAAATAATGGCCCTGTGTCATAAGTATCGGAAGGAGAGACAAGAAGCTCCATCTCAGCCCTTCTCTCATTCGCAGACCAATCAAAATTGTGGCCTTGCATCGCTCCTATCCACTTTCAGTGGAACATTTTCCATGTTCCAGAATCACATCCTCATTTTACCTGATTATCACAGGTGTCATCATCAATTCTATGTGAAAGTGTGTTATATACCTGATCAAAACAAACCTGACCTATAACAATTTGCTTTGTGTTACTCATTCCAACAAACAATTCCTTTATCAAATGAACACTTAAGTTAAACAGACCTAAGACTGTACCTAATGACCAATCCCACCCAGCTTACAATTTCCCCTCTCACACTATATTCCATAAGTGACACAAACCAGATAATTCATGGTATTGCATTGTTTTAACCTGAAAATATTTTTCTTTCTTTAGAAATAAAAGATTGATTGCCAGTCAACCTTACATGGTGTCATATTCCTTTCTTACCTTTCTTGTCATTTACCTAATTGCTAAATGACAAAACATAATCTCAAATTGAAAGAATCGTGCATAAGAACTAATCAGTGTTAAGTTTTCATTATTTCTTTTCTTTTTTTTTTTTGACAATTTTTCAAAAGTTCATTTGTTTCCAATTAAGTTCTAGTTCTTCAATATTGCTGCAAAGAAAATTTGAATCCATAATTTGAGATTTGGCAAAATTTCCTTTACTATACATTTGGACAATCAAAATTCTTCTTAAATGAATACCCTTTTTTTTTTCATTTGTGTTTTTTTTAATCCAATTTTTACATTAAAATTCAAACATATTTTTTAAATTCAGAAAATCAAAATTTAAACAATTATTTTTTCATCTTAATTAGTTTAAAGAAGTCCTTGAAATATTTTAAATCGAGACTATATTTCCACAGATGATAATTGTAGAACTCCTCCTGCTGGTAATGGTTGCTCACCACTAACATCGTCTCCATTTGTTCCATTTCTGGATTGTTTTTGTGTTGGTCAGCTTTTTTCACCCCTTCACTCCTTTATCTCTGTACAACTTTGTCGGTTTGTTTTTGTTTTTTCTCAGCCAAATGCATATGAACACAGTTGATACTATTATTACTGATAACATAATTAAAATTAAGCTAGTATTAATATTACTCACGTAAGGGAATCTGCTGATTGATTAGCTTGAGAGTAAACTACATTATGCATTGTCTGTAATTTACTTGTTAATTCTTTTATCTTAGCCCTTTTTAACGGCCGTAACATTTTATGAATTTTCTTGTGGGTTTATATCAGGAAATTTCGTTATTAGTTCCCAGAGTTCAGTCCACTAACAGACATCGATCAAAGGCAAAAAAGAATCTCTTATCTCAAATTCCTGTTTCGCTTGCTAGTGAGCTAGAAGTATAATAGTCTCCAGAAGCCGTACAAACCATAGGAAGCTTGAGAGTGATCAGTGGTGGAGTTATCCTAATCGTTGATGATTTTTCACTACATAGTTTTTTTTAATTTTAGTTCATTTTTTATATAGATAGTACTAATTTGTTAAGTGGTATGATTGTCCATCCCCCACTTTGCCACTAACATTTTCTCTGTATCTTGAGGAACCCTCCTCTTTATCTTTCCAATAACTTCTAAGTCTGTTTTTCAGTGGGACGTCATTTTCCAGCCTAGATTTTTCTTTCATTACCCTTCATAATTCCTCCAAGGAGATCTAATTCTCTGTCCCCCAATGATCTGAATATTGTGAAAGAGAGTTCTCTGCCTCTCCAGATTGGGATCACTCACCCCAGTCTGTGATATAGGGTATACCCTCTACTTAGACGAGGTTCAACCCACCTTGTTTTTCTGAATGACTTATCTTATTGGTAATTTTTGATCATTAACATGTGTTTGTTTTGTGGTCCCACTTATCTGATCCCATATAATGAACATGACTGGACCAGTTTATTTCTTTACTATCCTGCAATATGATCTCCTGTTTACCGTGTCTGGTATGTACATTGTAATATAGAGGATCCCCAACACTAAGTTCCACTATCCCTCCTATTCTGATTCACCCTTTGGTTTCTTTTTTTCTGGGCACACTTAATTCTTCTTCTAGCCTAAAAATCTTTAAGGATAACTTAGTGATGGTCTCCACTCATGTATTTTCTCTGTGGTTTAAGGAGGTATAGTTAGAATTACCTCAAGGCCAAAAAACATAAAGTATGGTAAAAATTTTGTGGTTTTATTCATTGAGAACTTCACTGAAGCCAACGCCTGATTCAGGGTACACCCTTTTTCCCCTCTGTCACTTTTAACAAAATATCTCCCAAAAAGCAATACTGAATTTTTATTAGTTGTTAGTAATGTATATTCTTTTTAATTTTATAATTATGAACAATAATTGTTTAATTTTTTTCAATACTTGCAACGCTAACCATAAAACTAAATTATACATTTAGTTTTCAATGGTCAAGTGCGCCTTCATTTGTTCTTTAATATGGTATCAGCAGCAGCTACTGCATACGTCAGTACATTATTTGTTACCTCCCTTTGCATGTTTTTTTTTTTTTTTTTTTTTACTACATCATAAAGTCAGCTTATGACTTAGTAACAAACTTTAACCAAACAATTTTGGTATGTTTTTGAATGTTTACTATACAGATGGGTTGTGGAAATTTTTTCCATGTATAAGTGGGCACTGATGCAGAAAAAAAAATGGTTTGGGACCCCTGACCTATAATGGTTTTGCTATAAATTAACTGGCACTTGGTGATATTTTCACAACCAGCAACAGGCATAAATTATGATGTTTTGTATTCCTGATATTTTTATTATATAGTATTTTATAATAGGAGTCAGGTTGTGACACAAGGTCAGTTTAATGTGAGGGAACCTGAGCGTGTACACTCGGGCTAAGGACAGAGTCACTTCTGAGTGCACTCTGCCGAAAGAAAAGCTCGATATCTGTATTATATATTATCTACTTCTAGGTAATATCACTCTTCAGGTTTAACTAATTTGCATATTGATTTAAAAAAAAGTTTATTTCATTAATTAACTGTCCTTCATTACTGTTTTTTTATTCTAGGATTGTTTTGATTTTCATATCAAATTAGTTCTGTTTAGGAATATCGTCTTATATACTGCAGAAGTGTTTGAAATTTGCATTTTATTTGGCCTTCAACAAGTTGGCATCTATTTGTAAAACTTTCCTTAACTATAAGAAGCCAATTTATGAATGAAATGGTCATTTAAAAATTGTTTCAAAGGTTTCAAGTAGTGAATATATCTTTGCAAAGCAATAGTGAGTGGGCGAAGCCTGCTAGTGTTTGTGGGTGTGTGTGTGTTTTTGGGATAACACCTGAGACATTACTCTATTTATTGAACAATTTAATTCATGCCACATTGACTGATAAACTCCTACAACAAAAAAATTCTTAAATTACCATATTAGTAAAAAACGCACTCTTGTAAATTTAAAAAAAAAAAAAAATATTCAACCTTAGCATTGCGACTGCACACTCCAAATGTTTTTATCCATTAACAATAACACATTTCTAAAAAAACATATTTCGATTCGCATTTAATTTTTCGTCTCTGATCCTACCTGGATTTTACTAAAAACAAAATAATTTCCATGCTGAGGATGACTGAATGTACAGTTGAAAGTACTAGCAGATTAAAAAAGACATTATACAGCTTGTAGTTATTAAAAACAAGGATCAGAACATTCATCGAGTGGTTCGTAGGTTAATGCAACTTTAAAAATTTTTTGTGAAGAAATTTCGCCATTTTATATCATTAACTTTATTAATCTAGTTTTTGTATGAATGATTGATTGTAACACATATATATATATATGTATGTATGTATGTATGTATGTATGTATGTGTGCGCGTGTGTGTACAGGGTTATTCAAAAAGAAAGAGCAGATTTTGAAAATGAAAAAAAATAACCAAATGTCAAGAGACAGAAACACATTACTACATAGGAAAAAGTTCAAAGTTTATTATTTTAAGGTTGCACTTCACAAATTGCAGCTCATAAAATAGCTTTTTTTTTTGTTGTGTGACCACTTTGAGGTTTGATACAAATTATAACAATTTAAATTTATACAAAACCGGAAAAAATAAAGACAAAAATAAGCATTTAAACAAAATTGAAAATTTTATTTAATAACTTTGAACCTTTTCGTAACCATTAATTTGTTGAATGTGTTTCTCTCTTTTGTTTTTTGTTATTAAATTTTCAGTCTGCTTTTACTTTTTGAATCCCACTTATAAATGGTGACACTTCCCTAAATATAACCCTCAACATTTGTTGACAACCCTTTTTTCTTGACACATCTATCACTTCTCAACTCCGCCACCACGTCTGCCACTTTTCCTTATTTTCCTCTCAGTCAGGATTCATTAGCTCCACTAGCTTTGTTGAATTATACTGACCTTACGGGTCCTCTGGATTTCTTTTCACTCCTCAGTGGGGGTCAGTGTGTCATCTCAATAGGATTTTGGGAAACCCAAATCAATCCTATGATATTGGGTTTGATGGTAAGTGTGAACCTCTTTACATATGTTGTGTACCACAGACAAGCTTGTGTAATTCCTGTCTGGCCGTGGTAACTTTTCTCTTTTTTATTTTTTTTTTTACCTGGGCGCATGTCTGGGCTGAAAATAGAACTTTGTCAATAAAATGCACAACATTGTTGATAACTCTAACAAGTTAAATATTGAATATAAGAATAAAATGTCTATTATCTACTGCAGGATAGTGATTTGGAAATATTCTAGTCACAAAGGCTAACATATTAACCAGTCAACTGACTCCCCCTCAATTTTTCAGTTCAGCATTTGTCTGTGTTTTTGCACAAGTCCAGAAATTGTGGGTGTGCTCTTTAGCAACAAATGTCTTATGAGCAATTCCAGGCCGTTCTGAGCCACAATATGCAACTGTCATGGCACACCCTGCTGTCTGTCTTGCCTGAAGCATCTGGCTTATAGAGACAACTTCCCTCCAAAATTTGACATTGATATATACATAATTTCTCTACCCAAATATCTTCATCTTAGGAGACCATGTTAAAAAAAACACAAAAAAAAAAAATGGTCCACCTTTTGTTTACCTTAGAATCTTTCTGTAAAGATAATTGCATTTTTGGGGGGAGGGTAACATAAGCAATCATAATCTTGAGGATGTTTGTTCTTTGTCTGGACTAATTTGTAAGAACATACACACAAACTCCCAAATTTTAATTTCTCAATTACTAAACTGCCTCTTATTCTGCAACTCTCTACCTTGAGTAGCCATCGGGCCTTATATAGAGTGACTCTCACTTTAAAAAACAAACAAATAAATTCAAGCCACACATTAATCATGGGTTCTTGTCAGCAAGAAGTGGATTGGGTTTGAAATCTTGGGCTTTGCTCCTTCAAATTATTCTCAAATTCATTTTATTATTTTAAAACTTTTTGTTCTTGATTTTTTTCTGAAAATTTTAATTATTATTATCCAATGAGTCAATCTCCAAATCAGCATCCTGTAATTTCACGGAATTAAGCATTTAAACAGGGTCAGTATTCAGGACTGAAGATTGTGATTAAGCATGAAACAGATTGTCACTGCTGGGTGTCACTCGCAGTGTCTACTTTTATATTTACATATTCTCTATCACTAATATTGAGCACTTTAACCTATAAATATAGCATACCTTAAAATTATATATAGATATAGATATACATACATATATATATATATATATATATATATATATATACATACACACACTTGACCCTCCTGTCAAATTTAACATATGAGGGTCAAGCAGATCAGTCCCTAGGAAACTGGCAGATAGACACCAGCACATGAGATTTGATTATAGTGGTAAAGGTTTTGTGCAGAAACAGCCACACTTTTTGAAGGGCTGAATACAAAGACCTGGTGCACTATGTGCCACAAGGTCCCCAAATGACCCTATGCAGGTTTTGAATTCAGAGTTGTCATTCTCCTAGACCAGTTTCCATCCAATACTATAGAACCCAGTCTGTCCTGCTATTTACCAATAGAGGGGGGGGATTCATACCTTTTCCAAGGGTATTAGCACGTATGTGGATATAATGGATTCAAATGGAATTTGAACTTGGACCTCTGATTCCTCAATGCAAGCCGCTATCCATTACTCCACTGTGCCCCTCATATATATATATATATATATGAGTTTTAACGTATGTTATATTTATAGGCTAAATTGCTTTGAAAAATGAAAATAGGAAAAATTAAAAACTTTAACATTTAATAGAGAAATTAGGTTACATACTAACTGGTCAAACGTTTAGACCATATTTAAATGAAGCTTTAATTAGTAAAGCATAATGAAATTTAGTTATTTGTGTTCAAGCATTAGCACAGTCACCATTTCCCATTGGTATCACTTACATTACATTAGGTAAAAACATGGCAAAGTCCTAGAAAGTTGTCAGTTTGAATGTGGCAGAATTGTCATGCTACAAAAGTAAGCGCTTTCAATGAGTCATCAATGATACGGTTGAACATAGTAAAACTGCTGTTAGAAATTCCTTAAAACCCTGAAGGATATGGAATGAGAATTTCAGCTGGTTACCCCAAGAACCTTTCATTAGCGTTGAGCAGGAAGATTCCAACCAGATTTAAGGCCCTTACAGAAACAGAATACAGCATAAGAACAATAAGACAACATTCCTGAGTGAGAGGGGTTTTGAAAACAATAAACATCTTCAAAGTCCATGCCTCCTTCCAGACCACAAAACAGCTCAGTTAAATTTTGCTGAGATGTTAATCTATTTGCCTGGTGAAGTTATATCTGATTAGATTAACATTGAGAGCAGAGCTGAATAACTCAATGACTATACACACTATATTAAAAAAAAAAGACGACATCAGTAAATTATAAAAATCCATCAATTTTTGATGAGAAATCCTACAACTGTTGGAAAACAGACGTCAAGATATGGCAGTTAGCAACTGACCTAGACAAAAAGAAGAGGGCATTGGTATTATTGCTCACACTTTGCGGAAAACGTTGATGTGGCCATAGAAATGGATGCTGAAGATTTGAATAATGACAATGGTGTTGATTGTTTATTGGAAGAACTGGACAAAGTACTTGAAAAAGAAAACAGATCAGCCTTATGCTGCATATATGGATTTTGATAAGTTCCACAGAGATGAATAGCGTTGACTGTGTGATTTTATTTGAGGAAAAAAAATATAACAAGTGTAAAAAAAAAGTATGAGCTGATACTTCCTGATGCTCTTTGATAATGCTGGAATTGCACAAAGTGATCTTCAGTTGGCTTTAACTGCATGCATTGACTTGATATTTGAGACTATAAAAGCAACATTAAGTCTAATTTTTGGGACCAAAGCATCTCTGCCTTCATGATTTGCAGTGGTACTTATGGCTGTCAGTTCCATAGGATACATTTTCCTAGAGTTTGTGCAGGTAAGTCCAACAGTGGCACTGTTAACAGATCTTTAGCAAAACTGAGTCCATCTTTTGATGGACTTATAGCAAGGTGCAGATTTTTTGATTCCAAATAGCAATGGATTAAAGATTGCTCACATAACAGAAGACTAGTGTGATACCTGAAAAATGGAAACGATTAACATCGTACTTATGACATCAACATCTCCAGTCTTGTCTTCCCAGTTTGTATTTGTGGCGGAAGCATATAATGCAGCTATCATCAACACTTCATGTTCTAAAATGGTGTGTGGTTCAAATTGACTTCAACTTTATTCACTTCATTGTCGCTTGAAGAAGAGCAGAAGGTACACGGCTGTGAAAGTCATACCATTTATACTCTAAAGAAAATGTTAAATTCCTAGCAAGAAGTGGCTCTGTAAACTGTCTTGTTGAGACAGAAGTCATCAATTGTGAAATTCCATTATTACTGAGCAAAGCATCGTTGAAAGAAGCAAAAACTATTTGGGATTTAAGCAGTGTGATTGTTTGAACCATTTCACATCAACTGGATACGACTGCATAAATATCAGAGACGGCAGTAGAGGTGGATTTTTTTGATGTAAAAGATGCATAATTTATGAATAGGGATGGTAAGGCTTCTACTGATAAGAATTGGTATGGCATAGAGTATGAGTACAGCCAGCCTGAAGAATTAAGAGGAAAAACAAATATCCATTGATATTGGCTCAGTTAAGGACTTACAGATTGTGAATTTACTCCTTCCACAGACACCCAGTCTCAGCTAAACTGCCATCTTGTCAAAGGAAACTACTGAAGATCACTCCAAACAGACTTCCTTTTATCCATAGACAAGAGGAGACAACTCAACAGTCTTAACTCAGATTAACATTGCTGGTGTCTTCTTGTGAAAACTAGAGTTCCTAAAAAAAACAAAAACAACAAAAGTAATACAAATCTTCATTGCAACAAGTCTCTCAGAATTTCAGAAGAGGCTCCCATCTTCGTCAGACAATCTGCAACCTGTTCTCGGCCCCTGATCCATTCAGTTTGAATTTCCTTCTTCGCCATCATCTCCTTCAATCTGGCCACATCAACTCTCAGACGCCGGTCACTCACAAGATTTGATGAATTTAAAGTCTCTACCAAAGACGCATTGTCTGTTTTACAAAGAACTTCAGGCAATCTAGGTAGTCTGAATATCTCCTGAAGCATGGCGGCTATCAATATACCAGCATCAGCTGCTTCACCAAGCGCAAGAGTTTCTGAGGCTAATGGACTTTTTGTTACACGGTCAAGTTTTTTTGATGACCAGCATATAGGAGCCATTCTGTTCATCTTGCCACAAACAAAGATGATAAAACCACCTTGTGAAGATCTATCCTCCAAACTAGCTATAGGTGGCATCTGAATAACAGACAATATTCAGATCCAAAGGTCTCCCAAGCTGGGGAAAAGATATGGAACCTGTCCTTGATTTTAACTTTATTAGTGACTTGTTTGCCTCGAAGAGCAACTTCACCTTTGGAGATTTTCCAATATTACTCATTCTACACACATCAAACGATACATCTGGTTGAGTCTGGGTGGATACCCACATCATTTGGCCTGTCAATCTCTTTAGCTCTGTCTTCTCATCCCGACTCAATTCATCATTTTCCCTTAATGATCTTCCTTTCTTTATGTCTATTGGGGATATAGCTGATGCAGATAGATTTTCATCTATTATAATCCTATTTTTTGTTTGCTTAACATTCAATCCCAAAAATTGAAATGTTCCACTTTCATGCTTTCCAATTTTAAATATCTTTTTCAATTCTCTGATCACATTTTTCTGAAATAGATCATTTCCACAGAATATGAAATCATCTACATGTATTGCCAGAATGCCTATCAAGTCACCAGTGGCATTGTGCCAAAGAAACAGTGCATTGTCGTATGCACTCACCATTCCCCTCAAACAATTAATGATTAATTCGCTTGTACCATGAACAAGGTGCATCATTTAAACCATAAATGCATCTTTTCAGCTTCCATACCTGTGATTCTGGACACACATCAGATGGTGGTCTAAGGAATACTTCTCTTTTCAACATATTACCTTGCAGAAATGCTGAGGTAAAATCAAGAGTCTCCACCTGCCACATCATAACCGAGGCCGTTAACAATACGAGACGCATAGCCTCACGGCTGCAGGTTGGAAAATCTGTTTTGAAGTTACGAGAATCTTCTTCATAACTACGTGCAACAAGACAAGCCTTCATTATCTTTTTGTCATTCATAGATTTTTCTCTTATCACCCATCTTGTTGATATACATTTTTGCCCCATGTCAGGCACACATTCATATACTTCATGAACTTTCATATTTTCCAATTCCTTTTTCTTTGCATCAATCGCATCTTGTCCTCGTTCAGAAGTAAGCAAAACTGCATATTCCGGATTACTTATTCCCTCTGTTACATGAGAAAGTTTTCTCCATTGATCAACCTGCTTTCAATTGACACAAAGAGGATCTTCACTGCATGGAGGGCATTTAGATTTATTCTAACCATATCACTGGTTGTTGCAGTTTATAATGCAGGTAACCGATCATTCAAAACTGATGGGGTGTTAATATTTAACCCAAATACAAGCTCATTTGGACTATATCCAGAATGATTTTGAAGTGTATTTTTGGCACTAACAGCCCAAGCCATTTCATCATCTAATGTTTTTCCCATTGCTTCAGCAATTATTAGATTATGACATTCCACAGTACCATTGCTAAATGGGCTTTCTGCAGCTGTCGTGCATGTTTCAATATTCAATTTTTCATTCATCTGTCGGTAGCCTTCATTATTAAACTCTCCTCCATTATCACTTAAAACCCGTTTGGGAGCTCCAAAATAAGATATCCACATTAAAAATATGTTGCAAATGATTTCTTCGCTTTTCTTGGTCTTAATTAATCTGGCAGCAGAGTATCTAGTGGATGTATCAATTAGGTGTAGAATCCAACATTGGTTATGTTGATATTCCTTTAAATCCAAACATACAGTGTCATTAAACCTGTTACCAAGAGCCAATCCTACAACTGGTCGAGGAGGGGGTCCTGTAAACCTCTGCCAAACTGAACAAGAATCACAAACATCTTTTATCCGATTCAGAAATTCCTTGTCATGAAATGCCTTACTACCTTTAACCAAAGCTATTAATTTTTCTTTAGATGCATGAGCAAACTGTCTACGTAATTTCTCAGCCTTCCTCCTTTTTTCCACTCGAGAACATCCTTTTAAAGTCTCACAATGTAAGACTATACTTGGTGCATTTTTAACCTCCAAAAGCATATTAGTTAGTAGCAGACTAAAAGCATATTAGTTAGTAGCAGACTATAATGTCAGGAAATTGTTGTTTGCAATTTAATATGTCTGCCAAAAATGCGACAGCTGTCATTTTTTAAATTTAGTAGTATTCCTGCAGTTTTCATTGATTTATGACTTAATAACAGGGGGTATATCATTTTTGACGATGTCAGCCTCAATATAACCTCTTACACCCCCTATTGCTACAGGAAACTTAACTGTTTTAATAGCTCTTACCGCCACTCCATCTCCAAAACAAGATTCTGTTAGATCTAAGTTTCCACCAATCACTTATCTCGGTCATTTAATTTATCAAAGAATACATTAAGCCAAATTTCTCTAGCAACTGTTCGTGAGCAAGCAGAGTCCAACACTACCATACCCAATGTGTCTTTCACAAGATAGGACATTTTTACATTGGAATAAGAGTCATTTATCAATGTTCGATAACATGAATCAACATTAAACTAAGTTAAAGCTCACCTGGTCTGTATCCACGACAGCGTTGATATTGTTTCTAGAATCGAAATTCGTACAATCTCGGGCAAAATGCTTACTTGAATTACACTTAAAACAACGCATTATCTTACCTTGTCTGTCCTTAGGATTTACTTTATATATCCTGTCATGCCTTTGTTCCTTAATACTTCTGTATCTATTGAAATTTACTGTTTCAACTTCTTTGATAGCAGAGATAGTTTTACATTCTGTTGATGAGATATCAGAAAATACTTTCTTCAGTGTATCTTTCATTGTTGCATATGTTAAGCTGGAACATGTGGTTCTTGCTAATTTTTCATTTTCCTCCAAGAACAAAAAAGGCCTGGACTCCTTCTGGTAGAGTAATTCCAAATTTCTGTAATTTTTGATACAGAAATTCATATCGTACCAAAAATTCATTGATATTAACTCCAGCTGCCCTTTTGTAGGAATAAAATTCCTTAAATGACATGTATGCCCTCGTATTTTCGTCCAACAAGTAAATTTTGTTCAATGTGTTAATTATATTTAATCCATTTGCTCCACCGATATCCGTCATTGCCAAGTGTCGAACACATTCTTATATTTTGTGGTAATGACAAAATCACAGCAGGGCCTTGTTTCTCTGTAGGTAAGTCTGTGAATATAGACCATGTGCCTCTTCATTTACCAAAACAGGTGGGTGTTATTGTGAAGGAAGCCATTCTTCCTTTAAATGCGTTTCTGCTACCAATGTGAATTTACTCCTTCCACAGACACCCAGCTAAACTGCCATCTTGTCAAAGGAAACTACAACTGATCACTCCAAACAGACCTCCTTTTATAGAGAACATAGAGAACATAGAGAACATAGAGAACATAGAGAACATAGAGAACATAGAGAACATAGAGAACATAGAGAACATAGAGAACATAGAGAACATAGAGAACATAGAGAACATAGAGAACATAGAGAACATAGAGAACATAGAGAACATAGAGAACATAGAGAACATAGAGAACATAGAGAACATAGAGAACATAGAGAACATAGAGAACATAGAGAACATAGAGAACATAGAGAACATAGAGAACATAGAGAACATAGAGAACATAGAGAACATAGAGAACATAGAGAACATAGAGAACATAGAGAACATAGAGAACATAGAGAACATAGAGAACATAGAGAACATAGAGAACATAGAGAACATAGAGAACATAGGTCTGCAATTAACCACCACCCAAGAAACAAAACATTTTTTTTTTATTCTTTTATTTACATTTCAAAAATTTTTGCCATCCACATGTCTAAGCTATTTCTTCCATTATGTAGCAGCTACAGGCCTCATTCTTTACTTGAACCAGGTTCTGAAATGAAAGTAAATAATCAATCCTACAAATCAATGTTAAAGAAACATTCATTTACAGAAATTATTTAACAAACCCTGCACTTTAATATTTTCAATCACATGCAGTCCCTGCTTAAAGTAAAAAGTATCAGACTCTTCATGTGTAAACCAGCATTTTTATAGGAGTA
The DNA here is from genome assembly GCA_964036315.1 of Acanthosepion esculentum. Classification (NCBI taxonomy): domain Eukaryota; kingdom Metazoa; phylum Mollusca; class Cephalopoda; order Sepiida; family Sepiidae; genus Acanthosepion; species Acanthosepion esculentum. The sequence continues at coordinate 103,245,991 of OZ038486.1, forward strand.
AAATTTCACCATATTCTATTATTTCTTGATTTAAATTATGTCAATTGAGGTTTACTTTACTAACTTATCTCAATTTATTAATAAATACAGTTGGCAAAAAGTGTACAGACAACTTACTCATTGCTTTTCCTCCTTCCCATTTAGTATACTTCATATGGGTCACTGCATTCTTCTCTGATGCTGATCGAGCAGCTGGCTGTAAGCAATTCCTCACAACTTGAGCACAAATAGCAGAAAACCGGACATAACTGAAGAAAGAAAAAATTTTCAGCTATTAAACAGAAAAAGGAAAATATGTCAAACATTCCAGCAAATCAACAAGGGTCTGACCATCAGACTTTCAAATTTGGTACACTTAATTCTTTGAAAGATAGAGACCCCCCACATATATATATATGTGTGTGTGTGTGTGTGTATAGCATGAAACAGCCTGTCACCTCCAAGTGTTGACTTCAATATTCACTTTTATATCTACATACACTGATATTGAGCACTTTATCCCATGAATATAAAGCATATATATATTTTCATTTAGTATAACAAACTTTAACCATTATCATGTTGCAAATTTTATATTAACATGAATTCAAACTTTTCAATAATCATTTAAAAATGGTCTTTCAGATAATCTATTTGTTGTATAATAAAAATTTAAACTAAAAAATAAGGTTGTTTATTTTCTACCAAATTGGTCAACATTTAACCACAAATAAAAAATTCTGCTGATTTTATGATCATAGTTATGTGAATAGTAATCAACATTCAAAGATCTTCCTAAAGATATACAACTTGACTATATTGGGATATATGAAAATGTTAGCATATTGTGGCAAATACCGAAATCCACATTTTAAATGTACCTTGCCATAAAGCAGACACATTTGACAAATTAAAATCCAAGTTCACATTACCTTATTTGATCTTTATAAAAAATTAAAAAATATCCTGTCAGTGATAGTCATATTTCTTGAATGGACACAATGACTCATTTACATTTTCATGAATATGACATTTATCTGAAGGGAAAAATAAATTTAATAAACATTTACATATTTTTCACATGTCCCAAGCAATAATGCTTCATTTTCCTACTTTTATGCAAGTGTATATCAAGCATTTCATTCTCCAATATTGCAGTCAACAGTAACTCATTAAATTGAAGTCATTTTTAAGTAGACTATTTACTTTTCATTTTCTAACGTAACACACTTCATCCAAAACTTAATTCAGTTAACATATCTATTCCCACCTTCCACCACATAAAAGTTTTATTTCAGTGATAAACAAAAATTCTAGCAATTCAAACACCAATCAGAATGATGGAAGGAAGGAAGACCCTATCGAGACAACTTCCTTCATTTCCTTTTTATGCTCAAACTGTTTGAAGCAGTTAGAGAAACAACAGCACTACAAGAGAACTGAAGTGAGGAGAACGGCAATAGTTCTACTCAATTTGAGGGAGGGGGCTAAACATGGCAAAAGAGAGAGACCACTTTCATTAGAAAATTGCAATCTATAGAAACAGTTCCAATCTACAAAGCTTATTCCTACAAAGAAAATGTACACAATATTTTGAAATACGATCACAAAGTGAGGCACAAGTAAATACTAATTAAAACACTACCTTACTGTTCTTCAAAACAGGGGGGGGGGAACAGATAAATGTTAATATAACTGTCAGGTAATCAAAAGTTTTACATTCAATCCCAGGATGAAAAATAGGCATAAAGAAAGTTCCCAATTTAAATTAAACTGGATAGGTGCACAAGACAAAATGGTAAGCAATTTACAGGAGATCCTGTAATAAAAGATTTACACAGCTTTGGGCAGGAATCCATATAATAATAAAAAATAAAAATAACCGAAATGTATTTCAGTTTTTTTTTTTTTTTTTTTTTTTTACGTCAGTTTATTAATTTTAGGAATTACACCCTACTTCAGAGTTTCAAATAAACATTAAATTTTCTAATATAATTCTTCAATTTTGGAAAATAAAAAATTGCTTCTTCCTACTTCCGCATGCTGTTATGGAAAACAAGCACAATTCACCATCTATTATGGCTTTTAAATATTGATTGTGGACCGTCTTCAGAAGTTCTTATGGATGGGAGAAGCAGGCCAAAGACGACCCAAGATTCCTTGCAATGTATGAAAAAGTTGCCACCCTTTCCTTCAAATACACGTCATAGTTAAAGGGAGGGAACTTCTGCAATTCGCAGTTTCAGACATTCTTTGCATAAGGAAGATGGAGTTAGCTCCCTTATATCCAATGTAACATTCATATTTTAAGCCCTCTTAGCTTTAAAATTTATGCATTCTAAATACAATTTTTTCAATTATACCTAATTCTTATTTGCCATCTCCAAAGAAAAGATATTTAAGGGTTCAAAGAAAAGTAAACATCCTGAAGCTTTTATTTCAACCTAAAATAGATTAAATATTTACAATAAGCAAAATACTTTGCTCTACTTCAAATTGAATTCTTTCTAATTGATTGGAATTTATTTATTATTGTTCAATTTTTTTTTTTTTTTTTTTTTTTTTTTTTTTTTAAACGGCATGTTTACATAAAATAAATTTTAAAAAGCTAAATTTAAACAATTATTCTAAAAAATTTTTCATGGCATCATAGCATTCATAATATATTTTATTCAAAAAAGCTTAAATTAGTTTTATTGCATTTTCTTTGATTTATTCAGCAGATTCTCTCAGTGTCACTTCAGAGTGCACACACACACGTCAAATAAACTTTTTATTGTTATCACTGAAACAAAGAAAAATCACCATGTTGATACATGTTTTTAACGTTAATCCTGTCTAAGCTTTTGCCTTGCACAAGCCATCAAAGATTACATTACAATAATTAAATAAAGATGGCAATTTTTGTTTTAGATTGGTTATGCAGACATTGCAACAACGATACTTTGTTTTGTTTGCATGGAAGATCACTATGTAACAACAAATTTGTGCATATGAAACACAGGAAGCAAATATTGCATTGCGGTTCATGACGTCACACATGACCACATGAGAGTGAAAATGAAGAAGTGTTAAGTATGGGAAGCCGTTGATATAAACCAATAGCTCCTGTTATCAACTATAAGTATTTAAGTATATTTGCGGAGTTTTCATAGTTTATTTTGTTCAGGTTAGGTTTCAACCGTTTTATGTAAGTAGCTTCAAGAAGCTTTAGTTTTGCCAAAATCTGACTGGCATTGGAGAAATTTGCATTTCTGGTCAGAGACCACCAACTTAGTCACAGATAATAATTGAATGGCTACAAGTGGAGAGGAAGAGAATAAGGAAATGATTCTATCACTTGTTCATAGAGGGTGGAGGAGGGTGTGCATCATTAAAGAAATAATATTTCATTGGATACAATGCAGAATTCAAATGACGAAGAATTCAGTCAATTGGTAAGATAACAGTTTAGTCGATCTTCTCCTGAAGACAAGGAAATTATAAATTATCCGAGATTAGAAATCTGGAAATTACCAAAAACCTTTTTATGGACAACGGACATTTCTAATGATGTGAATTTGAGGCAAATTAATTTTAATTAATGAACATGGATTAGTCATGCCATCCAGTCAAAAGACCCAGATTGGTGAAACAGTCTACACCCATTGAAGGGTGCTGGTATAAGGTACAAATAAGTGAGGGAGGGAGGTAGTAAGTGGGTCAGGTTGATGACCTACTACCACTATCTGGAAGAGGGTTGTCCCAAATTTGGTCATGCAAATTGCTTCCCAGGACACTGTCAACAGAGTTCCAATTGGATATTTGGAAAATCCTGGAACCCCAGATTATGTTGGGCAAGGGTCCATAAAAGAGCTAAATTGATTTAAGAGTAATATGTGCTTCCATTACACCAGGAAGAATGGATTTGTTGCCTCAAAGAACCGAGTCATGCCTTCTTCCAGACTATTAGATAAATTGAGCAGTGACCTAACAAAATTGCAGAGTGAAAGAACAGGAAGTCTATCATATACACACACAATATATATTTTAGTTGGTAATCCATATGGATAATTCCAAAGAGAATATAGATACAGAGAGAGCTCAGTGTAATAACAGAGCAAATAATTATGAAAGTGGAGACTTTAAAAATTCATGGTAATATTTTATTTCATTAAAACTAATACTTCAGTTTTTAACTAGTCAAAGCAAATATTTTCACAAAAAAAAAAAAAAAAAAAAAAAGATTTAAAATTTTACCAGACATTTACCCAAGTATTTATGCTTAAATGTTTTGTGCCTGGTAAGATTAAATCCATTTTTTTTTTTTTTTTTTTTTGGTGAAAAAAAAAAAAAAAATGGATGGTCTGATGAATTAAAACTGAAGTACTACTTTTAATGAAATAAAATATTACCATGAATTTTTAAAGTTTCCACTTTAATTCATACACACACACACGAGTGCTTAGTCAGCATTCCATAATTTTCTGCCCGAAGAAGCAACTTAAAACTTGAAAACCCAGCTTGGAAACAAAGAAAGTGTCGCAAAATTAGACTGAGGGAATTGTCATTAGTCTGCATATTCTTGTATGAAGAAGTATTTCTGTATATACCTCAGTCATATAAACCTTGTTGATCGACAATTCTTTTGTCTTATAATATTGTCCTGTCTGAACTACACCAATCCAGTGATATCTGGCAACAATTCGAGCCATGCCTGCCTTATGATCAAAACAAGTATGTGGGAGAGGTTTGGATTGAAGCCATCAACTCCAACAAATGACACCACTGGTGACCAAGGACATCCCTCCACATTATAAAGGTAAAAAAAAAAAAAAAAAAAAAAAAAAAAAACTGAATGAGTCAAGAGTAGAAGAATCTAAAGGGTATTCGCAAGCAAAGCATTTGTTTTGCGAGCGAGTGATTGCAACCCTGTAGTTTAACAACAAAGAAACTTCAGTTGCAGTCCACCCAAATGTGGGCCTGTGTTAACAAACAATATCATTAAGTATCACCTTGTCCCATAGGCACCATCTCAGATTATGAAACTTAATATCTGCATGATTTGGTACTTCCTAACTTGCCTTTGTAAAATACAGAGCTGATATTTAGTGATTCTTTAGATTAATATATGCAAAATATAGTTCTACGTTTACATCTAGTTTGTTTCATAGGTATAGGCAGCTCAAAATGGGAGAGAAAAAAAAATTTTCTAAGCTTGGCAGTAAGATTATTTTTCACTTGTAAACATGAGCCCATTCCCTCACTCATGAATAAAATAGGGTGTACTTACAATTACAATCCCTAAATGCTATTTCACACACACACAAAAAAAAACAAAAAACAGCTGCAACACCCAAGCCTGGACATACAGAAAATGTCTAACCATAACATAAATTGATAAAACTAATTAGGTTGACAGTTGCTATTTGCTTAATTTAATTATTCCAGATCTTAAAAAATATTTACACTTAATGTGTGAGAGGAGAAAAAAAAAAAAAAAAAAAAAAGTAAATTAACAGTATCACCAACTTATCAATTATCTGTTCTGTGGCACTTCCTTTAGCAGAAATTTTAGAACCAGAATAACAGAAGACCTCAGCAGATGCAATTATATATAAATAAAAGCAATGAAATAAATTCAAAAAATTTTATACTTAATGTTCCTTAATTTTTAAGTAAAATTAAAGCATTACTGACATAAAATTCACCCGTTTACTTTGAAACAAATCTGAGAATTATTGCAATTAAATTGTTTAATTTGTAACTTATGGTTACAAATAAGTAGGTAAGTCTGCTAATTCACCACAAAACAGCAAACTATCATGATGGAAGAAGGAAAAAAAAAAAAAAAAAAAGCTCCAAAGACCAGACTATTTATTACTTTGGTAAATTTTTGTCATCCTTTCCAGCACGTTTGAAATTCTGTTTAACAGTCCACATAATATTTACTACAACTATTAAATATAATTTTATATTACATGGTTGTTGATTGAATGTTATTAACAATGGGTGTGCAGATTTATTTCTGTTTTACTTATATTGGAGCCAAGAGACACTGAACAAATATACATCAGACATTATCTTCTAGACAATTTCTACAACAATTAACCAAAATATTACAAATATTTTTATGTAGAGATTTTGCAGTTTATGGAACAAACCTTAATTTTTTTTTTTAACACACAGAATATGAAAAGGAGTACATCATTTAAAAATATGACTAGTACATTTAAATAAGGATTTTTTTTATTATTAAAATACACTAGATAGAGCATTGATTTCTCATGCCTGAATGAGAACCATTGAAATATTTTGCACTTCCAGTCTACTTGTGTGTAAACTGAAAGATTTCACAGTTTGAAAATAAAGTAGTTGTTTCCTAAATTTTTCAGAGAAAAATTTGTCTAAATATTTTAGAAAATATTTACAAAAGATAAGTTACTCAAGTTTTTCATATTTTTCATAAACATTACATTTATTCAGTAAAATTTATTCAATAATTCACTTTTTAAGAAGAGTAGATACTAAAAAAAAAATTCATTAATTTCAGAAAGTTATTAAAATTTGGCAATTAACTGAGTTTTGCAAGAATTTCCAAATCAATGTGTGTTTTGCTGCAAAAATGAGGCACATAATAATTATTTACCTTCTATAGCCAGAAAGGTTAGAGTATTTTCTTTTACATGGGCCTTAGACAGGTACCACGGGGGGAGGGGGGGTGAAGAATCACCTGCCCCAAAAGAAAGTCAAAATCTTTACATAATTATTGAAAAGAATTTTTCTGGCTTCAAAACCAGACCCTATATTTGCATGGGAAATTTGAGCACTCCTTTGTAGGGGAAAATAATTTTGCAATTCTTGCAAAAATCAAATCATTCTCGCCTGCTTTACAACAACAACAACAAAAAAAAAAAAAAAAAAAAAAAAAAAATCAACATTGATTTTACATATTCAAATGTGCTTACCTTATAAGCCCTACAAAAGAAATTAATTCATGGCCACCTACTGACAGAAGAAAAAAAATTTAACAATTTTTGGGGTTCTAAAAAGGATAATCAAAATAGGTGGGGGGGGGGGCATTTCTTCAGGCTCATTTTTTTTTTTTTTTTTTTTTTAGCAAATCTTTGGAAGTACCTAAATAAATTCAGATTAAGTAATTTAAAAAAAAAAAAAAAAAATTTTTCGTTTTTTAATTTCTTTTTAATAAAGACTGAGTTGTTGGCAAATTTTACTGATTTTCATCAACAGGAAAAAAAAAGGTTCCAGTTTTAAAAATTCAGTTTGCTTATTTAGAATAGCTTCTAATTAAAATTAAATTTTAAAGATTAATTTATTTTAAAATTTTAGGTACCACTTTATTTGAGGCGGGGGGGGGTGCTCGAAATATCACCAGCGAGAGGCAGAAACTGACTTTTCAGGAAACGTTTCTCGAAGAAAAAAGACCGGTGAAGTCGGGTGAATTGGGCATGCAGAAATTAAGTCAATGTTAAATATGCAAAATTTGAAATGCTGAACTTGTTCAGATGTTTTTAAAAAGTGAATGGGTGGGATAAGTAAATTGGAGCCATTTTTATTCGTTGTGCGAAACTACGGCGGTGAACTTCTTTCACGGCATCAAATGTGACCTTGAGGGTTTCTTTTTTGTCTGATACCAAACTAAGATTGTTTGGAAACAGTAAAATATTAACGAAGCATTGGACTTTTAAGGAAAAGTTAGTAAATAAAAATTGAAGACCAGGATTATCCGAAACGGTCAAGCCAAAAACATGGAATGTGTGTCACAAAGAGGAAAAGCATTTTTTTTTTTTTTCTTTAGTCTGATTTTTGTACAATGAAAACTTACAAAAAGAAAAAAAAAAGACGTGGGGGTGGGATATTACACTTCGTATAACTCTGAAGTAGTTCTGAAGATCGCCAATATCTGCAAGCATGCTGTTGCTTTTTATAGGGTTTGTAAAAAAAATAAATTCAGGCAACGACTGACAGAAACTTAAATAATAACCGAACATTTTCAGACTACCTTTAACAATAGACAGAAGATAAAATTCCCGTTGTGTTGAATAATAAAAAAGTGGTTTTTAAAATACACCTCCAAGAGAAAGAAGAGAGACTATATATTCACTGCAAACAATTTTTTTCTGGGGTAGGGGGAACCAAGCTAGCTAAAAAATTATATTTGAATCCAAGATAGCTTCTTTCGTAAAAGGAGAAAAAAAATTAATACTTGGGAAAGCAGACTTTATGGAGTGACGGTCTGTAAATAAGTAAAATTATATTTAGTATTTGTTTGACAAATAATGGAAATATTAAAAGAAGACAATTTCAAATTATGTAAAATAAAAATATTTTCTGAATTTTAAATTAAAATGACATCTAAATTAAAAAATTCAATAGTACAGCCACCGATATAAAACAAGGTTCGACTATTTCTAAATGAAAGAAAAATACAGATATTCACTGCAAGACGAGTAATTGTCACCCGATGAAAATTGGTGATTTTATCGTTAAATGAGAAGTGAACATTAACTTTAAAAATATCGAAGCTTAAAGTGAAGTAAACGAAGAATCAGCCACAAAATGTCTACCAACCCAATAAGCACAAGGTTAAAAAGTCGAGAAGAGAAATAAACATTTCATTTTTCAGTGGCAATTTCTTTTCTTCATAAGTAAAAGTTATTACAGAATATTTACCTAAGACCAGCCTGACGCCAAAATGAAGACATTTTGATGCAACGGAGGGTATAAGCCAAAGAAGAACCAGTGGAAAAGCTTTCGACCTTTGTCGTTTCCTTGAGCTACTAGACGGTGTAAAACGAAAGTTTTTCCCTCTTAATTTATCTTCCTATCCAATAGGAAGGTATTTATTTATATAATTTTATTTAAACCCTGAATAAATAAATATTCCTTGTTTGATAGCGTAACTATTATTATGTAAAATAAATAAAGTACACAGTTTATTCGTATTTAATTATTATCCTTTATGTGATAATTCCAGCTTTTTCAATAAATTTATATTTTCTTAAACAAAACATTGCAAAATAATTAATTTTATTGAATCTGATTGATTTTTTTGTCTTTTTTTCGGGATGTCAACTTATGCAGAAAATCTGAAAATAATTTTAGACTGTAAGAATTTTTTGAAGATAATGATTTACTGACATGATTATTATTTTTTATAGGATTTCATTTTTTAATCCATTAGTGATATGCATAAACGAAAGCCCTTTCATGGTTTCTGCTATATCATCTTTAACCATCGCTAGATCAGCTGACAAGAAAGTCGGCTCACTGTGCCCGATGGCATCCCTGTAATAATCATTAAGAAGTGTGCGCCCAAACTGGCCCCTGTCCTCTCTAAACTGTAAATGCCTCGCCTCCTCTTGCTTTCCTGCTTGCTAGAAGTCATCATTTGTTGTCCAGTTTTTAAGAACTCTGGTGAACCATCTGCTGACCCATCCAACTATTGACCTATTAACCTCCTGCCTCTTTTTGGGAAACTCATAGAGGCCCTAATCAATGCTGAATTGGTTCATCATCTTCCATTGCATGGCCTTTTCTCAGACAAGCAATACGGCTTTCGTTTCTCCAGTTCAACTGCTGATGTATTAACGATAATGGCGGAAAGGGTCTATCATGCTCTAGATAAAAACGGCGAAGACCGGGTTGTATCATTGAACATCTTGAAAGCATTTAAGGGTCTGACATTCGGGTCTTCTTCACAAGCTGATAAGTTACGGTATCTCCGGGCACGTTTTTGAACTGATCCAGTTTTTCCTATCAAATCGTGAATCCTTTCGTACCAACGCCGGTGTCCCCCGGGGAGCCATACTTGGTCCTACGTTGTTTTTAATCTTCATTAATGATATTCCCGATGACATCAGCTCCCAGCTTGGCATCTATGCTGACGACACTAACATTTATTCCTGCCTCGATAGTAAGGCTGGTCAGTCAAGGCAAATTTCAAAATGACAGCCGATGTACAAAACGGCCTCAGGACCGTCGTTAACTGGGGCAAACGATGGCTTGTGAATTTTAACGCCCCCTCCCCCCAAAGTAAACTAACTTCTCTCCATTAATCATCTGAGAGACTCCTCTCTGCCTTCCATCAGCATGACTGATGCTATCCTACAAGAAAGTAACTCGTTACGCCTTCTCGGGGTAACGTTCTCAGCTGAAATGAGGTGGAAAGACTACATTGAATCCACCGCTAGATCAGCTGCTAAGGAAATCGGTTCACTGTGTCAGGCGGGACAATTTTTCTCTCCGGAATCTGTTTTGCATATCTATAAGTCTACCATTCGTCCATGCTTAGAATATTGCTCCCATACATGGTCTGGTACCCCTGCTATTTTCATGGGGCTCCTTGATAGGGCTCGAAGAAGAATCAACAATAATATTGGTCCTGATGTGGTGGCTTGGCTTCAGTCACTTTCCCACCGCCATAAAGTTGCCTCTCTGTGCCTTTTTTTATAAATACTTTCATGGTAATTGTTCGGATCAGCTTCTCGCTATGGTACCTAGACTGTATGAATTTAAGCGCAATATTAGATTGGCGGTGAGATCTCATCAATTTACACTTGAGCTGGCTAGATGTATCTGTAACTTCTATGCTAACAGCTTCTTATCTCGCACTTCTCACTTGTGGAACTACTTTCCGGCTCCATGATTCCCACCCCCACAAATTTAGATGCAATGTTAATCGCTATCTACTGTCCTCCTGATTGCTCTTTTCTCCTCATTACTAATGTTTCTGTTCCTAATTCCTCTCCACCCTGTAACCTCTTGCGTCTTAGTGGCTGTACTGCCTTGCTTTGGGTTGATACCGATTTTTAAAAAATGTGCTCATTCTAACAGAAAATGTCACAAGGTCGAGTTTAAAGAAGAATTCCCACGTGTACACGGACTAGGGAGAAAGATTGTTCCAGTCCCATCGGCACTTCCCATTTTGGGGATGCTTTAACTAACAGTTAATGATTCTATACCCAAACCCGGCGAAGAGATAATACCTGGGTGGGGTAAGAGAATGAGCTGATATTAAAATTAAATGATTTGAAAATTCGCAAAAATGTGAGTTTTATTTTTAATTAATTTATTGTATGAAATTTTGCATTTTTAGACAAACATTTTGAAATGCAAGGTTTTTATTGGTTAAGAAATATTTTTCTCGAATTTGCAGGAGTGTTGAAGGGAGTTATTATTATTTTCTAAATGGTTGAAAAATAACACGTGATTGGTCAATCACTACGCCCGCCATGTACTTTGGTGATATTTGCCCTTGCAATGATTGTTTATCAAAGAAACCTTCTGATGGGATTTTATTGGTTATATATATATATATATATATATATATATATATATATATATATATATATATATATATATATATATACCTTCATCCACAGACAGACTGTTTCGCTCATCAGTGTGGCTAGACGTCCGGTTGCCTCTAGCGAGGATCGAAACCCGGGTGAATTGACGCACGGCAGGGATGAAGGTGAATTTAAGCGTATTTATTTTAAAATAAACACACCAGTGACAGAGAACTCGATTCGTTTTATCGAAGATTATTGCATATATTTTTTCCTTTATATATATATATATATATATATATATATATATATATATATATATGTATATATAAAGAAAAAAAACAATAAAAAACTAGTTTTAGCCGATGCGTTTCGACTAATGTGGACTTTTTCAAGGCAAATAACGAAATTAATTTATTGAGAGAAAGTATCTATAAACCAAAAACAAAATGATGTTACTAACTAGAAAGAATTTTCAAACGCTATTCATTGGGTCAACTGAAAAATTACGTCATTTACTTTTTATGTTTGAAGAATTTTTTTTTTTACATGTAGAAACATTGTTTGTAATGTTGTATTGACGGATTGATGAGTTTTCTTTTGATTTCTTGATATATTTGTTGTTTACGTTGGCTTGGGAGAGTAGTGATTCTGTTAGGAAAGGTGATATTGGGAAAAAATCGGGACGTATATTAATATTTAGATAATATTCAATGGTGGCACTCTCGAGGATTTTCCTTCTGGGTATTTTTTTCTTTTTTATGAGTATAGCATTCTTAAAATCAAAATTATGGTTGAATTTATTTCTGTGTATGACCAGTGCATTTATCAAATTGTTATTTATGAGGTCTCTTTTGTGCTCGCAGATGCGTTTTTTAAAATTTGTTTCTAGATACTTTGTTTCAATAAATTCATTTCCTTTTTTTGCCTTGAAAAAGTCCACATTGGATGAAACGCGTTGGCTAAAACTGCATACAGTTTTCCATTGTCTTTTTTCCTTATTACATATTGTCTTTTTCTATAGATTAATTCTGAGAAATTTTTTTACACACACACACACACACACACACACACACACACACACACGCGCGCATATTGTTGCGGGCCGCTGTCTTGTGAAATACCCACAACAAACATGGCGGACTCGGGATGTGAGTCCACAACCTATATATATGTACAGACAAATGATAATGTATTAACAACATACAAGTGTATGCAAGTGACGAACACAAAAATGTGTATGTACCAAATGAATTTGAAAACCTTCTTGGTCCAAAGTATGTGTAGTGAGTGAATGTGTGTGTGTGTGTGTGTGTGTGTGTGTGTGTGTGTGTGTGTGTGTGTGTGTGCGTATTGTTTATGCGTTTTCAAAAGAGAACGCGTTCTCCGCGAGAGGTTACATGTTGACGAATGAGCGGACAAGGTAAGAAGAGAATGAGAAAAATATCGCAGAGTATTTATAGTCCTGAGAGCGTCTCCTAGTAGCGGCTTCGAAAATTACGAGGGGTTAACCCGACAATATATATATATATATATATTGGATTTAATTCTTATAGGAAGTATTCTAAACAACTTTATTATATCGTGTGTACTTGTTGTTATATAAAAATATTTTCTGTTAAAACAAATATCTGCCTATTTGATTATTTCTCTTGTTGTTGTTGTCTATCTTGCATTTGATTCAGTAAAAACAATAGAGGGTCAGTTTATTTTGTATTTTGTCACCGATACAGATTGGCTAACCCACTACAACTGTCAGTACCATGTTTATGTAATGTTATTGTGTTGTTTTACATTGTTAGATTTAATAAAAATGGTAAACGTATTTGGCACTCTTCTTTTCGTTTCCTTTTTTAGTACGTCGTATTGATTCTTGTTTGGGAGATTCTTGAGGTAGGGAGCTCTTATAAAATAACAACCCAGCGTCGTGATATATTTTAGCGACATTTACAGAGATTGAAGTAAATTCATTGCAAATTCTTTAAATAAACTACAGTAGCTATCTTTTGTTTGTCAATAAAAATATTCTTTAAGAAATAAACAATAAAACAAAATAAATATGAGTTTATAGTATTAATATCATTTTAGTTTATGAAACTATTTAGAAGTTTTAACACCTAGAAAATAAAAATCACTGCTTTATATACATTTCTAAGATTTAAACATTCTGAACTAAAATCAAACAGTTTAGCTACTTGGAAACACAATGTCACAAACTAAAACATTCTTTGGTTTAATTCCTGCAAGTTGAAATAAATATGAGCTTGTCATATTGATATCATTTCAGTTTATGAAACTTTTTAGAAGTTAATGGGCGAGCTATTAGAAGAAAGGTTTATTTACCCTTTTGTTTTTCTCCCATTATGGGCATTATTATATCCATGATATAATAACAACTTGTTTCACGGACAGAACGGAATGGCTGAACGGGAAAGGAATGACAAACATGCTTTGTTCTCAGAGAAACTTTTATATCACTAAGACATACACAAAACTATATATACATATTTACACGTATCCCACGCAGAGAAACATATATCTATACAACAAGCAGACTGAAAGGAGAACGAAAAGATAGGGATTTACATATAATATGGAGATTCTTTTGTGTTTCTGGAGAAGCCATGCTTAGGACTCCATATTCAATCGGGCCGAATTCATTTACAAGACAATGACATATTACAAGAACAGGAAACAGCCAGACTTGGGTTTTCCTAAATTGAGGACTGCGAACTGGAGTTTCTTTTTCCAAAGTTAAATTGCTTAGTTATTCAAATAAAGCCATTTTCTCCCCTGGATGTGGTAACCATCTCAGCATTTCGATCACAGATTCGCGAGTGAAGGGAAATCAATGTATAACGGGGAGTAAGCAAGGTTGACGTGTTTATTTATATCTTCAGAACAACTCACAAGTATAAGTTATAATATTATAACATGCCGTATATAAAAACACACATCTATCAGAATAGCTATCGAGCTGCTACAATTTCTGTTAATACCATTTTATAGCAAATACAAATCTCTAGTGCAGCGGAGTAAATAAAAGGCAATTGGCATGCGCAACTCCCGATATTATCGCTAGTCAAAAATAAAGATAAATAGTACTGTGCAAAATATGTCTTTTACCTATTGTAGTAGGTATAGTTTAGCTTAAAAATGAATATGCGCAAGGCTAGTCCTTGGTAAAAATTAAAACTATAAATCTAAGTATATTAGTAAGCCTGTACGAACTTGAACAAAAGTTTTAAGAATTAAAATTTCCAGTCTCTCAGCCATATTTGGTCGCGAGTCTATCTGTTTTCTTCTCAGTCTGCACGCATGATTGGTCAGACCAACCAAAGAAAAGCACGGATGAAAAGACCCTCTTTGAAAAACTGGTAACTCTCGAACTATCTCAGATTCACTCTCTGTAAAATATATTGCTTGACTACTGTGCTTTTTTTTTTTTGTCATGTTTAGGAAAGCAGTGATTTCCTGCTTGAGGAAAAGTGATAGCCAAGCTTCTTCTTTTACTTTCACCAAAACAATTGAATTATCGTCAGATTATTAATTTTTTAAACACGAAACAACCGAGTCACATGCCGTCGTTATCCCCGGAAACAGTCTTCCACGAATGTCGAACGGCCTTGCCTGCTACTCTGCGGTCCAGTTAGCTTTCATGGATTAGGAGGACATTGTATCGGGAACTAGTGGAAGGGGTCGCATCGGACGCACTCAGTGGGCGGCTCGGCTTGTCGGCGAATTACCTAAAAAAACCTGGCGATTGATCCGGAACGCGGTATCTCTCAATTACGTGGGTTTCAGAATGGGCCAGGCAGTTATATCCGACTGTCATCGGCGTGACCTTGGTTTAGAAGAACTTTCCATCACTGCATTCAGGTGCGCTCGTTCTGGAAGCATGTCGGCGAGTTGACGTCTCGTATCGATTCCGAACACGTGTCCATTGATCTCACACATGCGTGCGATAATGTGTTGCCATCGTATTCTGGGGTGAAGTGGGTGGTATTTCTGACACTGCTAGCCGTAGCAATGATGGTGGTGTGTACGACGCGAATGAAGGGAATCTTACAATACGAACGTTATTATCATCAGGGTCTGGTTGGATTCTTTGGGCATAGGCTCAAGATAAAGATCAGAACTGATATAAAATATTTGCTATCGGCAGATTTCAACGAAAGGTGAGACAAAGAGGCAAGCCTGGTTCGTGTGAATGAGGCCAGTGTCGGATTTAGCTCCTCCTCAGTTCCTTAATCCTTCAACAGGGGTCTCTCTCTCTCTCTCTCCCCTGGCTATAAATACTGGCTGATCTTTCTTTCTCTCTCTCTTTTCCGACTCAGGTCTTGGGCCGCCACCTCGCGCGGAGACGCGGTAAAATCTCTCTTTTCAACGACTCCAATATGTGACCTCTCACAGATACAGCGTTTGCCAAATTCTGGGAACGCGCTAAGAACAATACACGTACGTACGAACACTCACAACACACACACACATAATTTCTCCATAGAAACACTATGTAACTGTTCATGTCTTTGTGTAACTTGTTATTAATATATATTTGTTTACACATGTATATCGGTCTTGTTTGTTTTCTTTGTCTTCTTTGGACTTAATTAAAGTCCAACATTCTCATGTAGCTGGACCGGCCAGCAGGAAATTTTAACATTCTGATATCTCTTCACATCTTCCACCCCCGGTCCACTACACCAGTCTTAATTTTCTTTTTTAGTTGCCTTTTTGGCACAACGGGGCGTTTTCCTGTTGGACCGCTTCCTTGGTTAAGCTAGACTTGTTGTTCACCTAGTTAATGTGAGTAATTGTTGTTCTCGGCATTCTCTTTTGTTATGATCCATCTCAAGATTCCCAACCTCCCCCGTTTGTTTTTTATTCCCTGTCGTTACCTTGACTGAATCTGCTTTTGATTTTCCCACTCCACAATTTATTTTGCCTTTCCTTCACCTTTAATGAATTACCGTCTTGGTTTTGCCTATCGACAGAATACAGCAGCCACTCTTAATTTTTCTGTGAGATAGACGGGTCATACTAACATATTTTATTCTTAGCTTGAATGCTTTGTTGTATTTTTTGTGCCATATATTTTTTATCTATTTTTATAAGAAAAAAAAACACATTTGTATATATTGTGAAATTTTTATGTCAGAAATTAGTCTCGTGTTCACGGAGATAAAAACATACTTGACAGGGAATAAAACGTACAGAAATAACAGGAAAGCATGGTAAATTGTATGTTAATTTCATACAATTTATTTATATTGTTTTGTGTGTATTGGTGTGTGTATTTTGTAGGTTACAATTGTTTTATGGTACATGTGATAAAAGGGAGAATTTACTCCCGTATTATTACACGCGATATCATAAAGAGAAGTTGGACACATGTTGCCCGTATCAAGGTTCGTGGCGAAGAGATTGAACTTAACGTCTTTTGGCGGGATGTCCGTATTTCCGACAGGAACAGTTTTTGTTTCATGTTTGGAGTATTTTTAATTTTCAATTGATTTATTTTATACAACGCTTTTACGTTATTGATTTATTTTATTTATAATTTTCATTATTATTATTATTATTATATTTTATTTTTATTTATTTATAATAATAATAATGTCCCTACAGGATCCCCTTTAAACATGCGGTATTGTTGTATATATCGGATGACGGGAAATGAATTAATTCTTGTTGTGACTGAGTAAATTTTGTTATGAATGAATGAGATGGTAATTAGATTAGCTAGGGTTAGGAGGATAGTCAATGAAGACCAGCCTCACCCCACTTCCTCCCTTTAACCTTGTGCCACAATTGTATTTTTAATACAATAAATATATAAACTCAAACTAATATAAATTAAATTTCCTAAACAATACTGACAGAATTAATACCATGCTGGAATATGAAATGAAAAAAATTACCCTAACCTCGCCATAGGAAATTTAATTCAATTATTATTTCATTAAATAAATAAATCATGTAATTGTAATTGGTAAGCGGACATAAATCTCTACTGCTTTTCTTTTGCTTACATCTTTTTTTTTTAAATACATTTTCGCTGACTTTTTTTTTAGGAAATTGTAAGTTTTATTAATTACCGAAGGTGGATCACAGTTAATTTTTTTATATACATGGAAAAATATGTGATAAGATATGGGGCTAGATAAAGCAATATAAGGGAGGTAATTCAATATTTTGGTACGCCCAAAGCGTTTCAGACCATAAAACTGATAATTCAAAGATTATGATACTTTTCATGGTCGGTAGTGTTTTTACAGCCGGGACTTTCTGGTTTGACACCGTTAATCCCATATTGCAAACATGGCTGCAGCTTTGCGTCAATTCTCGAGTGATGATTGCAAAGGTATTTATAAAGGAAATCATATATTCAATCTTTGGGGTCCTCGATAAGAAATGTATGAATGTCTCTAAAAATTTAAAGGCCACTCTGTCGTTCTTTAAAAAAAATAATAATGAATGAAATTAGTCATTATTGTAACGGCAAAATTTTACTAATTTTTTTTATGTTTGAAATATAAATTGTCATAAAGAAAAACTACTCTAAAAACTCAGTAATAATTCGAATTTCTTGTCTTAGTCTGGCATAAGGCCACAACTATGAGTACAGTAATTTGCAAAACGAAAACCACTATTCCACGACGATATTTTTTTCGTTCAAAGCCATACGATGAAAAATTAAACAAAAATTATTTTTTATCTGAATTTGTGGGATGAGGAGTTATCATTATTTGCATTTTTTTTTTTTACAGACTATTGTTAGGGATAATTAAACGAGATATGGGGAGTGAAACGTGAACACATAACCCCACTAAATAAAGGGTTCAGTTGGTAATTCCCTGTAGGATGTTACTTGGGTTCGACATACATCTGATGAAGGCCGGCGGGAACAACGGCCGAAACGTTATGATAAAAACAACAACGATAAGGACAATAGTCCGCATGTAAATAAAAACATCTTAAGACAAAATAATGATTATTTACATATACTTTGTGCTGAAAACCCGTAGGAGGTTATCAGTTGTTTATCTTCGGACAACGTCCGTTCGTATCATCGATTTGAGTGTATATTGTCCTTGTGTAATGATTAAAAGAAAATACACAGTGTTGATAAATACAAAATGAATCTTTAATCTTTAACATATACAGAAGTCAGTATTGCTGATAAAGTTAACCTGGCCGATGGTCTCAAAAACGACCTCCAATGTGTGGTTGACTGGGGCAGGAAATGGCGTGTGAATTTTTTTAATGCATCCAAAATGAAACTGCTGTCATTTACTCACCATAGAGAAACTTCCCTGCTTCCTATCAGCATGGTTGATGGTCAACTCCACGAGAGCACCTCACTATGCGTTCTTGGTCTCACATTTTCCACTGACCTGAGGTGGAAAAACTACATTGAATCAATAGCTGCATTTACCACAAGGAAAGCTGCTTCTCTGTGTCATGCCAGAAGATTTTTCTCATCTAAGTCTATCCTTCACATGTACAAATCTGCCATTCGTCCATGCTTGGAATATCGTTGCCATATATGGTCTGGTGCCCCTGCTGTTCATCTTGAGGTTCTCAACAAAATCCAAAGATGCATATGCAATGTGATCAGTCCTGACTTGGAGTCTCGACTCCAGTCACTTTCTCATTGATGTAATGTGGCTTCCCTATCTTTTCTGCAAATATTTTCATGGCATCTTCTCTGATGGGCTATTTTCACTGGTGCCCCATCTGCATGAATTTAAGTATGCTACTAAGTTGGCATCTTGGTCTCACCCTTTTACTGTCAAAACAGTTAAATGTAACTGCCTCCTCTACTCCAACAGCTTCTTCACTTGCACTTCCTAACAGTGGAACTCCCTTTTTCTTACTTGCTTTCTTGATAACTATAATATTCAAAAATTTAAATGTAATGTCAATTGACCTCTTCTGAAATACCTTGATCCCTATTCTTCTTTTTATCCTTTCCTCAATCCCCCCCCCCCCATACTCAGTCTTTTCCATTACTTCCACTCTCTGTAGCCCTTTGTGTACTAGTGGCACTCCCGCCTTGCTTGGGGTGAAATGCTTAAAAAAAAAAAATCTAAATGTAGTAGACACCTGCTTGACAATGTGGATGAAGGAAGGTATGTCTGTTTTCAACTGTATCACCCAGCTGCTGAAAAGATGGAGAAAGAATTGTATGTTTTCAATATATCAGGATGGTTTAGCCATCTAAAGTCACCAACAAGTCGTGCAAATGCATTTCGTTTTTGGAAATGGTATGATGACAGCAGCATCAGAGAATGGATAAAATTTATCTATTGATCTGGTCTTGGTTGATTTTCCATTACGCATCGAGATATCGGCTTCAAAAAGGCCACTCTGCTTCTCATTGGCTTGCAGCTTTATATCCTGGTTGTGAAAGCTTTTTAATTGATTGGTTGAACTATGGCTTGGTGGCTTGGCGATTCTTAATATACATTTATTTTTAAAGATGAAATTTTAGGTTTTCTTGTTATTATTTATTTCTCTATCACTGCACCTTAATGAATCAGTATAAATATTCCATCTCTTACGACCATGAGGTTGAATTTCCGATATTGTTGTAAACTTGTGATTTTTACTGTTAATTCAGAATTGATAGTAAAATTCTTCTTCATTTATGTGCTATTCACCTTCATGACATGGGCCATCATGGCTCTCCACAGCCTCCTGTCCCATTTACCTCTAAGCAATGCTTGACTCTTTACTATTCTGCTTTCATTCAAACTCATTAAGTAATTTACTCTTTCCCCTCTTGCTTTAAACATGTTGTGAATGTTGATTTCTTCCACCTTCTTTCCTCATTATGTGATTTTAATTATAATTGTGCTTTTAGTTCCCATATTTTAAGTTTAAATAATATATTAATTATTCAGTAAAATTGTTTTATTCTATTGATAGCTTGAGAAAAAAATACATATATGATTTTAGATATTTTAAGACTACTCAGGTTAAATCTACAAAAGCCAGTCAAAAAGTAATGTCTGTTCTAATCAAAATTTTAAAATATTAATCATAATTCTCAGAGTTTTTTTTAAAGCAAGAGACCATAAAGTGCCTACAAGTTCAGGGAAAAAATTGATAGAGTTACCATCTCTTTTTCTACACATAATCCTCTTCCAACACACATGGTAAGCAAAGAGTGCCATGCCTGTTTATGGAAGGTGAAAGTGCTGCAAACATTCACAGGAGGTTAGTGAATATTTATGGAAAAGCTGCACTTGCTATAAATACAGTAAAGATATAGTTCAGTAGAATTAATGGCAGTCCTTGAGAGAAAGGAGAAAATGATCTTAGTGACAGGCTCTACAATGGCAGGTCATCTGCTACTCTGACTGAGGATGAGGCCATGGTAGTGCTTCCAGTTTAGTATAGTCTCTTTGCTACTCAAAAGTGGATTCCTGGAAGGCTGACAGACTCCATGAAATTGAGCATTTGAAGCTGCACAACACAGAACTTAGAGGAAAGTACTCTAATGATGGTGAAATGAAAGATACAATTCATTTGTGACTAAAAAAGCAATGTGACACCTGTCCTTTGGTCACGACGCCAAATGTGATGCCGTCCTTTGTCACGACGCCAATATGTGACGGGCTAACCCTGGGACATTGGTTGAAGTCTTGCTGGGTTCTAGTACCAACTTGTCGTACTCGGCTCGCTTCCAACGTCTGGTCACCGAAGCAACTGCTTTGATCTCGATTCAACCTACCCACGTTGTGATTTGATCTTAGGTTGACGAGATCAATCAAACATCGGGCCGTAGTGCCAGCCGAATCCGGGTCAAGGTGATACTGCACAATAAATGTAGACAAAAAAACAAAAGCACAAACAACAACTTCAAGGCGAGCGACTGGTTAGGAATAGTGATTAATTTTATGTCGGTTTGTGGAGTTACAGGAGTGCGTCTCTCTCTTTCTCTCCCAGCCCGAAGAAAACAAATGTGGATTGTAACACTTTTGTGTTCTTAGCTAGCTCTGGATATCTGGGTTGTTTTTCAATAAAGTCGGCTCTGCTGGAAAATATAAGTCAGACTTCTATAATTTGTTCTTGGTTAGAAGTCTAAGTCGGAAACTGGCTTTGGTGGGTAATCTAAAGTCGGACTTCAACAAATTTGTCCTTGGTTAGAAGTCTAAGTCAGAAGGCATGGAATCGTGCGGTCCCCTCTGCGAGGCGTTATCTTCCGAGTCTCTTGTCTCTTGGACTCGACTGGATCTCTCTGCGAACTGCACTGCACTCTGCCTGGACTGCACTCTCTCTACTTCTGTCTGGACTGCACTCCTTTCTACTAACTGCTAAAACGCCCGAAGACGTTTGCTTATATGGACGCCGATCAAAACCCGGCGTGGGTCGGACGTGGTGTGGCCACCACGTTGATTTCAAATCCCCAATAAGGATTTTCTTTGTTTTCAGTCAGAAATATTTATCATTTTCCATTTTTGGAAATCTTCTTCCACTCCCACCTTCTTCTGCTCCCATATGGGTATCTCACCACACCTCAGAGGGCGTCAACGGTTTTCTCACTTCCTTGCAGTAACATCTCATACCTATCCTCTCAATGGGCGGTGGCAGGCCTTCCCCCTGCGTCACATGATCACCTCCGCCTGGCTATTCGGCCAATAGGCGTCAATTAGTGTGAGTGTGATAATCTCAATTTTTATGGAATTCTTCAATCAAGTTTTCGCCAATATCAAGTGGACGGAATCTTGGCGAAATTGAGTTAATTAAAAAAAATCCAACAACATGGCTTCTGTTATCATATGCGAATTTCAACAGAACACAGATGTCTTGTCCAACCGACATCTCCTTAACTCAGGGTTGGGCTTTGTGTGCGGTCGACAGATGACCTATTAAATCCTTTCCCGATAATATAAGTTCGCCACCATGACACAGTTAATGCTCATCTGTTTAAAAACTCTGGGATTCATCAACTAATTTTTATGACAATGGCCATCAGAATTTTCGCCGTCCCGTTATCAAAATAACATCACTTTGTGGGTGGCTTTTCTTTCCTTTATCATCTAAGTTGTTAAGTCTTGTCCCTCTCTTTCTTTCTTTTCTTTCTCTTTTTCCTTCCTTTGTCCTCGCAGAGAAATTTCATCATTCTCTGATAACACTGTTGTTACCATAACACAGTCAATGTTTACCTATTTAAAAAACTCTGGGAACATTTGGCATATCTCAGCGTCGTCCTCTGCGAGAAAGGAAAAATGATTATCTCGATTCGCACTTGAAAATAATAAAATAAATAAAAAAAAATCCTTTTACCCATCCTTTGTTTTGGGAAAATAAAACAAAAAGAATATTGCTCAGTATGTCTTTCGTTCTATCTATCGGTTTAAGTTATCGCTGTAATTAACTTCTGTGGTTAATTAATTGGTTAATTAACCTGCCGTTGCTAAATAGTGTTACAGCAACCAAGAAGTTTGTTTTTTTTTACATAGAAACTAACCACTTTAAAAAATGATGTGTCAGAGTAAGAAACCAAATTTTTCAGGTTCTATCCCAATGAAAAGGAAAAATTATCCAAAAATAACCATAAAGTCTTAAAGTACACCTGTTATGTCATTGAGAAATTTCATGGCCTAAAAATTAAATATTTTTCTCTTGTCTTTCAAATTTCAAAAAACAGTAAAATATGTATTTTTCTGAGAGGTATATGTATTTTCTGAAAGGTAAAATGGTAACCCCAACCCAACCATTAATCTGTCTGGCCAAATGTCTTGAAAAAATGGAAAATGTTTCTTGAATATTTTAATTTTAATTTCAAACTAATAGATTAAATTTAATATTTCCAATAAGAAAAATACTTTGCTCTATTTCAAAACTATTTTAAATTGATTGGAAGGAGTTTGGGTTTTGAAATTTTTGAACTTTTTATATTAGCACCATTTTTTAAGCTACTTATCACCAGAATGTAATTCTCTTTTTTAAAAAAAACTCCCCACAATAAATTATGCTTTCCTGAAATTTTATTTGAGGAACATTAGCTGATTTAAAGTATAATTAATCAGATTTGAAACTAATATTGTTTACTTTTAGTTTAAAATATTGTAGACATTCATTTTTTAACACATTAGTAGCTGTTTATCGAATCTGTTGAAGTGTTGACAGATTAAAGTTTATCAATGTTGTTCTACAGGCACTTTATCCATAAAAATAATTGAATATAACATGAGTGCCTTTTATATATAATTTTTAAGTACCCAGTAACCTTAAAAATTTAGGAAAATATTCTCTGTAATCTAATGTTTTGAAATTTAGATATTTTGGCTTTAAATTTATTCTAGTTATGGCTCTTATTTTCTGATAATATCATGTGTGGATGACTGTATCTACAAAAATCAGCACATTTATACACATACAATAAAAATTTAAAATTCATTTAAAAATATTGTTTGATGATTTGTACTATGCTTTTCCATTTATGTTTAGTAAATATACTTTTTACTTAATAATAATATCATCTAAAAAAGTGAAAATAATATACAAATTTAAAAGATTTAAAACTTAATAAATTAATCTAATTAAAATTTTTAAAATGAAAACAGTTCTTGTAAAAATTCATTATTCATTGAAAAATATTTTTTGAAGACAATAGTGTCCTTATATCTTATTTATAAAAGCAATTAAAAGCTTTTCTAATTAAATAATGTCTTAATTGTATTGCATTTTTTATTTTATAATTCAGTAAATGAATGGTGTTTCTGTTTTACAAAAAAAAAAATTGATGATTTATATTCTCCAAGGAGTTTTGCTTTTAACTAATATAAATATGAAGTGGATGAAATTTTAATTTCTTGAAATTTCACAAAATTAAGTTGGGGGAGTGGGGTAACAGGTGTAAAAAAAAATATATTTTTACAAAGATTTTCTAAAAATAAAAAAAAATAATTTAATTCATTTGTAAATAAGTCCTGAAAATTTCATTAAAATCCGACAATTATTTGATTTTCACAAGAATTTCCAACACAATGTTTTTTTACCACAAAAAAACTCTAAAATTTCATATACTAATCTTTTTTGAGGCTTCTCATTCATTAAAAATGCCTGCTTTTGCACAAAAATGAAATTTCTTATTCTGTAGAAAAAATACATAAGGTTTGTTACATATATAGTAATTTTTAAAAAAATTTTACCAGATGCTCTCAATGATGTTCTGGATGCATTAAATAAGGAAGAAAATGCTACACGTCTTGAAGAAGCCAGAGAAAGTGCTGGAAATGATATGTTGAAGGCAATGCAACTTGTCTTTCCCTTAGCAACCCAAATTGAAATGGGTGTGATTGACAAGTATGGCTTTGTGGGAAATGGAGAAGGTAAGTCACAAGTTTTATCTGTTTCTTTTCTTTTTTTTACTTTTTAAATTAGAATGATGTGGAGTGAATTGTTAGAAAGATGAAATAAGAGAAAATGATAAAATTGATCATTTTTCAATAATTCTAAGCTTTAAGATCACCCAAAAGAAATTAGAAAAAAAAAACATTAAGATTTAAAATCAATTTTTGATGAGTTTTCATTTTTTTTTTTTTGTCAGAAACAAATATAAAAAATTAAATTGGATATCAGATTAACTTTCTTCCTATCCATCTTATTACATAAGACATCAAGTGTATTTGTATATTTTTTTGTCTGTAAATTTTCATAGTGCAAGTGCATGAGATAGAACTAGTAATGTCCTTTACACTGGCACCACCAAGTGGCAGTGTCTTTGTTATAACAATGGCAAGCTGTCAAGAGATGTTTACAAAGCCATGGGTAAAAGACAGGCTCCATAAAAGAATGGAGTAGAAGAGGAATAATTAGAAAAAAATATATATTTAAAGACTCACATGGGAACATTTTCTCATAATAGGGACTTAAGTAAATAGAATAATTTTTGACAACATCAATAAACTCTCTGTGCCAGGTCCTTTTCAGGATTGTTTCTGTAGTTTCCTGTCTTTTGTGGCATTTATAATCTCTCTTTGCATTTAAATCACACATTCCTCCAACCATTTGCTCAGAATTGTTAAGTAGATTATGTCTTTCTGTCTAAGCATGGTCCTCCACAGTTACCTGTCTTTTGTTGCTTTCACCAATACTTGCTCTGTTACCTCTCGTTGTCTTTGGCACTCATTCTGCCATCCATTTGCTAAAATCTATCAAGTAGTTTACTTGCTGCTTTTCTTGCCTTTGCACCCCCACCATATTATAATTCTCCTTGTTCCTTCATGAGTTAATACCTATATTATGCCTTGCCATTGCCTCAGATAAATAATGAACCATTCTGTTTTGATTGTGAGGAAAGAAGAAAGAAAAAGATCTATCAGAAATGCTGGTTGGTTTTAGTGAGAAAAAGGAAGCCTAAATAAGAAGGAAAGAAGGTGATAACGCAATCAGGCATTTAGCAACTGTTTCAGTGAAATGGAAAACTTTGTTAGTTTTGGATCTTTTCATTTGTACCCTTTTCTTTAAATAATGACCTGTATTCATACATATTATTATTGTTATTACAATATTTTCTTAAATTTGTTAAGCTCAAATATTTAACAAGGCAATGTGGGAATTCACACATGTATTTTATAGTTGTGAAACTCACAAGGAGCTTATTCAATCATTAAATTAAGAATTATGATTCAACAGAAAATTAAACTAGAAAAGCCATGAAATTTTCAAGAGTATTTCTAGTAACATTTAATAATATAAATGAGTGATATGAATGAAAGATGATGATGATTAAAAAAGTAATTGTGACGGCACCTGATTGGAGAATAGATGGTTAATGGACTTCATAAAGTGAATTTTGAGCATTTTTTCCAATTTTGAACAGACGTCAGATTTAAAGCAATGATGCAAATACAAACATTTCTGACATTTATCAATGTCTTCTGCTCACTCAAGTAATGTGGTACAAATAGAATGGCAAAGAAAGAAAGAAAGAGAAAAGAGAGAAAAGAAAGAAAGAAAGAGAGAGAGAAAAAAGAAAGAAAGAAAGAGAGAAGAAGGAAAGAGAAGAAAGAGAAAGTAAAAAAGAAAGAAAGAGAAGAAAGAGAGAAAGTAAAAAAGAAAGAAAGAGAGAAGAAAGAAAGAGAAGAAAGAGAGAAAGTAAAAAAGAAAAGAAAGAAAAAGAAAAGAAAGAAAGAGTGCCTCAGTGAAATGGAAAAATTGTCAATTTTAAATCTTTTCATTTGTAGCGTCTTACTTTTTTAAAATATGTTCTAGGAACATTTGCTGTAAACATTTTTGCCATAGGAAATCTCGCCTCAGGAATTTTTGTCATAGAAAACTTTGCCGTATAGGATTTTTGCAGTAAGATAATTTCACTACATTTTTTTTTAATATGTGAAGTACTTTGTTATCAAGTATATCTGGCTCATACTATTGTTACTTTGATTTAAACATTTTAATAAGCAAAGTTATAGGATACACCCAAATTTGCGGAAACTAATTGCGTATTTGAAAAAGGAAGAGGCATTAGCAAGAAAGAAAAAGTGCGATTTTGATGGAGCAGATGCAATACAAATGCAGAAAATATATTTTGATATCAATACAAGACTTCAGGAGAAAATTCTCCATTACAGTCCAATTCAAAAAACACATTTATGAAGCATTGTTTGGAATTTGCACACATTTTAAATTATTTCTTTGTTAATTTGATATATTTTTATCTTTTATTTTTTTTAAATAGATGTTTACTTTTTAATTTCTATTCTGATGTTTGACCCTGTAAAAAAAGACGTCCATATATACTTGATAAGAAGATACTTCGCATATTAAATTGAACATTACTTCAAAAGGGGACGTTCAAGATAAGGGTATTGAAAAAAAAATGTGGCAAAATTGTCTTAGAACAAAAATCCTATATGGTGAAGTTTCCTACGGCAAAAATATTTACAGTGAATGTTCCAGATACACTTTAAATAATGACCTGCATTCATACTTATGATTGTTATTGTAATATTTTGTTAAAGTTGTTAAGCTCAAATATTTAATGATGCAAAGGAAATTTCTATGTATATTTTGTAGTTGTCAAACTCACAAGGAGCTTATTCAATCATTAAATTAAGAATTATGATTCAACAGAAAATGAATCTAGAAAAACTGAAATTTTTGCAGATATTGTGTGTTATAAGTACACTGTCATATTTTGCTTTCCTGGTGACATTTCAAAATAAATAAAAAGTATTTAATTTTACTTTTTAATTACAGAAGAATGACTACCAAGTATGAATTACAAATATTATTTTGTTGCTGGTAGAAATATTTGTAGTAGAAATGAGCCATATTGAAGAAAATAAAACCAATTTTGTTTTTTTCTTTTGCAGGACTGATTCGATTTGCTCAAGCTGTAAGATCCTATGAGAAATATGATCCAGAAATTGCACAATTAAATGAGAAGTTAAGAGCGATAATGATTCCTCCACTTCATCTACAACCACCAGTCAGTGCTCCCCCAGCTGAAGAACCTGCACCAGCCACGTGAAATGCAGGACTTTTGACCCT
Source organism: Acanthosepion esculentum (assembly GCA_964036315.1). Taxonomy (NCBI): domain Eukaryota; kingdom Metazoa; phylum Mollusca; class Cephalopoda; order Sepiida; family Sepiidae; genus Acanthosepion; species Acanthosepion esculentum. The sequence goes on from OZ038486.1 coordinate 103,273,776, forward strand.
CAGTCTCTGAGTGGCCCAAGATGATAAACCTTTTGGTCAACACATTTAACTGCTTATCTATACCATTTTTTGATTTGGTAACTTGTAAAAGTATCAGAAATTTACAGTTTCAGGTAGGAAGTGGGGGGGGGGTTATTAGGAGTTTTGAAAATAATAGTTTGACATTTAATGGTTTCAGGCTGTTTTGTACATTTGTCTGGACATTTGTTGAAATCGGCAATACTCAATTTATTTTTTTCTTAGAAAAAAATAAAAAATAATAAAAATAGATAATCAGTTAATATTTAAAGTTAAAAAAAAAAAATTTAATAAAAAGCTGACAACTAAAATTTAAATAAAATGGATGCTTATATCATTAAGAAAAAAAAAAAAAAAGGAAAAATAAAAAAAGCTTCTTTTCAAAATGATATAGGGTAAACTTTTTGTACTTAGATTTCTTTTCGAGTACAAAAACTTATTTTGTTAAATTCTTTTTGCTTCCTGTCATCTTGTCCACCATTTTTCATTTAGAAAATTTGTTAATTTGTATTTACTTGTGTTGCATGCTGTTATTGTTAAATGAAGAAATAGCTCTTTCTAATTTATATGTCTATTTATATACAATTCTATTCAATAAAACATTGTCATTTATTTGTTCTTTTCTGTTTTATATAAAGCTTGAACTTATGGATAAACATCAACTCTTTTTATTTGGTGGCTCTATTTCCACCTTTCTCTTCAAGCAGGAAAGGTCACAATTTATCCAGGAAAAAAT
>OZ038486.1:103283348-103320848 GCA_964036315.1 Acanthosepion esculentum
TCAATTGAATAAGGATACGGTACGGTGGTGAGGAAGCAGCGATATGCAGGCTGCCACTCGTCCCTTGTGGACCTCCAACAGCGTTTGCGGAACCCACTTGCTCAGTTTATACGTCTTACCTAGGCGGTGCAGGTGAAGTCAGTTTCATCGGAAAAGTTGAACTGTCTTGCAAGTTCACAACTCATTAGACTACTGTCCTCTTCAATGGCCGCCTACAGGACTCCGTCATTCAAGACCTGTGGTCGTCCACTGTGAGGCTCATCATGAAGAGACAAATCTCCCAACTTGAATTTTCGAAACCAACGCCTTGCAATACGTTGATCCACAGCACTATCCCCAAACACCTGACATATGCGGCGACTTGATGCAGCTGCTGATAAGCCCACTTTGAAGTCATAAAGCAAACAGCCTCGAATGAGATCTCGAGACACTTCCATCTTTCTCACAGCTGTCTGGCTTATCACTGATGGCCGGGTACGGTGCACGTGTTTTTTAAAACATCTGATGTTCCTACTTCCGGCTGTCCGAATTTGAAAACAATTGCTACACGCATTTCGTATATATTTCAACTTCATTCAATGACTAATCAAAAAACGGACAGAACTTTTTTGGTTATCATATATATATATATATATATATATATATACACACACATATATATACACACACACATACATATACACACACATATATATATACATACACAATGTATATATACACTCACACACACACATACACAATGTATATATACACTCACACACACACATACACAATGTATATATACACTCACACATATATATATATATATATATATATATATATATATATATATATATATACACACACACACATACATACATACATACAAACACACACACACACACACTCCTCAATTATGTCATACAATGATCGGATACCAAGGAAATTTTGCAAAGACTTCATATACTACCAAATACATATTGGAACATTTTACTTACTAATCAACCCTTGTAATGTTAGTTGTTTATATATTTTTTGTTTCTATTAAATGCCAAGTACTGAAATATTACTGAATTCCCTTAAGCTTTTTAAAAACCTTTTATATTTAATATAACAATTTTTATTCAGAGTTTCCTGCCCAATCATGGAATTAAATTCACTAAAATCCTCTGATTTTAGGACATTGCATAACAGACAGTTGTAAACATAAAAATGAAACCTCTGCCCAATGATTATCCCACATTCCATTTCAATTCTTGATCTCATCGATGTACATCAAAAGATGGGAAAATGTCTGCTGCATGGTCACAAAGTAACAAGATGAAAGACAAATGCCGCGTGACAAAATAATAATACAAATTATTTCCCATATAAAATACGTATTTTCATTCAGGGCTACACTTGTTTGTCTGGTTGGTTAGGTAGGTGATACTTGGGTCAACTACTACTATGTTGATTTCATAGGTCAGCTCTTCCCCTACTAGCAATTACTCACCCATCTATTTCTCATGATGTGTAGACAAGTCCATCTCCCATCAAAGGCAAACCAGAACTGACTCTTAATCTCAAACAGCTGTTAATATAGACCAGCACCTGGATACACACTATTTCCAGGTTTGTTTTCACTTGAACTCCTAAAACGCCTCAGCAATCCTTTTACTTTCCCTTTCAAAATAATTACCACTTAGAAAATTAATCTTAAAACAGAATCACTTAAGACCAAGATGAAACCACATCTTCCTCTTCTCTGTGGGTGTCCATAGTATAATACAGACAGACATTAGTAAGAATATAGCTGTGCTGGAACAGTTAAAAAGATGAATGAAGAATGAAACACAATTTTAATGAAATTTTACTCATCCTAGAAAGTAAAAGTAGGCGTGTCTGCTAGTGTTACAGACACAGGCGCAGATATGTTTAACAATCAGTCAACCTGTGGTTTATACTGCAACTGAGTGGGCCTTAGTTATAGTTTCTGGGAAATGGCACAGAATCCGGCATGATTAATAATTGAACAAGTCCTGTAGGTCATGATTATTTGTGATTTTGTGTTAGCTCAGCTATTCTGAGCAGTTCTGTCTCTCCAATTTCATTCACAAGGTTTGGCAAAACTGTGGTATGGTTTCCAGGCACTTCTCAATAATGCTTCACTCTGAGATACCCTACCCAGGCCAATATTAAGAAGTCAACTCCTTGACAAATTGACTATAGGGAAATTTCAAGTCTCATAGTCAAAATGCTAACATTGAACCCAGTCAGCCAAGCATCAAATATCTATCACATAAGTAAATATCACATTTATACTATTTACAGACTATCGTCCTCATATTTACCATGTTTCGGCTGCTGTACACTCGGGCCTTCTTCATGTGGTTGGAATGTCAAACTGAACCCTTTATTTCGCTCGCTGGGGTAGACTGTTCCACGTGCCATGTCTAATGGATATCAGTTATCTCCTGTTAATTCCCCTCTCCAAGTTCTCTACTGCCTTAGTCAGGTATTGAACTCACACTCTTTGGGTCCTGTCACTGGATCTAACTAACACCTTTATCCACTGTGCCATGTGTCCTTGTAAATAGTGTACATAATACCTCATCTCAGAAATATAGACAGATCACATTTATATTTAAAAAAAAAGAAAAAAAAATGTTATTCAGTGCATATCAAGTTGCATTAGAAAATTTTGATATTCCTTTAAAAAGTGACTATGTTCTGTTATCTCAGAATACCACCCCTATTGTTTTATTTTCCTTTTTCATGTCCCCTTAAAAATTTAGGCATATTTTAGATTAGTCCTTAGTAATTACCAGAACTGGCAAAATAAATCAAACGGTCAAAAGCATATAGTTGTTATCTTTCTAAATCTAACCCTAATGATAACATCACCAGTATGTAACTTTGTAACCTTTTTCTCTAAGCAGTGATCTTCTTTAATATAATGTTATTATTTCAACATCTGTTTTTGGTAGCCACTTCATATAAATTTATTTTTGCTGCTGTAATTCCTCATATAGAATCCCTTTCATCACACGTTGACCGTTCTCAGTATCAGACTGCTCACATTATGTCATTTTCTTCCTTTCCTATTATTGTAAACTGCATAAAATATATTCCTGTAAGCAAACTACTTGATACTTCCTTTATCCATTTAGACCCTCGGTCTCACAATTATGTTCAGAATTTCAGAATTTGGGTGTCTTTGTCGTATTTCTTCTTTTGCTTCCTTTATTTTGTTATTTAGACAAGTTTCTGGTTTGTATTCATTTCTTTTTCTACAGAGTACCCGGTGGCAAATTCAGAAGGAAATTTACTTCACTATCATGATTTATGCACAAACTGAACAATCATTCTCGATAATTGCCTGAATGTTCAACACAAAGTTGTAAGCATTGGTAACCAGTAGCTCCTGCGAATAGTGTCAAGAGAAATTTTCTTCCAAGCTTCTGTTAAATTCCATTTCAATGAATCAATATTAATGATGTCATGACAAGGGTGTTGCAAGTGAGTTAGGAGTATACACTAAATACTAAAATAATCCATAACATTCAGAGCTGAGCTTTTAGAGGGCCACTGAGATGGAACACTTAGAGGTGGTGTATTTTCTCAGAGAATAAATTTGCTGCTTTTTTTATTGGGCAAGTTTTAATAAACCTGATAATGAACAAGACTGTCTTCAGAATTTTGATTTCCCTAATCTTGATGTCTGAGTTATAGATGCACATGAGACAGATGTATATTTTGAGGCAGTATAAACTATTTTATTTTCAGTTAGCCAATAATTCTGTTTTTCAGGTTGGCTGTGAACCCATTTATTATGAAAGGCTGTGTAAAAATCCAAATAATTACTTGTTGAAATATTTACTCTTTTTTTTCTTTCTTTCCTTCATTCTCGTATAATGAACCATTGCAGTTTCAGAGATGATGCAAATTAATTTGAGTCACTTAGAAACCAAGAAGAACAAGAACAAAAGTTTAGTAATATCTTTTTTTTTTTTTCCATCTGTTTTATTTACATCATCAATTTGCTGGCATGTAGTTTGGGTCCAGGTAATTGTAATCCCCTGTAGAGAATTTAGTATAATCATTGTCCACAAAACCTTGAGGGGTGACAGGCTGAAATCTGTGACTGCTGTTGTGGAAGGAATTTTCAAAGTTGCTGAGAAAAAAAAACAAAAAGTTTCAGCACCTTTTATAATTTTATGAGGGTTTGCTGAAAAGTTCTTGACCCAATAAAGAAGCCCTTACCAAAAATATCCTGATGTTTGGCAAGGTTTCAAAAGCAAGTCAGGCTGAGAACTTTTCAGTTTATAGTAATTTTAAGAGTACATCAAAATGAGATACACCAAGTGTAATGAAAACGAATATCTCCCTTGCACTGGCGATGCCAGGTGGCACTGTCTTTATGACAATGGGAGATTTTTGAATGAATAATGCAAAGAAAACCTCTTTGAAATCTAAAAGAGGCCAGAAACAAAAAAAATATTAGAGGATGTTGATTTATAAACATGGAAATGAGTAAACTATAATAACTGGAAATTATATATTTGAAGACCTAATTACAAGAACTTGAAGAAAAATAACAATTTTATACAACCCATCATTAGACATAGTACATGGGTAAACTAGTTAATATTATGTTGTCTTCTAAACAATATATTCACCTGGTGTCAGTTTAAACTGATGCCTTTTTCTGACAACCTCCACCCATCCCCACATATCATGACCATTTTGTTTAGGTCATATTTTGCAACCATTTTGCTTAAAGGTCATATTTTCTTGATTTCAGATTCTTTTAACAAATTTCAGTGTGATTTTCACTTACCAAAATTATAGTGCATAATTATAGCTTAGATATTGTGGGTAGGTGGAGATGGCAGTTTAAACAAATGGTTCCCAAATGGGGTGGCGGAATGATTGAAAGACCATCAAAGATTTAGAAACAGTTTTTTAAAAATTCATATGCCAAAAATAAATACAATTCCAAAATTTAAAATATTATTATGGATTACTTGTAATTGCTTGCATGAGTCCCAGTATAAATATTTATAAATAATTATTGACTGATTTTACCATTGTGACATTTTTGCATTATATCAAGTATTAAAAATATAGTAACTATGGTTTGCAAATTGGAGGAGAGAGTCATCAATGATAATGTTCTGACTTTGAAATTGTGGTTATCTCCCCTTTAACCCTCTCTCTCTGGTTTTTATTTTATTTTTAAATGTACTTTTTATCATGTAAAGTTTGGTCAGGTGCAAGCAAATTTTACTTCTGAAAATGTGGCTCTTAGGGGAAAAACTTTGGGAAACAATAGTTTAAACCAATGCCAGGAGGATATAGATTACCCCACACACACCAAAGAAAATAAAAATTACAAAATGGAATTCCCAAAAGTTTACTTACCTGTCAATACAATTATTGCAAAGATCAATGGAAGTTCCATTTTCATTCTGACAGTCTATACACTGCCATCTTGTGTTTGTGATTGGAGTACACTGACAACTGTCACACTGGCAGAAAGAGACAAGTTTTTGAACATCAATAAATATGTTTACATCAAACAGAAGAGCTTTCTAAGTTTTATAACAAGTCATAATTTAGAGTCAGGAAAAATATTAAACAGATTTTATTACTATCAGAATTTTGGACATTACTCATGATAATTACATGCAAAAATCAGTTGCTATAAAGATTTCTCAGACAACTTTCTAAAATTCCTCTTTTGTCATGTTTTGAATAGCCTTGACAGCTAGTGAAAAAGCAAAACTTTATTCTCACATTTTTCTTCGTTCCAATAAAGAAAATATTTTTGAAATGAAAAGGCATGTACTTTTTTTTCAAGTTTTATTAAATAGACGACATTAGGACTATAATAAAAAATATGCTAGTACTCTAGAATCAGCAAAAAAGTTTATTTCAAGCAGACAATAACATTATCTTCAGAAATGTTTCTTAAATATATCAGCAAAAATATTTGACAAATTTATCAAAATTAGGAAAAATCTAATATTAAGCAATTAATGTTCACTGTAAAATCCCATACGTATTATAAAATTTCAAACTTCTAAAAATATCTAGAATTAGAGATGGTATTATAAGTCTAAAAAAAAAGAAAAGAAGAGGCAAGTTTGGTATTATAAATTTTTGAAAACTGGTATTATGGGTTACTACCAATAACTCTTTAATGCACACGGTTTGAAAAATGTAGTGGTTGACATTAAATAAATATAGTAATTTTTTTTTCTTTTTAAGGGAAAAGTGTAGCGTTTTTTATACCTGAAAATTTAAACACATTAGCCTTAGTTGTCATATAATAGCTTAAGTTATATTTGTTTAAATATTTATTGTAATGTTGCTAAAATATTTGGGGATAGAACATGCAAAGACAAAAAAACAGACAGAATGAGTAAATAAAAAGAGTTCTCTTTGTTGTATAATAATCTATAAGTCGTCGAGAACAAGTCTACCTTCCATGGGGAGACCAAAAATAAATCTTCCACAGGCACACACACACACACAAATACTTACTTTAAATCTTGGAGACTTCATGGCTCCAGATGAAGTTGAACAAAGCTGAGTCATTTTCATTTTCTTTAATTTCATCAGTTCTTCATATTCTTCACTGTCTCTTAATTCTGGTGGAATGCTTTCTTCATCCTGTCAAAAAGAGATTAAAAAAAAATTCAACTCTTGTTTAAGTTTTAAAGGATAGACATTTTAGCTTAATTTCAAAAACAAAACCAAAAACAACTACTGTTAGATTTCTATTAAATCTTACAATAAGTATAACTTCAGCTTTCAACAGTGCAAGTCTTAACAAGATGCAGGATTTTATTTAATAAGCAACTTCACTAAAATTTAAGCAACTCCACTATTAATACCAATGTGACTTAAGTAGGTATGTTCATGAAAAACAACAAAAAAAAAAGCATAGCATAATGAAAAAGGTCCCAAACTTGATAAAAACAAAGTTTTATCATCAAAATCATTATGTTATTATTAAGAGGAAAGACCAAAGTATTTTTTTATTATTTTCTTAGATTTTTTTAATCCTTTCTAGCACATTAAAAATATTGGTTAAAAATTTTGTTTTTTTTTGTGTCAGTGGGGGCAGCAAAGATTAGTATTAAGAAAGTTATCAGTTTCTTTCTGTTAAAAAAAAAACATTGATTTGTACTTATTCATAAATGAATGAAATGATTTAAGAATTTTTTTTTTTTTTTTTAGAAATTCATGGTAGAAATTTTATTTTATTTTATTTTTTTACATCTTTTACACCCACTTCCCTCTACTTCATATTTATATTAGTTAAAAGCAGAATTCCTTGAAGAATGTAAATCACCAATTTTGTCTTTTACTCATTTATGGAAAATCTGTTCTGAATTGTAAATTATAAAATGCAATCAAACTAAGACATTATTTAATTAGAAAAGCTTTTGTTTTTATGAATAACATATATTATAGACACTATTAAGAAAAATTATTTTTGATGAATAATGAATTTTTATAAAAAATTGTTTTCTTTTTTTTCTCAATTTTATTTAGAATATTTTATAAAGTTTTAAATCTTTTAAGTTTCTGCATTGGTTAGGTGATATTATTATTAAGTAAAAACTATATTTACTAATCATAAATTGAAAAGCTTAGTACAAATCATTACACACCAATATTTTAAAAAGAATTTTGAATTTTTTTTTATATGTACAAGTATGCTGATTTTTTATTATAGGGTCAACCACACGTGACATTATTAGAAAATAAGAGTGATAACTATAATAAATTTACAGTCCAAAAATATTTAAAATTCAATAAAACATTAGATTACGGAGAAGATTTTCTTAAATTTTAAAGATTACCGTTTGGTTTGATTTGTTTTACGGCATATCAACCTCATTGGGTTATTTAATGCAGACAATATTTTTATTGCTGGTATATTTTTTTTCAAAAATTTTTCCTGCTAATATTTTTTCCTTCAAAAATTCATTGCTGGTAATAATTTTTTACAAAAAAGGAATTCTAGTATTAAAACATATTTTTACACTTTCATAGTGTTTTGACTCCAGTTTGGGGGTTAACTATTTGCCCATAGCTGGGACCCTAACAGATGCTACCAGCCCGGGTCAGGGTGGTCCTGAGAACACCAGCAATTAAGGGGTGATTTCATGCTCCTCAAAACCTCTTGATCAGAGGCCTTGCTGTTGGATGTAGTTTATCTTACCCAAGATGTGGATGTAGTTTATTGTCATACCCAGGATGGTTTAAAGATTACTTAGTACTTAAAAAAATTATATATAGAAGGTACACACATTAATTCAATTACGTTTTGAATACTGAAAGCCTCCATAGAACAACATTAGATAAATATCAATCTATCATAAAGCTGTTAAAGCTGTGATCACAGCTACTGTTGGGTTGAAAAAATTGTTTTTTCGTTATTTTATACTTAAAGTAAATAATAATTGTTTCAAGTCAGATTAATTACACTTTAAACCTGATAATATTCCTCAAATAAAGTTTCAGGAAAGTATATTTCAGAAAAGTGCAGTCCATCAAATTCTTCCTAATAAAACTCTGCCAAGTAATTTATTCACAGAATCGTAAGCCAATATCAAAGCAAACTCACATGAATGATTGTCTTTAGATAAGCTTAACTTAATTCCTCTCACCCACTTGCTGTAAGGTTACTGAGCTTAGGTATTAAAAGATTGAAGATGATTGGGATAAAGAAAAATCAATACTGACTGATACATCTTTACTTTCTTCTCCATATCCAGTATCAGCTTCCATAGAGCTGCTACCACCAACACTCATGCTGCTATCGTCATCATCATCTGACATGTAAACTGGAGGCTCATGTGCTTGAAGGAATGTTGACTGGTGATAGAAACGATTGAAACGGTGATGTCTATGGCCAGTCTGTGTAAAAACAAAATAAGGAAATTATGATTTTGCAAAATTTAATTCTAAAAACAAAAACCAAATGAAGGATAACGACAAATAAACAGAACAGGATAACAAGGTGCAATAACAAAGAAACAAAAAAAAGGGCAACAAAGAAACAAAAAGGGCAACAAAGAAACAAAAACGAGCAAAAAAGAAACAAAAACGAGCAAAAAAGAAACAAAGAAAAGAGCAACAGAAACAAAAAGGGCAACAAAGAAACAAAAAACAAAACAGTGAGTGGTAATCAATAATAAAAACTAGATAAATGAAATTAAAGTTATGTGTAGAATTTCAGGTGGGCAAAAGCAGAATTGTAAAATTCAACGTTGAATAAAAGAAGTGATTAGCAAATGGAATTAGGAAAACTAAATGGAATGAGGAAGGGATAAGTTCAATTGGTACCTGAACACATCTAAGAACTTGGGTGTGAATCTGAAGTTGACTTAGATTTAACAGAGTAAGATGGAGCAAAACTGACATTGCTCTAACAATCAAGTATTGAAAATTTCAACTGGTGATCAAAACTTTTGATAAACTGTATGCTCTTGCAGATCAACCAGCAAAGGGTATAAAAGCCATGTTTCTGGGGGCTGGAGGGAACCAACCTTTGCTGGTAGCCCTAGACTTCTGATGTGGACAAGACAGCATATAGGCATGTAAGGAAAAACAATGAGTCTCAGTAATAATCAAATAAACCCAAAATGGGATACAAATTATCAGAAGCAATGATACAATCAGTGTGGATGCAAATTCTTGTTGGCCTTGCATTGATAACTTCCATACTCTACGCCTGGGTATGAGGACATAAACCATCTTCAGATTTACGCAAGTAATTTACAAGACACTTTTCACTGCCATGTGCCTCAGCTGGGCCTAAGTTGAAATTGAATAAAATCTGATTTGCATCTGTTCAATGACATTTGAACATTATCCACCCAGGGAAGACAGAAGAGTTTGAAAAAATATATTAACATATAAAATATATTAATAGAGAGCTGTTCTATTTCAATTCCAAATGGATTTTGCTTGCTGACAAGTACAGAAGGGGAAAAAATAAAATACCAATAAAACTTACTCTTCGTGTGTAGGAAGTAAGGTTTGGTGTCCGTCCAGGAACAGGGAGACCAGCTCTGGCTAACTTTATAAAATATTTCTGGACACGGCTAGCAACCTGAAAAAAAAAAAAAAAATTTTTTTTTTAAATAAAAAAATAAATATGTGTGTGTGAGAGGGAGAGAGAATGAATGAATGAATTATACACACACACATATATATATATATATATATATATATGGTATTTCATTAAGATGGATCAAAGTCAGCAGTAAATAAATCAGTGTTATTGGTGAAAATTTATTTATTTCTCTATTGGATCATGTTATTTAAGCCATGAAAATTATGTGTGAAAAATAATATTTCCTAAATGTCCGCCAAATCTGAAAGAAAAAGAAAAAAATCATTAGATGCTTAAACTTAATTCACATTTAAAATCAGTCCAAGTTACAGGAACACCCTTTGTGTGTGTGTGTGTGTGTGTGTGTGTGTGTGTGTGTGTGTGTGTTTGTATTATATCTCCAAGTATAGGATTGGTGTATACAGAATAAATTCCAATAACCAACAAACACTATTCTTAAAAGAGTGCTCAAAACAGAGTAGAGCAAATATAATTATTTATTTGAAAATTATAACATAAATATGTTATAAAATCACTACAAAAATAGCCATTTTGTTTCAACACTTTTGGTGTCTTATCAAGTGATGGTGTTGAATGATTCTACATTCAACACCATCACTTGATAAGGCACAAGAAGTGTTGAAACAAAATGGCTATTTTTGTAGTGATTTTATAACATGTTTATGCTATAATTTTTGAATATATATATATATATATATATATATATATATATATATAAAGTTTCATTAAAGACGACCAGCAAGGTACTGTGATTAAGCTTTTTATTTAATTTTTCTTGTGTTTGCATAAGTGTTTTCTTTCCTGGACATAAAGTCTGTAAAAATTGTCCACAATGTTCTGTATATCTGAGTGCTTTCAGCTATTCTGTTAGCCATTATCAAGGATCTTTTCTTATATTTTAATTTTACAGTGTAGATTTTTTTAGATGTTTCTAGAGTGATGGAAATGTTTTTTTTTATTTTCCAATTTTTTTATTTCAGCAAATTGTGGCTGGATGCATAGTTCATGTTACCGAGTGTTGGTTTTTCTTTTTTTATCATTAGTGTTTACATTATTTTTAGTTGTTTTTTTTTTTTATTACCCCCCACATGTGGATGAGGCTATTATACTTGTAGTTTCTACAACCCACAAAATATAAGTATAATAGCCTCACTGCTGCCAAAGAAAAAAAACATAAAAAAGATGAGTCTAGGAGCCATTGAATTTACTTTTAAGAAAGCCACTCATAAACGACTAACACAGAATGCGACACTGGCGGGCGTGCTGCATCACCATTGTGACTTTGGTCAACTGAACCAACACACATATCCTCTCAAGACCCACCCCCTCCAAACACTCACACCATGCCCACAGGCACATTTTGCTTTCACCCTCTGTATCAGCAAAGTCAGATTTGCAGCTTCACTAATCCACTCCAGGCTTCTCTTGACATCACTACCATGACCTCGGTCAACCAACCTGACAAACACATCAACTCCAGGCCTTACTAAATCTACCTTTCCTACAAAGCCACCTCTCTTGCCTATATTTAGAGACGTATTAGCTCACATCCATTCTATTGGCAAATACAAAGGAATTTTATATTCACAATTCTTGTCATCTTTTCCTTTCACCTCAATGGTGGTACTGTTGTTTTGTTTGTTTCTCTGTGCTACCATAAGTGTGCTATAACAATGCTATGGGCTGATGGAACCCTGAAGTGGTCCTGACTGATGATATTAAACAGTGTTTGAATTCATAGGAAATGTCCACAATTAGCTGATGAAACCATTGCCAGTCATGACAAATAGAAGCAATAACAATTTGTGCACTTTTAGCATCAGAATCAATATTTCAAAGTTACATGCACAGTCTGTATATTCATGTCAACTTATGAACTTATGGAGAAGAGATGCTGCCAACATCACATAACATTAACTGGTACAAGTTACCTTATACCCCACAAATATATAATCATGATGGGATTTAAATTACACACACACACACACATACATACATACATACATACACACACACACACACACACACACACACACACACACACACACACAAAAAAATCTAGTCAGTTAATGTCAGATGTCATAGACTACCAGTACTTGGACCTAGCCAAACTTCGGAAGTTTTATCTATCAACTTGAGATTGACAGGCTAATGTTTACCCAGATGTCATGGGCTACTAGTACTTGTACCTAGAGTAATATTTTCATGCTGTCATATTAAATGGAGAGAGAGAGAGAACTTATATGACAACAACATGGTAAAAATTTGTACTTTTCTCAAATGATTGCTTTCTCTATAGAAAATACTCAAGTCTATTCAAAGCAAAAAAGTCACATTTAACGACAATAGAAAGTTTGAATTTTTACAAGATCCAAATATAAGATACAGTATTTGGCCACAGAAAACTTTAGGTTGGTTCATCCACAGCAAGAACATCAAAGCTAAAGCAAAAGCGAGTCAAAGAAAAATGGCAAGAGGAAGATTTCTTTCACAAAGGAAAGGTAATATTCTTTGAAATTGATGATAATCTTTATCATGTATGTATAGATTTGTAAATTCATTGATCACTCGAAAATGCAAATATCTTCCACTGGCACTTACCATCTACCATATTGAGATAATTGAATTATTTAACATTCTATTCTTTAAATGGTAAAGCAAGTTATGTAGAAATTCTATGAATTGGACTTGTAGAAATTTGACTAAAACCAGAGTTTCCATTATAATCCAGAAGTATTTGTTTTACACAAAAACAACAAAACTCACCTGTTGAGTTGTACGGTTTCCAAGACACACAGCAATTTTCTGCCAACGTCGAGATTCCACTTCTTCTGGTGGGTATTTTACCAATAATTCTTCAAGTCTGTAGGCACAAGAATGTAAAATTATATATATATATATATATATATATATATATATATATATACACACACACACACACACACAGCTGGAAATAAGTTTAAGCCCAATGGTTAAAGTTTTATTCATTTCCAAATACGTTTCTAATAAAACAATATGAATTAGTTTTATTGTGTACGCTTTATGCAGATTTATTTCTCTTTCAAATGATGCAAAAATTGTAGTGCCGAAACCTTTATTATTAATTACACCTTCATATCGCCTAGGCATTAAGATGTAAAAAAATTTTTTTCTAAAAATAAAAATTTCAAAAATAAATTCATTCATTTTTTAATAAATCCTGAAAGTTTCATTTAAATTAGACAATTATTTGATCTTTGCAATAATTTAAAAATTAATGGGTTTTCCCCCCGAAAGTGCTACACTAAAAATGGCAATGACCACAAGTCATACAGTTTTAACAAAAAAAAAAAAAAAAAAGATTTTTTACCCAAATTTAAAATGTGCTAGAAAGAAGAAAAAATTTTTAAAAAAATATTTAAAAAATACTTTGTTCTTTCCTCTTAACAACATAAATATTTTAATGATGAAACTTTGTTTTTATTAAGTTTCGGACCTCTTATTATGCAAAACTGATTTTTTAGCGAATTAATGAATAAATGGATAAAAAAAAATTCTTTTTTGGGCAACACTAAGGCCCTTAGGGTTGCCCGCAAAAGAATTTTTTTTATCCATTTATTCATTCTTTTTTAAACTCAGGTTGGTAGGTCAGTTAGGGACTCCAAGTGAAAATAGTTCAATATAAAATTTCAGATATACTAATGACTAAACTAAGAAAACTGATCTTGGCAAAATTAAGACTTACCGTTTTTGTTCTTCGATACTCCATAGCTGATTAAAACTTGTTGGTTTATTTTCATCTTTCAGTCGACCACGAACAACTATTCGTGAAGTGTTAGAGTATTCGGATTTCCAGCCTCCTTCAGAATTCTCTTCTCCTATAATGAAGAAAAAAAAAGAAGGATTGGTGTAAAGCAACATTGAAAAAATAAGGGGCAAACATGGTTAAATGTGCCCACAATAAGACGTAGTGTCTAAAGGATACCCCCCTCCCCATTACACCACTTTTTTAAATTACTTTCACTCTTTGGCAATGTTTGTTTTAAAAAAATAAATGATTAGAATTTTATAAAAACCTAAACATATGAAAGTGAATTTATACATTTTCTTTGTTCTTGAGAATTGACAAACAAAAAAACCTTTTATTTGTTAGATTGCTTATTTATACTTTATTATTTATTGAGTGGTTGGCAAAACATTGGTTAATTGCCAATTGATTAGAACTTTATAAACTGGTAATTTATAAGGATTTCTTTATAGTTGATTCACATATTTTAATAATTTAGTAAATGATAAATATTGCATTAGTTCTAATTGTATTAGGTTTTAGAATGTTGTAAACATAAAATTCTTCTTCTAAATAAACAATCTAATAGTGTTTATTATTTTTGTTGTATATTCTCAAAAAGAAAAAAAGTGTATAAATTCACTTTCATCATGCATTTAGGATTTATTCCAATTCTAATCTTTGCTTTTTAAAACAATAAACATTGCCAAAGAGTAAAAGTAGTTAAAAAAAAAAAATGTATTCATGGAAAAAAATCATACATTTAACAACACTATGTCTTATTGGGGGTATAAACTAAAAGTTTAAAAACTATTGTTTATTTTATATTTGGAGTATTGATTAATTTTTAAAAAAAGTTGTGTGGTTGTCTACCACTGGAGTTTTTTGAGAAATTGGTATTCGATTAGTTTTAAGACTTTTGTGGAATGTCAAATCAGTGAAATTCCAGGCTTTGTTTAATGTGTCATACACAGTTTACAATTGCAGTGGGTCTTCTGAAATTGTGTTTTTTTTTGTTTTGTTTTTTATAAGGGTCAGCAGGAAGTGAGGAAACATTAAATGTTTCTTCAAATCATGAAACCTGATTTCTTTTCATCAGCCCTTTTGTTGGTTCCGCATAAAAATCTTTATTTTTATAACAGCTTAATCATTCTTTCATCCAAATCCCTTAAAAAGTTAAATGTAAATGTTGTATCCTTAAAGAGGTTACAGACAGACAAAGGTGGTACTTGAGTGGAGGAACAACAACACGTGCGTTTGATGAAAAAGGGAGAGATTTATTGTAAAAGAGAATATACTACTGAAAGACAGGGAATCAGGTGGCAGGCTAGTAATTCCCGAAGCAAGGATATCTACCAACCGCTCCACGTGGTCAGATGTAGCACAACGCCGAATTTAATGTGGGGTATCCAAGCCTGTAGGCTTGGCCCAAAATTCCCTGTATAAAATGGGGATGGGTAGCCATTTCCCAAAAAGAGACTGCCCTTCGACGTAGCCTCATCTGGGGATTTTCTCGGGCCGAGGCAGAGAGTTTGACCAGCACAGCTGGAGACAAATTTCCAACTAATTTCCGAAGCAAGGTTATTTACCTTACCTACCCACGAGGCAGGATGTGGCACAAAGCCGTTTTTTTAATGTGGGGCAAAACCGAGCATGTAGGCTCGGGCAAAAATTCCCCTGTCAAAAAGTCTCCAGGTATATCCTGTGCTCACTATATATAGCTACTGATATAGTCAGTCCACATAGACGATAGGGAGTGTGGGACATTCCATTACAAAAGTAAACAAACACACCTACACATTATCTCTCTGTGTGTGTATATATATATTATATATATATATAAATATATATAATATATATATAATATATATATATATATATATATATATATATATATATAATATATATATAAATATATATATAATATATATATAATATATATATAAATATATATATAATATATATATAAATATATATATAAATATATATATAAATATATATATAAATATATATATAATATATATATAAATATATATAATATATATATATATATAATATATATATAAATATATATAATATATATATATATAAATATATATATAATATATAACATATAATATATATAATATATAACATATAATATATATATAATATATAACATATAATATATATATAATATATAACATATAATATATATATAATATATAACATATAATATATATATAATATATAACATAATATATATATAATATATAACATATAATATATATATAATATATAACATAATATATATATAATATATAACATATAATATATATATAATATATAACATAATATATATATAATATATAACATATAATATATATATAATATATAACATATAATATATATATAATATATAACATATAATATATATATAATATATAACATATAATATATAACATATAACATATAACATATAACATATAATATATAACATATAATATATAACATATAATATATATAATATATAACATATAATATATATAATATATAACATATAATATATATAATATATAACATATAATATATATATATATATATATATATCAGAGATGCTGAGAGATGTGTGTCCTGTGTCCTTCCACCTCCTGGATGCATAAAAATCTTAAAGGATGCAGTAACTTTCCCATCTGTGTGTCCCAGGGATACAACTAAAGTTTCCTGTGAAAAGCGATCAAGTGCACAAAACCAACCCATAAGTTATATAACATAGTAAAAGGAATTTGCTGTTGGTCAATACTAAGTAAATAATGACATCAATTTAATTTAAAATGTAACTAATATATTCTTTCTGTAATTGAAATCATTTATCCAATGAACTAGATATTGGTGGCAACTAGTACATAGATATTTTATTTTTAACATTTTGTATTTTCATTGTTAATTTACTTTTTAAAACTGAGCACAAAACGTTTTCACTAACCATCCAAGACAAACTAAATTAAGTGAATCTCTAAAAACAAGTGAATATGAACTTACCATTTGTAGTGCTGACAGTGCAACTGTCCAAAATGTTCTTCTTCTTGCGTGTCATATGCTTTGGTGCATAATATGAAGTTATATCTTTCCGGGATGTGTATGCTTCCCAGTTGATAGATGGTAACTTAGCAATAACTTGTTGCCTGGGAAAATTTATTCCTTTCCCTTGTTGCAACTTCTCAACAAACAACAGAGGATTTTCCAGGGCCTCTTTCTGCCACACATAAAGCAGATCAATGTCTTTGATGGCACGGATACGCTGCGCCTCAAGTAAACAAAGAGTCTTCAACAGGTTGTGGTAGTCAGGGTTGCACTTTAGAGCAGCATGGTCAGACTCAAAATAATATGGCTTGTCCATTGGGTCAGCTTCGGTTGGATCTGGCTCTTCTTTATCTTCCATTACTCTTTCGTTTTCCATTTCATTGTCCCTGTTGGAAATGGTGGCCATCTATTTCTGGAGGAAGAAAGGTTTTGGCAATTAATGACCAACTCTTCTTCAATTATTTCTGTAAAAGAAAAAAAAAAAAAATAATATATAAAATTAATTTTCACATCTAAACTGTCTAGAACAAGGTCACAAACTTATCAGATTTATGTAAGCAATCTTTCTTTGTTTTGTTAAATGGCACATCAACACCTAGTGAGTCATCTCATGCCAAAACAAGTAGGGTTGGGATTTTATATTTGTGGATTATTATTTCATAGTGAAATTAAGTTAAGTTTTTTTTGTTTTTTAACATTGTAGTCATGACAAAAAATTGGATTTAGTCTTTGTACAGTGGATAATAGATAGTGGCTTGGATTGAGGATTCGGAGAACTCAGTTCAAATTCCAGTCAAATCCATTACATTCACCTTGGGAAAGGTATGAATCCTCTTTTCTCCCCCCAGCTATGGGTAAATAGCAGGGCAGAACAGATCCTATAGTCTTGGATGGCAACTGGTCTACCACAGAAAGAAATGGCAACCTACTGCGGGAAAAGAAAATCTCTCTCATCAGTCATGTATCAAAAGATACATGATTACCTAAGTGCGTATCACACATGGCACATAACTTTATAAACTATTTGTGTTAAAATTTAAAAACATAACTTTATAAACTGTACTTATGTTAAAAGTTTTTTTTTCCAGATTTTGGTAAATAGGTGTGTTTCTTTTTAAAAATGTTATCCAGATTAACCTTGGTAAAGAGTTCTTTCAGGTTATTTGTTTGACAATATTTGATTTGGGTTAGTTTCAGGTTCTTACATGTTGTCAGTATATGACTTACTGTGTACTTTTCCTAGCATGTCATGTACATTGAAGCTTTCTCCCCCTTTAGTAGGTGTGAGTGCATGATAGATGTGTGTCCTATATGGAGCCTGGTCACCACCTCTTTTCCAGACTGTGTGTAGCTCTGCCACTTTCCTAGGGTTGATTTGATTTTATATAATTTATTGTTTGGGCAAGAGTACCAAATCTCTGTGTATGATATTTTGCTGTTTGATTGTCTTAGTTCTAGTGATTTTTTTTATCAATATGTCTCGGTACCTAGCAGAATATGAGGTTTTCTTTTTTTGAGATGTCATTGATTTGGCTAGATAGTTTGATTGTTAGTGGGTTTGTCATTTTCTTATTTTTTAATGTAACAAGTACCGACATGGTGTCCGAAAAATGTTAAATTTCTTGGAGCTCTTTGTTGTCATGATATCTAGGGCCAAGTCAATAGTTGATATTTCAGCACGGTATATAGAAGCTTTATCTTATTAAGTAATCACCCAAAAGTACACTGATCAAGTTTAGCATTATTTCATTTTACTTATCAAATGAAAACTGGTGCTTTTCATGTGATTTAACTATATACAGGGTGATTGAAAAATAATTCCCTATTTTATGCATGATGGACTCCCATTTAACTATAATTTTTACAAGATGGGAGAGTCCATCATACGTAAAATAGGGAGTTACTTTTCAATCACCATTTGGTACCTGTCACTTTGCTGACAGCAAGACAATCAAATTTCAAATCAAAATGGTTAGTCCATTTAAAATACATTTACAAGAATATAAATTCAGTTTAAATAAAGGAGTCATAAAAATGATCCGTTCAATAAGATCAAATTGGCAGCAGATATCCAAAATGACCTGCAATCTGTTGTTAACTGGAGCAAGGAATGGCTCATTAATTTTAATGCCTCCAAAATGAAGCTACACTTTATTATTTTTTCATCTGAGGGAACACATTATACACACGTCCATCAGCATGACTGAAGCTAACCTTCAGGAGAGTGGCTCAATGTGCCTTATTGGATTAACATTTTCTGCTGTCATGAAGTGGAAAGATTATATATTGAATCAATTGCTAGGTTTGCTGCTAGGAAAGTTGGTTCACCTTGTTGTATTAGACATTTTTTCTCTCCAGAATTTATATTACGTATTCATAAGTCTACCATGCTTTGAATATTGCTGCCACATATGGTCTGGTGCTCCTGCTATATATTTAGAGATCCTTGATGAAATGCAAGGAAGGATCTGTAATGTTATTGGTCCTGACCTGGTATCTCAGCTTTATTCTCTTTTACACCACCATAACAGCTTCCCTGCACCTTTTCTATATATACTTTAATGGTAACTGTAATGATAAA
Source organism: Acanthosepion esculentum (assembly GCA_964036315.1). Lineage (NCBI taxonomy): Eukaryota > Metazoa > Mollusca > Cephalopoda > Sepiida > Sepiidae > Acanthosepion > Acanthosepion esculentum. The sequence goes on from OZ038486.1 coordinate 103,302,879, forward strand.
TTCATAAAGTTGAGGTATCGCTGAGGAAATTTTAAGTGCAGCACTTGATTGCACTTTTACAATTGAAACGGCTAGATATAACTGTAAATTTTATGCTAACAGCTTCTTTTCTTGTACTTCCCACCCGTGGAATTCTGTACCAGTTTCTGGCTTTCCAGTCAACTTTGATCTTCAGAAATTTCAATGCAATGGCGTCTTAATTCCTGTTCTTTTATTGTTCTTGTTCCTTAATGATATTTTTATTTTTATTTCCTTTCACCTTTAGTAACCCCTGTGTGTCATAGTGGCTTTAATGTTTGAAAGGAAAATAAGGAAGTGGGAGGGGTATTGCCAGACAGAAAGAGAAATTAATCATCAGTACACAAATGTCCATTTCAATATTCATTTAAGTTACGTTATTTTAATTCAATGGTAATCCTAAAAATATTTGCAGAAAAAAAATTCCATTTTATTTCCAAATTTATGAAAAGTTCAATTAAATCTGATTGATTTATGGTTTAAAAAATTTTTTTTTTCTTCTTGTCACTGACTTTATGATCTCATTGCTCAGTCTGGGGTAGGGATTGTTCAGAGGAAGGAGAATGTATTATTCCTATGTCTTATTTTGAACTCGGTCAAATTTTGTATCTGCGTGAATATTAAGTGATACAAACACTTACGCACAACAGACATACACATTAAATACACACACACAGAGAAAAAAAATTAAATCACACATAAATTACGTTTGTGTGTGCAATTTTTGTTCTTTATTTTCTCTTGTTTGAAATAAAAATATTTTTCTAGCTTTCTAAGTCTTACCAGTATCCCCTCTAGAATCTATCTTGCATATCTATAAGTTAAGTCTACCATTCACCCAGGCTTAAAATATTGCTGCCACATATGGTCTGGTGCTCATGCTATATATTTAGAGATTCTTGAAAAAAAAAAAAAAAAAAAAAAAAAAATCCAAAGAAAAATCTGCAATTTTATTGGTCCTAACCTACCATCCTGGCTTCAGTCACTTTCTCACCACTGGAATGCAGCTACTCTGTGCCTTTTCTATAAATACTTTCATCATAATTGTTCAGATGAGCACCTTGCTATGGTATCTACTAAACTTTATGAAGGAACCACAGTACTAAATTGACAACAAGGTCTCAGCAATTTACAGTTCGAAACGGAGTGGCTCTTGCAGCGTGTCTCACTGGCGACGGTTTGAGGCAATGCTTTCTCCATCATAGCGGCTGGCAGAGGATAGAAAAAATTGTTTATAGTTACGTTGTTCTGGAATTGTCATCAATGGTCGACTGAACTTGCTTTGTTTCAATGACTTTTGTTTTGTTATTATTAGTTACTTAGTTATTCAATTAATTTCTGAGGAAGGACGAGGCGGTCAGAAATATCAATATATAAAAACAAATAATTTTAAGAAATAATTTGATGGAAAAAGATTTTTTGAAAATTTGTCACGTTTAGCCACATAAACTCTAAACTTTCACTGTGTCTATAGAAGCTTTCCAAATTAAACAAAAACATTTTTGTTTTATTTCATAACTTGTTATTTTATGAAATGCTACATTTCTCTCATACAATTTATAAATATAGAAAAGTTTTCATCTTTAAACATCCGACTACAGTAAAACTGGCAGTTACACTGCAATCCTTCCTGATTATTTTTTTCATATTTTGTTTTCTAATACAATTAACAATTTGCCAAAATGGCTGAATTTAGTGAATCACCCTCAAGTTCAAAAATTGCACCTGCTCCTCCAAAAAGAAAAAAAAAATTACCTCAGTATCTAAAATTTGTGTTAAAGCCAAAGTTGAACAATTTCCTGATGACTTTTATGCAGAAGATAATATGGTATTTTGCAAATTTTGTCTCCATAGTGTTGATATTTTTAGGGTTGACACAATCAAAGACCATATTAAGTCAAACATTCATGAGAAAAAAAATCTTCAAAAGGGTCGTCTCAAGTGAAACAAAAGATAGTAACCACATTGTTCAAGAGTAAAGAGGTACGAGATGATTTTATTCTTGATTTTTTTTAAAATGTGCACTTTATCTGACATTCCCTTCACAAAATTGATAAAATGAGACCATTCTTCTTATTAAAACATTGTAAGGAAGGTGGAACTATTCCAAGTGTCAATTGTATTAGGGAACTTCATCTTCCAAAATTATTTGCTTGTCATTTTGCTGCTCTGAAAACCAAGCTTGCTAATGAATCTATTAGTATCATGAGACAACTGACTGTCGTGACCACAGCATTTTGAATATCATTGCAAGCATTCGTGGTGAGCCATTTCTCATTGATGTTGTAACCCTGGCAGAATGTAATCATCAAACTGTAAGTCAAGCATGCATCTGAGCTGTAACTCATGTGGATATTGAATTTGAAAATATCATTGCCTTTGTAACAGATTCGGCAGCCTATTGCAAAAAAAAGCTCATAGAGAAGTGTTGTCAAATATCTTTAACAACAGCTACCATGTATTGTGCTTGGCACATATTTTAAATCTTGTTGGTGAAGTATTTTCAAATTGGCCAGCATTTGATAATGTTACTCAGCTCACTACTTTCATCAAGTCAGCTTTTTTTAGAAAGCCGAGTAAAAAAAAACGATATTTAAAAAGGCTTGAAAATTATTTGCCCAAAGAACGAGTGAAATTACCCCTTGTATCAGTGGCAACCAGATGGAATTCCTGGTTTAATGCAGCCAAATATCACTCATCCTTTATACAATTTTATGAAGGATTCTTTAAGCAAGAAAAGAGTCATGGCCTTGCAGTAGATAGAATTCTTGAATTAGTAGATGGTGGTTGACTCCATCATGCCTCTTTCCTTAATTTGTGTCTAAATCTGCATATTATAAATGAGAACTGCACACGTTTAATAAAAGCTTTGACAAGCTTAGAAGAAACTAAGTCTCCACTTGCATGTGAAACAATATTTACATGCTGGTATATCAAAATCTACATTTGGCCTTGAAACTGATCATCTTCTGTCTGAACTAAAAACCACAGAGAGGGAGAGAGTTATTTCAAATTTTCAAGATTTGTTCAGCATATCTTTTTCTAAATTGAATAAATACCTGGAGGCCCACCCAGTATATAACTGTTACAAGGCAGCTCATCTATTTGATCCTAGACAGCTACTCTGTATAAGCCATGATATTGATAGTTTTGCAGCTATTAAAGACTTGCAAGATCCTTCTACTGATCTTATAGAAGAATTTCAAATTTATGTGAATTACAAAGATCACTTACAAAATCCTTTTAATATCCCAGCATTTTGGAAAGCAAATAAGAGCAGATTTCCTCTTCTGGAACAGATTGCCAATAAGCTCATATGGATGCCTGTTACCAGTGTTGATGTTGAACGTTCATTTTCTCAATATGAACATTTACTGAATAAACAACATAAAAATCTAAACCCCCCCACCCCCAACAGAATACCAAGCAACTTACAATGTTGTATTTCAATGGAGATTTAGAGAAAAGATTTAATGATTGCTAATTTCATAATTTGGGAAATATTCAATTTCAAATTTGAGCAGTATTTCAATTTGTGATAAATTTTAAATTAATGCTTATATTTTGTTAGAGATTGAATTCTGATTTAATTATTGTTTTGTAAAATTGTAGTCAAAGTTTTTAATATACTTTGAGTTATCTGCTGTTGATTCTTTTGTTGATTTTAATATTGCAGACTACCATATAATTATCAATCTGAATTCTTTTAAATAAAATAGAACTTATTTTTGGAATTTAATTTTTTTAACATGCTAAAAAATGCAGTCATTTGCTATTTCTTCATATGAAATAAAACTTTGAATTATGTTTTTTAAGTTTTAATTTATGCAATTTTTTCATAAAAGTTTAAAAAATAAATTAATTAAATAAAAAAGGAAAAATTAAATTTTGTAAAAGTAAAAATGGAATTTATTAAAATTGGAAACGGAATCAATGAAAATTTGAAACGGAAAATCGGGGTCCCTAAAGAAACCTGTGAACTTTAGATTAATTTCAAGATAACAGTTGTACATAAATATAAAAGTAAAGGTGAATTGTTTATTTAAGGGGCACACATAGGATAAGAAATTAGTGCATCCAACTACCATAAACATTTTGTTAGGAAGCCAATTACTAAAGACACAATTACTAAACCAGAGCACTGTACTGGCATAAGGTAATTCTAGAAGATTCAGCCTCTTTGAAGCGTTAGCTAATATCTGTATGTAAAAATGCTAACCAAGTGTTAGTTTCATTGTTTTTGTTTAGCAGCATATCAACATCTCTATGGGTTATTTAATGCTGAAATCTAAATATGAAAATTAAAACTTTATTATTAATTCAAGAGAATGATATTATTTCATGATTAAATTATAATTACTTAGCTACATTTTTTTTAACCAAATAATCTGACAAAATCAAACAAGGAGTGAAAACATGTTTCTCCTTACAAGAAATGAGATGTATCATAGCAAAATGTTTTTGTTTTGATAATGTATGCCACATTTTCAGTTTTGTTATAAAAATGTACTGTTGGTCACTTTTTTTAAAAAATAAATAAAAATGTATTACTGGTATTTTTATACTTTCCTAGTTTTTTTTATTTTAGTTTGGGAGTTTACTATTTACCCATAACTTGGACCCTAACAGGTACTACCACTCTGTGTCAGGGTGAAGCTGGGACAACAGCAATTAAAAGATGGTTCCATGCTCCTCAAATCTCTTGATCAGAGGCCTTGCTGCCAGATGTAGTTTATCGTCATACCCATAATGTTTAAGTGTTGGGTTTTTAATGGTCGCATGCAGAAATCAAAGATATTCCATTTCAGTCAAAAAAAAAAAAAAAAAAAAAAATAATAATAATAATAATAATAATAATAACCACCACCAAGAGGTGGCAGAGTCCTCTATATCTTGCCACAAACACCCATGGATATACAATTAAACAAACTGTCAGTTTGAGAGCTGTTTGAAAATGAAAAGACCGTCACTATTAATCACAAGCATGGGAATCAATACCAACAGACCCACAAGTTCACACTGATCATTAGTAATAAAAATATAAAATGTTTTATTATCTAGTTGATAAAATGATTTCAGCTCATATCTCCTTTGAATGTTATATTTTGAATCCTAAACATTTCTGGTAATTAATGGTTACTCTAAATTCTTTAATTTTGTTAAAATTATCCCAAATCTGATTTCTGCTTCTTTTTCTAATTTTTAAAGTCTTCTAAAATCTTAACTGTTTTCTTCAGGTTCTACTTGCTTTGTAAACTTTACTTTTCACCTACTTTTCTTATTCATTCAGTTATATTTTTCAAGTGGGTTTTCAGTTTTAAATTTTACTGAATTTGGTAATGTTTATGTTCGATTTTAAGACAACTAGTGATAGACTTGTTAGTTTTATTGATTGTTAATGTTCATGTGTTAACATTAAAATAGTATGAGCATTATTACTGAATAGCAAATCCAGACGTCACTGGGCACTCCATACTTATAACCTTGTGCCAAGGTAAACTTAGTAAACAGAAAGTCTGGCTTAGAGCCAGAAAGCATGCATTAAAAATGATTACGATGTTTCACCATGGCCTGATTGTATATTTCAAGCATCTGCCCAAGGTAAACATGAGACAAGACAAGCAAAGTCTGACTCAGGAGGATTTAAGCAATAGAAGAATAAAAGAGGAATTTGGTACATGTGCCAATTTAGTGTGGTGTTTTAGAAACTGCTTTGTTATGGAAGAGTCTCTGCTCTTGGAAACTATCACTTGGTATCTGACGGATCTGGTAAAATGAAACCATTCGTGTGATTCGTCTCCACCCCCACTGTTTATACCCACATCTAATCCAGAAAATTTTCCTCATCAGAATCTGTCCCGCACATTCATAAATCTACCATTTGTTTGTTCATTGCATACTGTTGCCATATCTGGTCTGGTGCTCCTGCTGTACATCTCAAGAGTCTTGACAAAAATAAATCGCAAAAAGGGGTCCGTAATGTAATTGATCGTGACCAAGCATCAGTCATTTTCTCCTCAAACCTGACATGACTTCTTTCTATAAATATTTTCATGGCAACTGCTCTAATGAGCTTCTTTTTTTTTTTTTTGTTTTACTGATGACCTGACTACATGAATTTAAGCATGCCAATAGACTGGCAGCTAGTTTGTACTGTTTTAGCTAGATGCAACCACTACTTCTACTCCAACAGCTTTTCTTCTTGCCCTTCCCACCTGTAGAATCCCCTTCTGATTTCTTGCTTCCCTGATAACTACAATCTTCAAAAATTTAAATGCAACATCAATCGCCATCTTCTGTCTTCTTGAATGCTGTTCCTATTTTTTGTCCATTATTTACATTATTCGGACTATTGTCCTCATCTTTGTTGCCATATCTATTACGTTTCAGCCGTTGTACACTCTGGCCTTCTTCAGGTGGTTGGAATGTCGAACTGAACCCTTTGTTTCGCTCACTGGAGTAGACTGTTCTAGTTCCACGTGCCATGCTTAATGGATGTCAGTTATCAGTTATCTCCTGGTAATTTCCCTCTGAATGGTTGCTGAAGCCATTATGTTTATAATACCCAGAAATTCATACGATGTTCTCAAGGACACGTGGCACAGTGGATAAAGGCATTAGTTAGATCCAAAGACTTCAATACCCGGTTAAGGCAGTGGAGAACTTTCAGAGGGAAATTAACAGGAGATAACTGACATCCATTAATCTACCCCAGTGAGCAAAATAAAGTTTTCAGACCATGTGGGGTAGTTGGTAGATATCCTGCAGTTGGAGATTCATCTCCAGCTGTACTGACCAAACTCTCTGCCTCTGGGCAGAGAGGATACCCAGACAAGGCTATGTCAAAGGGCAGAGTCTCATCTCAGGAAACAGCTACCTGACCCTGTTTTATATGGGGTCTACAGGGAACTTTTGGCTGAGCCTATGGGTTCAGATATCCCACATTAAATTTGATCTTGTGCCACATATGACTGATGTAGGGTGGTTGGTAAATATCCTGCAGTTGGAGATTTATTGTAGAATTCACTTAACTGACTTCTAGCAGTTGACTACTTTTATGCGCCACTGGCGAATCTTATATGTGTTGTTCTTGTCCTAAGTATTATCATTCATTACCAACCTTTGTTTGATTATTCTATTCAGTAAACTTTCTTAGGTTACAACGAGGTGACGAGGATTAGCCAAAATTACAACACTAGTAATAGTACTAGCTTACATGACAAACTAAATGTAGAATTAGTTTAGCAGACAATAGACATGGATGGAAAGAATATTGTTCATGTATATGGGTTGCTTGAGAGAATAGTTTCACTTTTATTATTAGACTGAGTATGACCAACCCTCACCCAAACTAACTTTTTCTGGCTTTGTGCTGAATTGCTGTAATTTTGTAACGATAAATATTAAGATCAATTGACTCACAAGATAGTCTGTGAGACAAGATATCAGTTTATAACCATCAATGTTGTTTTGTTTTTGTTATTTTTTACCACAGCTACACCATTAATAATAACTAGAAATACCTGTGAAAATTTAATAATTTTTCGATTTTAATTTTCTGATGATCATAATTCTTAATTTAATGAATGAATAAAATATTTGCAAGTTCTACAATTATAAATTCCCTGCTTTGCATAGTTAAATACTGGAGTTCAACAAATTTAACAAAATATTGCAATAACAATTGTAAATATGAATGCAGGCCATTATTTAAAGAAGTAAGAGGGTACAAATGAAAAGATTTAAAATTGACACGGTTTATCATTTCACTGAAGTAAATGTTAAACACATGAGAACATTATCGTTTCCTCGATGATCTCCTTTTCTCATTGAAACCAAACGGCTGTTGTGAGAATCACCACTTGTTACGACGTGTGGATGTTTTTCAATAAATATTTAATGGCTCCTGGAACATTTGTCCTGCAAACAATATTTGCCATTGTGTCTGGGTAAAAATAAGTCACAAAACATAGGTTTTAAACAGACAATGCATGTATTGACAAAAAGAACAAAAATTACATTAATGTGCAGAAAGTAAAATAAAAGACATTAAAACCATAGCTATTAAAAATGTGCTTGTTTGTGTGTGTGTGATACAAGTGTGCACGTGTGTAAAAGTTCAGTTGTCAGTTGACCGGAGAAACTCTCACCTACATTCTGCTACATCTTGGAGCAAGAAGAAAATGTTTATTTTTTAATAGAACTTAAACAGTGTCACCTAACGGGTGTTTGGTGAAGGCAAAAAACACAGCGTCGCTGATATGTCTTTTCAATGTTTCCTGGTGATCAAAATGGAATAGCTGATTATTTATAAGGCATTGGTAGGGAATAATGTACATGATAGGGAATAAGCAGAATTATAATATGAAATATGAGATGTTCAATTAAGAGTTTTTTGGCTTGACAACCTTTTACCAAATAGGCTTAGGAGAGTGGTAGTGATTTATCTATTTTTTTTTCTAAAAAAAAAAAAAACAAACAAAAAAAAAACAACTGAATTATCGACAGCTCATTGATAGTAGTTGTATAAATCAGCTGAATTAAATTTCCTTAGTATCATGCCCCCAAAAAACAAACAACTGAATTAAATTTCCTAAACTGTTGAGTTTGTTCCTGTTGAATTTGGGATTGACCACAGAAACATCTCCACAAATTTATAGACAAAACATATAGGTGCATGCTGGGATTTCTTCTGAGTCAATAAGATAGGTCACTTCCCTGTCTCATCTAACTTAGTTCTGTTCTTTCTTGTCTTCAACTCAGAACGCTATTATCATTTCTTTGTATCCCTTTTGAGTGTTAACACCATTCTTAATTTGCGAACTTTCTTGCCTCATTACTGTTGCTTTGTATAATTTTGTCTTGCATATATTGTTTGCTTAGTATTATTTTTGTTCAGTTCTTTTCTTTGTTAGTGTTTATTGTAAGCTTTGTCAATTCTGTTTGTTGGGCATTTCTGCCAATTACACTTGACTAATTAAAATAAAAACAAAAAAAACTTATCCTGCCACTGGAAATTTATATCAAGCGGTTATCTTTTTTAACATTTAGTAAGCAGACGATCACTAATGAGGAAAGAGGGCTTGGAAAACTTGACACTAACAACACAGGCACAGGACATATTGAAAGCAAGAGACAGAGGAAAGTAGTGCATAACCTACCCAACAACCTTATGTAAAAATGGTTGACAGAACAGGGATAAGGAGAGATAGGAAAAAAGAAAAAGACAAATTTTACTAAGGGCTACAAAGGACAGGAACTTATGGAGAGCCATGATCGCCGACGTTCTGAAGGGACACGGCACATAGAAGTAAAAGCGGGCGATAAATCGCTACTGCCTTTCCAAAACGTGTCCCTTAAATAACGGGAGTCGAAACTTTTTTTGTTAAATTTCTATGATTTTTGCATATTTAAACTAAAGTGTACTAGACAGACACATAAAAATTGTATAAAAACAGAAGATTTTACGGGTAATTGATGCCATAGATAGACTAAGAAGAGACATTTCCTAAATAAAAGTAAAACATGTCAATCGCATAGTGTTATTATTACTCGTCATGCAGCAAGCATATTTTAAAATTAAATTTTTAATACTTTCGTAATTTATTTATTTTTTTACCAAAAGTCATCTTCCTAAATATTTAAATAAGGTTTCTTACTCTACCTTCTCTTGAACACGCTAATTTTTTCATTGGAAAAATTAAATTTTAAATGTCACACAATAAGCGACGAAGATTAAGAATTACTGTAACATTTGCTTAAAAATTCATATTTAATACGATGAATCAACAGTTGTAAAATTGAAATAGATTCATTTGAGACCAAAACTATGGGGTAAAAAAAACGTGCAGCATTTTTAATTTAAATTTGTGAAAAAAGAAATAATAATAAAAAAAAAACGCGAAAGGCTCCAACAATTTATTCAAAGATAGTGTGTGCTTTAATTTCATAATCATTACAAGCAGTTGTATTCTATAAACCGCAAAAAGACAGTATTTTGACAATAAAAACTTCACGCAACATTGATTTCAGAAGTTAATCTTGTCATTCTCACCTTACGCTACTGCCACTTTAGGACACTCATTCATTATCAATGCCAATTTAAAAACAAACTTGTTTAAATATAACAAATAGATATACTTACATTCAGGGGTAAATATTATCACAGGAAAATTTAAATTGTATTTTTTAGGAAAAATGTAAAAAACTAAAACCAACCAAGCATCAAATTGATGCGGTTAAAAGACCGAAACACATGCTATTGAGCAAAGATAAGGGCGCAGCCATCTTTAAATGCCCGTATGTAGGCGTGGCTTGTTCAATGCGGAGAAATTAACATGGCGTCGAGTTGGCCTGTTGAGGAGTCGGACTATAATCATTCTTCAACAGTCTCGGTCAACATTGAGAGTCTTATAAATGGCCAACAAACGAATCTAAACGCCGAGCCATGTTCTTCACAACAGTATGCTAGTAGCCAACTCATCGAAGACGAACATTTAGAAGGTGGAAGCCCGTCCTTAACGGGTAGGTTATAACGGTTTTCTCCTTACCTGCCCTTCATCTTCAAATTTCAATTCTCCCATCATTCTCGTTCAATCAACTCGCGCCGAAAATAGAAAAGGGAAAAGGATTTGTTTTGTTTCAGGCTTTTCGTTCTCTTTCTATCGTCGATTACTTAATTTTAATTCCCCCTCCACTCGGCCCACATCAAATAACAATAACATTGATAAACAGAAACACTCATTTCGAAATTATGTGGTTGTTTCATTCACAAATCTACATTATTTATTTTAAAGCAGCAATCTTGTTTTTTTTTCTACAAATATTAGCTAACAACAACATGTCACTCTTTTCTTCAGTTGAAGTTTTTAAAAAAATCGTAATTTTATTTTTTATTTAATATTTTATTTACTCAGTTAATTTGTTTTTGTAATGTCTGTGTACTTACACTTTAATTTGTTAAATTACTTTGATATCTGAATAATAAATTTACAAAGAGCAAATTTAAATTTTTGACAAATTAATTTTTTAAAGTTTATCTTCAAGTCATTTTTAATTTTTTTGGAGAGCAACTGTTATTTAGACTTAAATAAATTTCCTCTTCACAATTAAAGAGAAAAGAAAAATCTATCAACTGAACAAGGAAAAACTTCATTTAAGCGATTTAAGGTTTTTAAACACTTTTCTTCAACCTTAAAGTTTAAGGAAAACTTGAGAAAAGTTTTATGACCTCGATCAGAATATTTTAAAGTTAAATTTATAAAAATTCAATATAACCAGAGTTATTTAAAACCTTTGACAGAAAAAAAATGAATGTGACATTTTTGCGCTTTTTGTAATTAACAAGAAAAGTTCAGAAATTTTTCGTCGTCGTAATTAAAATTAGAATTAAAAAAAAATTTTTTTTTTGTCGATTTTTCAGGGACATTTCATTTAGGTTGTAAATCTTAATGACAACATAGCAGCAACTCTGACTTGAAATAACAAATAGTTTTACTTTTTTGTTTGTTTTATTTTTATTCTCATATTGAATCTGAAACAGTAGTCGAAGTTTTCCAGAAAAAAGCATTTAAATTAATACATTTTTCCTTTTTTATTTGTCCTACGTGGCCGTCATTTTTTTATTTAAAATTGTAACTCAGTTTGTGTACTTAAAATAAAAACATGACCCTTTCGAATAAACACGTTTTTATCTTTTTTATATCTCAGATGTACTTTTAATTTTTTTTTTGTTTTGGTGATCGTCGTTGGCTCTTGTCAACAATCGTCACTAAACAAACACACACACAAAAAGTAAGTTTAAAAATGAAATTAGTTTAATTTTATTTTTGTATTCTCTTTCACTGAAACTGAGTTGTACTTTAATTTTTACTGGCAAGGTTCTTCACTAAAACTTTCGGAAGCTTGTATAGCGTCAAATTTGTCCTCAAGTTTGTTTTTGTTTTATTGAAAACTTTGATTTGAACACAAGACGCTTGTGATGAAAAAATAAATTCCTGAGAAGATGGACACAAGGGCAGCCAAGTGGTGATGTTTTTAGTTTACCAAAAAACACTTCTTTCTTCACATTAATAAATTCATTTTTAAAATCAATAATCGTTATTTTGAAATGGTCCTACGACTTTTCTTTTTTAATTATTCTCATATTTTATTTATTAGCATACCAAATCATCACGGTTAGTCACGAACAATAAAAAAACAAGAACAAGTGTCATCAAAAATTTAAAAAAAAACTACTTAAAATAATTTTTCAAACGTTAGTTCAATAATCAGCATTTAGTCGACGATTTATTTTTTCATTCAATTTCGGGGTGGGGGGGGGGGAGAAAGAAAACCCGCCAATGTTTAATTTTCTAAACAAAATTTTAAGTAACTAAAAGAAAATGTCTTTCATTCAGCAAACGCGTCCTGGGTAAGACGATAAACTTCGTCCAACAGCAAGTCCTCTGATCAGGAGGTTTTGAGGAGCGTGGAACTACCTCTTCTTAATTGTTGGTGTTCCCAGGTCCGCCCTGACCTGGGGTGGTAGCACCTGTTAGGGGGTCCCAGCTATGGGCAAATAGTTAACCCCGAAACTGGAATGATAACTCTATGAAAGTGTAAAAATAGGTTTTACTTTAAATACCTTGTAAAAAAATTATTACCGGCTATTTTGATGAAAAAAAATATTACCAGCAATAGTTTTTTGGGAAAAATTATTACCAGCAACACGTTTTTGAAGGAAAAATATTACCAGAAATAGATTTTTGACAAAACAAAATATTTACTAGCAATAAAAATTTTGTCAGCATTAACCTGTTGAGGTTGAAAACAAAACAAAACAAACCAATTAGTCAGCAAACTGCTAATAAAATTTTTGTTTACATTTGTTTGTTTTTTGTGTGTAAAACACTTTGTTTTTTCTTTTTATTAAACTTAATCCCCCAACTGAGCAAGTGCCCCTCCCAACGATCGTGATCGCTGGGGTTTATTATTTTTTTTGTATATTAAAAAAAGTACCTTTCGTTAAAGTAAACAAACAATAAACATCGAATAATGAAGCTAATGAGCTTTTTGTGTCTGTTTTTTTTTTAATTAAAAATGTCTGAATGACAGGACAGGGACTGTGAGAGACAGTGAGTGGACAAGGATTGGAAGTTGTGGAGAACCATGATCATTCATATTCTCAACAAAGGAATGCATGAAAACATTTGTGAGTTGAAGAATGAACAATTTTGAATTTGATATTAAATTTCGTTGATTTTTAAATTTAAAAAAATTACAAAGTGAAAAAGCTATTTTTCAGCCCTTAGTAATTTTATTGATTTTTTTCCACATAAAATTTAACAGTTAAAAACTTAAAATTGTAAAAAAAAAAAAATAGGTATTAAAATTAGTAATTAATTATTATCTGAATTTTCTTTAAATTTTAAAGATGCCTGATGAAATTTTCGTAATTTCTAGAAAGGAGTTATTTTTAGAGATTTTGGGTCATGTTCTCACAGACTGTTGTTTTTTTTTATGCCATTTAAAAATTTTGGCAATATGCCAAAGTTTTTAAATCACATTAAAAAAGAAACAGCATGATAAAAGGAGGGTATTTCTCTTGACATCGCTATTATTTTAACTACCTTCATTGCACGACAATGATTGTTTTAAAAATTGATGATTTAGAAGAATTGTAATAAAACCGAAACACATGAATATAGTGATTTATACATTTTCTTTGTTCTTGAGAATTTACAACAAAAATATTGAACACTATTTGATTGTTTATTTACAAGAATAATTTTTATATTTGCAATATTCTAAAAGTTTAAAACTAATGCTATGCAATATTTATCATTTGCCAATTTATAAAGAAATAAATATGAAAACAATTTTTTATTCATAAATTTATTATAAACATTTAAATTATTAAAATATGTGAACCAATGATAAAGAAATCCTTATTTACCATTTATAAAGTTTGAATCAATTGGCAACATTCCAAAAGCAATCTAATATGGAATCTTAGGGAAAAGATACAGAGAAAGTCAGTAAGCTGGGTGGTTCGGTTCCACATGCTCTTTGTCAAAGAAACCAAGTGGATTGTTGATAAGTGAAAAAAACGGAAATTATTAATGACTCAACCCAATATATGTGCAAGAATTGATTTTCATATTTTCTCTGATATTCGAACCCCAGAGATTTATTGATTGATTGATTTTGATTTTTACAAATTTTACAAACCCTTCCTGAGCTATTTTAAGCTGAAACATATTTTGAATTGTAAGAGGTTTTATTTATGAAAAATATAGGTTATCTCCCCCTTTGTTGATAAGATCCCTGGTAGGGAGAGATGAGTCCATTTATCTGGTAATAATGGGTAAGATCCAAATTTAGGCGCCAAATGGATTTGAGTGCCAAAGGTCAGAGGCTTGAAGATACCAAGGTTAAAGGACACGTTTTAGCTTACTCCAAAGGACGGGCAATGCCAGCCACATGCAAAATTGAATAGATGAATTAATGCCTCATTAAGTGGACATTAGAAGAAGAGATGTGATCATCTCGAGATAAGTGTTTTTATCCATTTCAAACAGATTCATGGATTGGACTTTGTACCCAATGAACTGACATTAACTGCTGAAGAAATGTGTTTAGCAATTCCATTTTCTTTTTCTCATTGTATAAATGTATTATTTATAAAGTATGTTTTTAAATGTTTCATTTGTTTTGTCCTTTGTCCCTCTGTTGACAACATATATGGGTAGTCGCTAATTTTCACATATCTATATATATTTTTTTCACTTGCATCTTAGTGGCTTTATTAAGCCACTAAGATGCAAGGTGAGTGTGAAAGAATATAAGAAAAAAAAACACTATTAAGGAGAGAGAACAATAAAAGAATAGACAGACAATAACAATTAACATAGCATTTAAATTTTTGAAGATCAAAGTTGACTGGAAAGTAAGAAGCTGGAAGAGAGTTCCATGAGAAGTGCAAGAAAAGAAATTGTTAGCAAAAAACTTACAGTTCCATCTAGCAATTTCTAAAATGATAAGACTTTGCTGCCAATCTAGTATTGTGATTAGATTTATAAAGTCAAGGTACCAAAATGGAAAGCTCATCAGAACAATTACA
This sequence comes from Acanthosepion esculentum, assembly GCA_964036315.1. Classification (NCBI taxonomy): domain Eukaryota; kingdom Metazoa; phylum Mollusca; class Cephalopoda; order Sepiida; family Sepiidae; genus Acanthosepion; species Acanthosepion esculentum. Next base: position 103,318,000 of record OZ038486.1, read on the forward strand.
GGGTCTCTATGTTAGGGTGGTAGGAAAGTAACAGAAGCAGAGATGCCAGGTTAAGAGTTAAGACCAATAACATTGCATATTCTTCTTTGGATTTTATCAAGAATTTTTAAATGCATAAAAGCAGTAGACTAGATGTGGCAGCAATATTCAATGCATGGACAAATGGTTGAATTATAAATGTCACTTACAGTACTTGTAACACCTGGGGAGTCATACAATTTTTTTTTTTTTTTATCACTTTTAAGCCAGGATAATTTTCAATCCTTTTCAAAGTCTTAAAACTTTTTTTCACCCCCAGATGTTTTCCAGTCTTCTATGGATGTTTCTCAGCAGATTGGATATTGTCCTGGTCTTAAACAAGTTCCAACACCCCAAGAGCAACTCCCTCAGCCAAAAGAGAAAGATGAGGTATGTACATATTAATCAATACTAGACCATACAACTATGCAATCTCATTAGAAGAAATAGGTTTGAACAATTTAATGTTCTTCATTCATCATATTATTATTTTTTAAAAATTTTTAATTGAGTTCATCCAAATCCATGAAGTCACTAAGATATAAGGGGTTACTGGGTGTGCAAGAATTAGAAAACAGAAACATTACTAACGAGTGAGAACAATAGAAGACTAATCATGAAGACAGTAGATAGCAATTGACATTGCATTTAAATTTTTGAAAGTTGACTGGAAAGCATGAAGATGGACGTGAGTTCCACAAGTGAAAAGTGCAAGTAAAGACAATACGAGCATTGAAATTACTAATACATCTAGCCAACTCCACTGTAAATTGATGAGATCTCGTCACCAGTCTAGTACTGTGCTTAAATTCATAATCTAGGTACCATAGTGAAGAGCTCATCTGAACAATTGCCATTAAAATATTCATAGAAAAGGCACAGTGAAGTAACTGAAGCTGAAACACCAGGTCAGGACTAATAATATTTCTGGTTCTTCTTTGGGTATTATCAAGGGCCTCTAAATATCTAGCAGGAGGACGAGACCATATGCAGCAGCAATATTCTAAGCATGGATGAATGGTAGACGTATAGATATGTAAGATAGATTGTGGTGAGAAAAATTGTCTAGCACAACACAGTGAACCAACTTTCTTAGCAGCTGACCTAGCAATGGATTCAATATAGTCTTTAAACTTCCTGTCAGTCAAGAACATTAGCCTGAGTAGGCACAACAAGTCACTCTCCTGGACGTTAGCATCACCCATGTTGATGGAAGGCAGAAAGAGGTCTCTCAGAAGATTAATAGAGAGAAGTTCTGTTTTGAAAGTGTGAAAATTAGTTTATGTACAGAGATGCTTAAGGAGAGAACTTTGTTTTTGCTAAGTGATTTAATGACATTTTGAATGGATATGGACCAAAATATGAATAAATCTTGAAATATTCAAAGGAATCCTCATAGTTTGGAAGACTGGACAGCCTCTTTCTAGTTTGGAGGACTCGTTGACCTTTTCTTTGTTTGGCAAACTCATTGGTTCCTTCTTAGTTTGGACAGCTGATTGGCCTCTTCCTAATTCTGAGGACTTGTCAGTCTCTTCCTAGTTTGGAGGACTCGGCGTTCTCCAGTTTCATATCAGCACTTTCCTCTTGAGACTACAAGAATGAAAAAGAGCACTGAATTAAGATGGCTTTGACATTGTCTCATTTTTAGATAATAATTTATATTTAATGCATTTTAAAATCATCTTCTTTCAGATTGCCCGCTCTACGCTTGATGATGAAAGTGGCAATAAAGAATCTGTCCAAGAACGGAAAAGTATTCGTAAACGATTTAAGAAGCGATCCTATTCTCCTGAATCTGGTGCCAGTCAAGCAAGTAAGCTTGGATCCATGAGCAAAAAAAATCGTAGGAAAAAGAAATACCCTCGGACATCAGCCTTTGTTAATCCAGACCGTCCATATGACACACTGCCAAACGGTGAGACTTTGCAATATGTCCTTGTTGATTCTCAAGTGTTTAACTGCCATTAGATTATGTCGTAATATTTACCAACAAAAATCTTATCCATTATTCCAATAGAAGATGAAATAAAAAAAACAGGAAAGATTCAAATATCTTATCAAAGTGTTATTATTATTATTAATAATAATATTAATAATATTATGTAAATAATATTAGAAATTAATACTACCTATATTTCACACAATAAGTGACCAGATTTATTATTTTTGAATGTGAGGAATTGGTCATTTATTGTGGAATGGAACTGGTAATTATCCAATTTTGTTTTAACAGAAAAATAATAGGGTATTTGCTTTAGAGCAATATTTAGGACTATAGTAAGTTCATTTTGCAGTATATTTGTACCATACATGAGTTTACCAAGTACTGGGTATATGACAAAGTGACTCTTTTTTTAAATATATGCTAAATTTCAACCAGTACAGGGCTAGAGAGACACTCAAGATAGAGGGTTAGTGTCACCAAATGATAATGATGAATGAGGTGTGTGATATGAATAAAAAAGAAAGAAGTAAGAAATTAAGATCTAATACAAGGCTGGAGAGCCACTCAAGGTAGATTACAGTCAATATGCTATTGATGAATGAAGTGTGTGATATGAATGAAAGTGAAGGTGATAAGGAATGAAAATGTAATACAAGGCTGGAGATCCACTCAAGGTAGAGAGTTAGTAAAATGGTAATGATGAATGAGGTGTGTGATATTAATGGAAGAAAAGTGGGTAAGAAATGAATAATACAAGGCTCGAGAACCACTCAAAATAGAGGATTACAGTCAAAATGGTAATAATGAATGAGGTGTGTAATATGAATGAAAGATAAGGTGGTAAAAATGAAAATTATGAGGACAGCTAACGATTGACCTTTGACTT